>CM069919.1:13125150-13725150 GCA_036172225.1 Cryptocoryne crispatula var. balansae
GTCTTCTCCATGGGTGCGGATAAATCACCTGGACCCGACGGCAACCCTCCCTCGTTTTACCAAACTTTTTGGTCAACTTGTCACCACGACCTGCAATCCCTTATCCACAATGCTTTCAACCAAGCCCACCTACCCCGTGGCATCAATCATACCAACATCACCCTTATTCCCAAAATGAGCCAACCCACTACCCCCATGGACTACAGGCCTATTAGCCTATGCAACACCTCTTTGAAAATCATCACCAAGACCTTGGCCTCTAGACTTAAACACATCCTTCCCACCCTCATTTCCCCCAACCAGTGCGCATATACTGCTGGCCGTCTACCTTCAGATAACACCATCCTAGTAAATGAAGCTGTCCATCATCTTAATAGAATGAAGGGGAAGACTGGTGCCTTCATGATGAAGGTAGACATCTCAAAAGCTTTTGACAACATAAGCTGGTCCTTTCTCCGGAGTACCCTGCAACATTTCAAATTCCCTGAACCCACCATTAACTTGATCCTCCAGTGCACCTCCACCGCCACATTCTCCATTAACATTAACGGTGAACCCACATGTTTCATCTCTCCCTCGAAAGGTCTCCGTCAAGGCTGCCCCCTCTCCCCATACTTGTTCATTCTTTGTTCAGAAGCTCTGACGCACCTCATCCAGCACAAAGTGCAGCAAGGGAAAATCAAAGGACTTCGCCTCAGCAGAGGAGGCCCCAAGCTCACCCACCTCATGTATGCAGACGACTTAATCATCTTTGGCAAGGCTGAAGACCAGGAGTTCAGAGAATTTCAGGATTGCTTCAAAGATTACGAAATCCGGTCTGGGCAAGCCATTAACCTGGCAAAATTTAGCATCTACTTTAGCAAAAACACTTTGCCTCAGCGCAAGGTTCAACTTTGCTCTTTGGCCCGAGTCCAGGAAATGTCTTCATCGGATATGTACCTCGGGACTCCTTCAACTTGCAGCAAACTCAGCCCAAGCAATGCCAATTACATTGAAGAACGATGTTGCTCAAAACTGGCCGGCTGGAAAGGTAAATTGCTCAACTCCGGAGGTCGGACCACCCTCATCAAATCCACCCACACCCCCATCCCCATTCACTTAATGGCTACACACAAGCTACCCCGATCCACTCTCAACCACATGGAGCGGCTGCAGAGAAACTTCTGGTGGGGACACGGTCAAGACTCTAAGAAGCTTCACCGACTAAGTTGGGATAAAATTAAACTGCACAAGAGGCTTGGCGGGCTTGGCATTAGGGACCTCAACTGTGTCACGCCCCGGATTTTTACATGCACAGCGGGATAATCCGACGACGCGACCGGGGAAAATTAACCCCGTAAAAACATCGGTTTGGGAAAATTGAAGACGACTAGGTCCCAGTTTATACATCCACAGGATCAAATTAAATACATTGCTATGCTATAATCTAAACAAATCTAATTACCATATAAATTACAAGAATCATCCAATTTGCTTTCTCGGGAATCAATCCATCACGCTTCTGCTACGCCAAACCTGATTACCTGAAAATTAATACGAGGATTGGGATGAGTACGACGACTCAATAGACACCCCATCATCCACCAAATCGGATAGCCAGAAGGCCCTAAATGTTAATTAAATAGGTACCCATGCCTACACCAATTATATACAAATATAGGCTAGTCAATACATTAGATATATGACTTAATCCATGTGTTTTACACCACCAACCAAAGCCTATAATCACACCAACCAGCACCTATATGCATCATAACATGACATAGAAAGATGGTATGAACATATGCATAGACACCTACTATATGCTCCATATGATGATATACTACAAATGAGACACACCATACATACACCATGCAAAATAACCTGATACTTGACAAAATAAAATACATCACTAGACCACCTATACCATACCATGCAAAATGCATCTATCCTCTAACAAGAATCACATTCACACATATGCACCTATCCTCTAATAGATGCACATATCATGTACACAGATTTTCATTAGCAAGGAATGCGTCGTCTTGCCATCTCAACCAGCTACCACCAGATCTATCATATATAAGTACCATATACTAATCGAAATCCCATAGTGCACCTAGGCAGTGGTGGCACGTAGGATGCCCGCGGGATCTGGGATCAAAGGATGCACCAGACGGTTCTAACCCCTCGCTGCCCTCGGCTACTCCTCTTCGTTCCTTCTTCAAGCTCTTCTCGCGGCGGCCTCCTCATCCCGGCCTCCTCATTCGGCAAGCTCGGCGGCGGAGAAGGCTGGTCGTCGGATGGCGCGCATGGAAGAGGCGGCGCGGGTCGTGCTGGAGGTGGCCGTGCGGAAGAGCGTCTTCAGCTTCCTGGAGATGGCGGCGATGATGCTGGACATCGCGTCGGCGCTCGCTTCGGCGCTGCGCTTCTCCAACGTCGCCGGCCGCCACTTCGTGCACCCCTCTGCGCCGTTGTCCATGGTTCCCGTATGTGTATGTATAGACGCGTGTTTCCAGATGAGGGTGCGAGATCCTCGGCCTCCGTCTTCTTCCGATTTCCTCCGGGCGGGTAAGTAAGCTCGATCTATTAGTGTTAGATCCATCCGGGCTTCCATTCTGGTGAAGGATCTGCATCGATCGTCTTCCTCCTCCGGCCGCCGGATGAAGATCACGGAGGTCAAAATGTCGATGGGAGCCCTAGAAAAGGGGGGCGGAAGTCACACGGGTGAGATCCGAGAGAGTGCATGAAAACCCTAATTGCAGGAGGAAGAAACCAGAAATTGAACATAACAAGGTTTGTTGCGACGTGCAGAACATCAAACGAGAGCGCGCCTTCTGCTCCGATTTAGAGACGAGAGAGAAAGGTTTTGCAGATGTGCTGCACTAGCAAGATGATCTAGCTGCTGGGTGGTGGAAATTTCGAGTGTGATTAAGATATATCGCATGTTGTTTTTATATGATGTATCTATCTAGCTAGCATGCTCCTAATTTCAGGGGAAATTAATGTTCTATCCATCTAGCATGTTGTTCTAGTCCAATTTATTGAATTACGAGGGTTAAGAAAATGGCTGCATGCTCAACTACCTGCTCATTCAGTTGTTCTAGCTAGGGGTGGGCACGGTTCGGTTTGGTCCGGTTTATAACAAAAAAAATTCAAACCGAACCAAACCGTACACCCACCTCAAACCAAACCGAACCAAACCACTACAAATCGGTTTGGTTCGGTTTGAACCGAATTAAGCCATAATTTATTACTTAAAGAAATTAAGATAACAAAATTACTTAATTAAATAAAAATTTTAATCTTTATTTTTCAACAAAAATTTAAAATGAGCTATTACTCATATAATATGCTCATGTGGGGTGGGGGTGGAGCGTAGCTTTGTTTGGCCACATGGAGGGTTTTAAAGAGAATCCTAGAGGGTAGGTGTTTGAGTACATCCGATATGGGACTAAAAAGATGAACAGTGTACAGTGCAATTGAAGGTATTTGTCCCACATCAGATGTTTTAAAGTGGTTGCCATGTTTATATACTCCTCCTCCACAACAACTCAACAAACAGATTAATGGGCCGCTGGCTGGTGGGCTGGGGGGAAGCTGGGTTGTTCGGGTTGTGGTCTGGTTCGGTTTTCATCGGGTTGGACATTTTGCAACCCGATGGACCCGAATACAGTCTTCAACCCGAACCAAACCGACAATTTCGGGTTGGTTCGGGTCGGGTCATCGGGTTGACCCGATTAATGCCCACCCCCCATTTTCTTGAATTAAGAGGGTTAAGAAAATGGCCGCATGCATGCTCAGCTACCTGTTGATTTGGTTGCTTGAAGCTGTCTTCTCATATATATATATATATATATATTGGTAACCCCGGATACAAATTAGTTGAGTCGAGAAGTTTGATTCACTTATTTTATATTTGTAATATTTTCTTGAAATGTTTGTTTTTCGATGTTTACGAAGTTGATGAAAATTGAACTTAAAATGTTACCAAACACCTCATTATCATTTTTAAAAATTAAAATATTTTTGCCAAACACATTCATTGTCATGTTTTCATTTTTAAAAATTATCTTGTTTGGTATTATATTTTAATTTTTTATCATGAAACTTTTTTAAAAATTAAAATGCAACCAAACACCCCATTAACGAACATATTGAACAGTTGGATAATCCGCGGGCACCCCTAGGCTTTTTATGGAGCTTTCATATTCACATTGATGAGGTTGAACTTGGTAAAAACTAGCACATTTATGGGGTGTTTGGTTGCATGATAACGAAGGTTTTTATTTTAATTTTTAAAAATTGTAAGAAAACTTGTTAAAGTAGGTGTTTGGTAACCATGACAATTTTATGTTTTAAAAGTGATTTTATTTTTAAACAAAAAAGAGGATCTCATCTCTTTCCTTTTTCTTGTGGTCCCCCACTTTGTTTGGTCATGTATAGTAGTTACTCTTTTTTGTAATCACATCCCTCCAAACATGATAATTTTATGTCATGAGTTGGTTCACTTTTTATTTTAATATAATTTTTTATCATGAAAGTGTACAAAAAATTATCATGCAACCAAACACCTCATTAGGTAGATCTTTTGTCGATGAATATAAATAAGATTTCCTAAAAAGATGGTTTGTGCCCCCAAAAACATGAAATGGCAATCATGAACCAAGTGGTGCAAGAGATCTTTAAGCCCCACGTCCACATGATACGGTAGTAGCAGTTAGAGATGTAAATCCAATCCGATATTTCGATAAAAATTAACGAATTTGAAACTTATGGGGTGTTTGGTTGCATGATAATTTTTTGTACACTTTCATGATAAAAATTTGTATTAAAATAAAAAGTGAACCAACTCATGACATAAAATTATCATGTTTGGAGGGATGTGATTACAAAAAAAAGAGTAACTACCACACATAACCAAACAAAGTGGGGGACCACAAAAAAATAAAGAGGTGAGGCCCTCTTTTTTTGTTTAAGAAGAAAATCACTTTTAAAACATAAAATTGTCATGGTTACCAAAGGCCTCTTTTAACAAGTTTTCTTACAATTTTTGAAAATTAAAACAAAAACTTTCATTATCATGCAACCAAACACCCCATTAGTTTTGTATCTTATAAACTATCAAAATAAGAATTAGATATTTTGGTAGTTTATCGGAATCAAAATCAGAATTAGTTAATTCCGTTTTCGTTAATCCGATTTCGACAAAAAATAAATAAATATAAATAAAATAAATTATAATATGTAAATATATAAAATAATAAAATTAAAGTTTTAAAAGATGTTATTAAATTTTATTAATTATATGTAAATTATTAACTTATTTTTAAATAAAATATTATGTATTTTGAAAACTATTGAATCCGATTTCGAATTCGATAACAAAATTAGAATCGGATCAAAATAAAAAATAGTGATTTTGAAATTATCAAAAGTACAATCAAATTTTTTTAACTTTGATTAAAATCAAAATTTGATGATTTTGTTAGACTCGTTTATAACTCTAGTAACACTTAGCCGTGGGGTTTTGTGAGCAGAGGTAGAGGTGTCAAATAAAGGGCCTGTGTCCGTTTGCCCGTAAAGAACTCATCGCGGGTGGGCTGAGATCCCTCGAAAGCGAAGCGGGCCGAGAAAGTGCTGATACTTGTTTTAGATTAAACGGCTCGGCTGCCCCGTCGAGACGTCTATCATGGAGCCGGCCCGTCCAAAGCTCGTCAGCGGCGCCTGCGCGCCTTAGCACTAGGGCTGTAAACGGAGCGGATACGGAGCGGATATGACGTTTTCGTATCCGCTCCGTTTAGTTATTCGGATAATCCGTATCCGGTCCAAATCGGATACGAATACGGATCGGATATTATAAGTCGGATAATCTTCGGATTCGGAGCGGATACGGATAATATCCGCTTCGGAATGTTAATTAAATATTATTTAATTAATATATTTAATAATATACAAATACATAGAAATAAATTTATAAAATATTAAATTTATCATATATTTATCAATATTAACTTAGTATATTAATATATAATAAAGAATACTTAATCATATTTGTAAATATAATGATTTTAAATATATAATTATATATATTATGTATATATTATCAAAGGTGGCTTCGGAGCGGATCTTAAATGGAGCGGAGCGGGTATTTCCGTGTCCGCTCCGATTAACATTCGGATAATATCCGTATCCGGATATCCGTTCCGACGGATATCTAAAATCGGATATTATCCGCCTAAATGGATACGAATTCGGAGTGAATCCGAATTTTATCCGCATGCGTTTACAGCTATGGTTGTTCACTGTTCGGTTTAACCCGAAAAACCAAACCAAACCAGTACTTTGGTTTGGTTTGGTTTGGTTTGAACTACCGATCGGTTTGGTTTGGTTTCTAGGATCCTTCAAACTAAACCAAACCGATAAACCGAATAACCAGAATTAGATTAAATATTTTAATTTAAGTTATATATAAGATAGTATTTATGTATTTTTTTATTATAAAATAACTTTGTTAAGAGTTTTTTAGGTAAAATTAATGTAATCTATAAACATATACACAAGATTTTAATAGAATATGATTTAAAATAAATAAAATAAAATTATATATTGATATATTTACTATACCTTAATAAAATATAGTTTGAATCGAACCAAACCAAACCAAATCAAACCAAATTAATTTGGTTCGATTCGGTTTGGTCAGGGAGATAGTTTGATTTGGTTTGATTTGAGAAAAAATACTCAAAAGTCAAACCAAACCAAACCATCAACACCCCTATTTACAGCACTACTTAGCACGGTAGCACCACCAATCTTCGACTTCTGCTGCTCGATGCCGGTGTAGGCTTTCGGCGACCGTCAGAGTGGAGCTGCGGAGGGAGCTCCACCGGCCGTCCACCACTGTCCAACCTCCCGTTCGCCGGCTTCCTCCCCCTCTTCCCTGAGCGGCAGCGCAACTCACAGCAGGAATCTAAGCACGGCGGCGCCGGCAGCGAGCGACGCCGTCCAACAGGTGAATCCTATTCGGATCCCCACCCCCGTCCTTCTCCTCCGGGTGTGGATTTCGCCGATTTCCAGGTCTTTGTTCAGGATTTTGGTCTCCTCCCTCTGTTTTTATGTTCTCCCGTGTGGGGGGTTTGCCCCTCTTTTGTTTGGTGCGGCGTTTCTGGGTAGGGAAAGGTGAAGCTTCGTCACACTTGGCGGGGGAGAATCTGCAGCCATTCGTTCGTCATCCGCCCACCCCTTCAACTGTGGGTTTTGTTGGGTGGGGTTTATAGGCTGCCGTCTCACACGTGGCGGCGGAGAATCCCCATCCCCGTCAACCTCGAAGACGGCATCCTTAAGTAATAACACTCTTTCTACTTCCGTCTTAGCTTCATAAGCATAGCGATGGTACGTCTCTTTCACTTGCTGGCGTCGGATCCAGTTGCAAAAATTCCCAGCTCCTGGTTGTGTGCAGCTGGAGAATGCGATTGGGAATGACACTCACTACCTCAGGAAAATCTGCGTCGGATAATGTTCATATCATCAAAACACAGGCAGCTGATGTTCTGGTGGCGGTGGAAATAAGAGGAATTCCAAAATGTACAACCAGCAATGCGCTTGGCCTGCGGTTCACTTAGAATGGCTGCAAACCCGGAGAACCCGTGCTTATAGCTATAAAGGATTGAGAGCTCTGCTTCGTCTTGGCTGCAAAGCAGGAACAACAAAAGTTGGATCTTGGTAGAGCAAACAAACAGACCGCTCCCCCAGTTTAAAATCCAAGCAGTATATCTTCTTGATCTGTACAACAAAAGAAACAACAGAGGAACACAACCAGGAGCTGGGTACATCTTGGCTTCTTGTTGGACAGTACCATTGCTATGATGAAAGAGACGTTGACTTGGTGGTATACTTGTATCTACTAGTACTAGAGTCGTCAGGTGGAAATGGATGTACACAAAAATATTTGAAAAAGCCAGACCAACATGCCTACTGACGGGTAACACAATGGAATTCTCTGCAAAGTGTCTTAGTGAACAATAAATGTAATGTCAGTTCTTACTTAGATATAATCATTTTTTTTCCTGTCTCTAAGAGTGTCTTAGCTGTCTGTAAGAGTGTCTTTATACATCCAGAGTCCTTCTTTCCGTCTTCTAAGATCTTAATGGGCAGCATAGAACTTGTGTTTGGTTTTCTTTGCTACAGTCTCTTAACTAATATCTATCAGACAAACTACTTTATAGACATAAAAAAAGCCCATCATGTATCACTAGGACTTTCATTTTCTGTTGTCTTGTTAGTTTCTCTCTGATGTGCCAGAAAATCTCATCAAACAAACTGGTTAATGTGGCTTTATTTACCGGTATAACCCCTCTATGATATAGAGGAGCTAATCACAGGGCCACGGGGGATGCTGCCCTATAGAAAGATTTTTTTGATGCTTTTTATCAATATCAATTTCAAAATTGATAGTGATAAATGTGTCTAATAATGTTGCCAAACACCACCAAGCTGTCGTTTCATTCTTCTTCATGTGTGGAGACATTGCTATTGAGATATATCAAATAGAATAGGCATATCTGCCTTGGTTTATGATGATTAGCTAGGACACTGAAATGGGCTACATATTTCTTTTTTAAGTCTAGATATAGTTTTAAAGGAAGGCCCTATCCAAAGAACATTTTTATAATCCTTATTTGTTGGTTTATTCTTTTAGGAAAAGGAAGCACCTTTGTTTTCTTTGGGGTAATTAATGAGATTATCTAACATTAAGATGAGCCCAACTAAAGCTTCATTGTTTATGAGTTAAAAGACAATTCAATAATAACTTTTCTCATAAGAATATCTATATATTTGTGATTATTATTATTTCTAATCTATGATTTGTGTCTCTAAGTTCTACATCTCCGTAAAGAAGCCAAAAAAACATCCACAATTACATTGCTCTCTTATATGATTATATAAAAGTAAATCTATATGGACTCTGAGTGGAACCTCTTTTCTTTTGTTCGATGCCTACATATGAAGATCAAAACATTTCTGCAAGAAGATGATATAGGCTAAATTTGCCTCACATATCTTCTTGATCACCTTTGATATCTAACCTCATGGAGGCGAATCACCAGATACGTGGTGACTGTTGCAAGTAATCTGAATATTCTTTTCCTTTTCCTCGGAATCCAAAGGCTGAGAGGTAATGAAAACTGGTTTATGCAAGTGAAGAATATAAGAACATTGAGATAAAATTGATGATGTTTGGCTCACAGCAAGAGAAGGATGCCGTATGTCATTGTAAATGCTTGTTCTAGTAGGGACTACATGAATAACATTGTTGGTGTCTTAATTGTTGGCCAAGATGTTACAGGGCATAAGGTTGTCATGGATAAGTTCATTCAAATACAAGGGGACTACAAGGCTATAAGCCTATAATGCATAGTCCAAACCCTTTGAACTATTTTGATGAGTTGTAGTTTTAAGGGCAGTGACAATATTATGACCAGTTTTGCGAATCATCGCACTTTTTATCTTGTTGCACATGTTCTCATCCCATCTTCTTTCATAATTGGGATTGCAAGCTTAATGGGGTGTTTGAAAAATATGTTTTTGTTTGTAAAGAAGGTCTCTAACAATTGTTAATGTTTTATAGATAAATTCTTCTTGTATATAAAATAAGAGACAATTAGGTGTTTGGTTGCATGATAAAATAAATGTTTCATTTGCATAGTTATTTATCGTATGTTTAGGCTACTATTTAGGACCTATTTGACCTGTTTTGAGTTCTCACATGCTGGTTCGATGACATAGATAATGCAATTATCAGATTTATGCATTTCTTAGAATTGAGTTTTTCAAAAATTTTCAGATAGTATTTTTTATTTTTCAAATTATGGCAATTCACAAATTGATAGACTTTTTGTTTTTATTTTGTTTTTTAGATTTTAAATTAAGCCGAATTATAGAATTTATGGATGATTTTATAATCTCTGTTACAATCCTTAAAAATTTTTAGATTTTTAATTTTTTTAAATTTTTGCAGAATTTTACAAAACTTAAGCCTGTTGGATTAACGGGTTATGGTGGGTTAAAGCCCATTTACACAATTTAAGCCCGTTGGACTTTTTACATGGGTTTAGGCTCCACGTTTATGGGCTAAAGTGGACCTGGCCCGGGCTAGCCCAAGCCTGGCCCATTGACACCTCTAGACAGAGGTGTACATTAAATTGTTTTAATAGGCAAATCGAGTTGAATCGGACCAAATTTTATAATGGAATTTAAATAAAATAAATAAAGTAAAATATTTTAATATTATCAATACAAATGAAATGCATATAATTTTTACAATAAATAATTTTTATTTTAATTATTTATAACTTTAAATTTAATGCATTGTACAAAAATAATTATTTTAAATATTTTATCAATCTATTTCTGGTTTAAATTAAATTAAATTGATTCAATTTAAGTATCTGGTTCCTTTTAATTTGGTTTAATTTAAATAATAATAATTTTAAACTCGACTCAAAACGCACACCCTACGTGGGATAGGTTCACCTTGTATATGACATATGTCTCTTTCCCTCACAAAGGGTCCACTGTGTTAGATCGATGGTCAGATAGTACTAGGACTATCCGATATTCCGATAATTCGACTCGATTTCGATTAATTTATCCTTAAATGGAGATTCGATAATATTTTCGATAAATTATTGGAATCGGAATCAGAATTATGGTAACTTATCAGAATCGAAATCGGAATCACTTGATATCGGTTCCGATAAATATCGATACCGATAAGTATTTTAAAAAATAAATCTGAACCGTTAAATTGTTAGATCGAACAGTCGTAACCCAACTAACCCCACTTATGCCGTGCCGCTGCGGCCCAAATCTCCGGATGCCTCTTTCTTTCCCGAGTCTTGACTCTTTCCATCCTTGTCCTAGTTCTCCTCCTCGACTCGACACTTCGGTAGCGGCGGGCACCAGGCAGTCACGAGCGGCTCTTCAATTTAGCGGTAGGCTTTAGTCAGCTCTTCCTCGTTCCCAATCCCAGCGACCAGCACCTAGTCGCTACGCTAGGAGGAGATCACAGTGCGGACGCCAGGACCTGGAGCGACGCCGATGGTCTTTCCCCTCCTTTTTTCCCAATGGCTGCAACAGCGATGGGACTGGAAGCGGACTAGCGGAGCCACTTGCAAGTTGCAGGCTTACATCGCTGCAACGGAGCGATCTTTTTCTTCCAGTTTTCCTCGTTCAGTCGTTCCCGTGCACCTGCGCCAAGACCAAGAGTGGCTCCAATCCATGTCCAGGACCATCGGAAGGTAAGGCTCTAGGTCCAGGATCATCTTCGTAGTCCAATCTAATGGCATAGTAATCAATCAATTTACCTCATATATATATATCAATGACGGAGGGGATCTGAAACCTGCTTCTTCATATGGAGTTGGAATGATAATAATAATATTATTACTTTGTTTCTTAAAATATGGAGGGGATCTTCTATTAAATGATATAGAGCAATTAATCTAAGAAATTACTATTGTCACTATATATTCGTATGGAGTTGGAATGATAATAATATTATTATTACTTTGTCTGTCTTTGGCCGGGCCGGGCCACTATTCATTTTGCCTGTCTTTGGCCGGGCCGCACGCAACAAAGGGTGCTCCACTGCTCCTCAACTTTGAGAGATGCTTGAAGCATTTCTTCGCAGATGAACTTATCTCAATGAGATTTGTGTTTTATGTATGAATGTTGTGTAATTATGTTCTATGATACTATATTTGTGAGTTTTAGAGTTTGAAGAATATTTTATAGTTAAAGATCTTCATATCTTGATAAGATGTAATCATATTTTATTTTTAGTGTGTTGAGGTTGGAGATTATTGAGACGTGTTTTTTTATTTTTTATTAGATATATGTTAATTGTGTCAAGTTATTTAGAGTTAAAAATTATTGTTTCTCTAAGTTCACGAGTTATCGGAATATTCCGATTTCGATATCGGAATCGGAAACAAATCGAAATCGGAATTAGTCATTTCGATATTATCGGAATTGGAAACACTAAATTCTTATCGGAATCGGAATCTGTTAATTCCGATACCGAGTCCGACCCGTTTGCAGCCCTAGATAGTACACATGCTTGTGAACAAAGCCAACTAATAAGAGGAGTGACTCAAGAAATATATGCTGGGCCGAACTCGAGAGCCCCCGTGCGTTGGAACCCTAGAGAGCTTCCCTCGGAACCCCTTGGGAACCATCTTGGAACTCTGCGATCTTTTACATCGGAACACTCTATCTCCTTGGAGAGCTCATCCGATAGACTTTGTCTTCCTTTGGACAACCATCGAGAGCCTCAGCTTCCTCTTCGCCGGTCCTACCCGAGGGCCTTCCCTCTCCTACCCCCTGCGACTCTCTGTCGCCGGCTTCAGCACCTTTCTTTCCGCCTTCCTTCAGCTCAACATCCCAACGTTCAGACTCCTGTTGGCGTCCATTTTTTTCACAAAAGAAAAAGAGAGACAAATGGGCAGGCCCAAGAGCAGACCGGACAGCCCATAGTTCAACCAAGTTAAGCCCAATCAGGAGCCCATGTAGGTCCAATAAGAAGCCCATCATCCCATCCTAGAATTGGGCCAAATTTCATCCTAAATCAGGCCCCTGCGCAGCCCACAGCAGAGGCTGAGCCGCAGCCTCCAGCTAGCCCAATTAACCCATGCAAAGAAGGCCTGTGCGCAGCCCACATTCCAGCCCACCTGCGGCCTAGTGTGAACATGCCACACTGGCTGTCCTGCCACATCAGCAACCACCTGCGCACTTGCCAATTTACACCCTTGGCTGGTTAATGGCGTGGGGAAACCCAAAAGGCAGGTCAACATGGGAGAACTCAAGGATTAATGCATGGTTATTAAGTCTTCTATGGGAGAACTCAAAGGTCTGGTCAAGGCCAATTAAAGCAGCCTTGGAGAAGCCTATTGACCACCACCCAAGGCATCTACGTACACCACCACCTGGCCCTTGATCTCCCCCCATCTCCTATAAGAAGGGAGGGGCGCGCCAAGAAGAAGAGAGCAGTTTTCTGGACGCCGACAGGCTGCTGCTTTGCTGCTGCTGCCCGCGACCAAGGAGAAGGAGAAGAGAAGAGGAGGGAGCTTGGCGCACCAACAGGGGCACCACCCTGCTGCACCCCCCCCCTCCTGCTGCACCAGCTGCTACACCGGCTGCGCCTGTTGCTGCCACCTGCAGCCAGAAGAAGAGAAGGAGAAGAAGAAGAGGAAGCCCAATCGCTGCCATCTCCTCCTGGTGGAAGGGCTCTCTCGGTTGCACCTTCACCTCCATTCCATCCAAGGATCAAAAAAAACAGGTGGGTACAAGCAAGAATATAATTATGTAGTCCTTACGGACACCTCCCCACCTTCCTCCAAATTCTCTTCTCAACCCCTCTCATGACCTAAACCGGTCTTCATCATCATCGGCAACCCATGGCCTAAAGCAAATCCCTTTGCCAACTTCATCTCGGCTCATCTAGGGACACCCAATCAGGCCTCAGCCGGACCCCACATGAAGCCCCCCCTTCGGCCCACCTGCAGGTCACCCAAAACAGACCCCTGCCAGTCCACTTTCAGTTCAGCCAAATCTCCTTTGCGCAGACCCATTTTGGCCCACTTGGAGCCACCTGATCAGAGCCCCCCTGAACAGGTCTGAAGCTACCTTCTTTTAGCCCATGTTCAGACCAGAACCGGCTCCAATCCAGACCCTAACCAGGTCCCATCTCACCCCCTTAATCGGATCCCATTTCAGTCCAAGGTGCAGCCCCCAATCAGGCCTATCTTCAGCCCACTCAAACTCTCTTCTAACAGGTCCCCTTGTGACCGGTTTCCTACCCCTTTGTGGTCAAACTATTAGCCCCCTTTGTGGCCCATTCAAACAGACTTCAATCAGGTCTAGAAAAGGATCCACAATCGACCCATCTTCTATTCCTTATGCAGTCCCATAGCTGGCCTATGTTCAGCCCCTATTTAGGCCCCCTTCGCGGCCCAGACAGCAGCCCCCAATGTGGCCAACATCCGGCCCCTTTGGTGGTTCAGCCAAGCAGACCCCTAAACAGGTCCTGTTTAGTCAAAAAAAAGGAGATTGATGCCCCTCTTGATAGCCCCACCGCGGCCTGCAAAAGAGGACAGCAGCAGCTCCCATCCAAGCAAAGAAGAAAGGCAGCAAGGCAGTGCAGCACAGCTCAGTACAAGCGCAGAAGCTTGCCAATTTTCCAGCATGGTGGGCAGGGGCGATGTCCCGGACCCTCTCGGAATCCGTACGACGGGCCGATTGTCTTGTCCGGGCGGGTCCTTGCCCTACCACCAAGACGGAGGAAGGGCGCACAAGTCCACAAAACAGGCCCTTCCGGCCCGAGAAGACCGAAGACCGGCACTTTGAACGCCGATGGAACTCAAAACCGGCCCAAGTGGCCTTTTAAAATAATAAAAACAGAAAACAAAACTAAAAAGAAATGGACGGCTCCCCCGGAGTACGTCCCCGGGATGTCGATCCGGACGTCGGCGCGGGCATGCTCCAGTAGCCGGTGATCCTTCCCCCAATTTTGGCTAAGTCATTGACTAGCCTTATTGGATGGGTAAACTTCACCAAGTTAGAAACTTGTCGGCATGCCGTTGTAATGCCAAAATTTTTCTAAGGCGGTGAAGAACCTAAATTGGGGGAAGGATCATCACTTATTGTACACCAATGTATTGCACCTTCTCTTTCAATGAAATGAAGTTCGATGACATATTGATTCATGGAAGTGGGCACTGATTGGCAGCCCAATGTGTCCGATCAGAGGCAAACCGCCAAAACTAAGTAAACAAACTGTTTTCAAACAATCTAAAAATAAATAAAGCAAAGCAGGTTCTGAAATGGGATTTTACTGCCACATTTCCTAACCGCCTGCAGGTCTCGATCACAACCCTGTTTCAAGCCCTGCCCAGGCCCGTGGCTGCCCACCTGCTAGCCCAGTTCGGCCCAATAACAGAAGCCTGTTCAGGCCCATAGTCGGTCCCCTTGTGACCAAGTTCCAGCCCACCTGAAACCACCTGCGCAGACCCCAATCCAGGTCCATGAACAGCCCCTGTTCGGCCCACCTCCTGGCCCACAGTCCGAGCCCGGCCAACCTGATTTCAGCCCATTCTCAAACCCATGACAGGCCCATTTCCTGGTCCTTACCCAGGCCTTGAACTGTCCCCAATTCAGCCCCAAGTCTGGTAGCTTCCACGTGGTTAACTTCCACCCCCTTGTAGCTTACCCAGAGCTGGCCTAAAGCAGTCCTTCAGGCAGCCCATTTTCGGCCCTTTGTAGCCCATCCAGCAGACCTCCAAGCAGGCCCATATCAGCCCATCCGCAGGCCTATGTCCAGAGCCTAAAACCAGTCCCCTCGTGACCCGGTTTCAGCCCATCAAGGACATCCCAAACAGGCCCATATTCCGGCCCATCCGCAGGCCCATGTCCAGAGCCTAAAACCAGTCCCCTCGTGACCCGGTTTCAGCCCATCAAGGACATCTCAAACAGGCCCCAATCGGTCTATTCAAGGCCGTCTGAACAGACCCCTTAAGCAGGTCCGAAGCTGCCCTTGCTCAGCCCACGTTCAGGTTCTAGAACCGGTTCCAAATCAGCTTTCTGTGCAGGCCCATTTCGGCCCATCTTAATCCATTCACTCCAACGGACCAACCCCTTTGTGGCTCGGAGAAATCCCAAATCAGTCCTTAAGTAAAAATCGGATTTTTGGACCGAATTCAAAACAGATGAAACTCAGAAATCAGAAAAAATCAAAGTTAACCAAAAAATAACAAATCAATAAACCCGAACAAATCGGTTTGCATCTGATCGGACCCAAAAGGCCGCTGCCCTTTTGAGTTCTTTATGATTGTGGATGTGCATGTCTCCGAAAACAGGTTGCCGCGGCGGTTAATCAAAGGCGTTCGAGCCGTTGCTCGATGTAAGTTAACGCCGGATGCTCGCACTATCCGGCGGAGAAGGGTCAAAAAATGAAATTTTTAAAGAACCCGAACCTCGGTTCTAATATTTTTAAAACTATCACCGGACTACCTAGTATTTTTAGGATGTCACATATTTTCCTAGAAAAGTCCGGAGACGTCTTTCTTTCTAAAGAACAGACACAGAAAAAAGAGGTTCACACAACTCCCAAACCTAAAGCCCTTGCGCAGATCTGGTTTTTCTGGTTCTGTAGTTGGGGTTTGTAGGTCCTCTTCGTGTAGATCCACTCCTGGCATCTTTGTGCCTCCAACGAGCTCGTCCTGCTCCTGGGGATCACCTTCCAGCTGGTACCATGGTTTTCTCCCCTCACCGGAAGATTTCTACAGCGTTGCCCTTCTTACGGGTTCGTGGAGATACACTCTTCCGCAACCTTATCGAAAGCGGTCTCTTAGCTATCTACATACGGACAACTCCAGGGTTTCCGGCGATGTAATATTGACAAGAAAGTGGCGACACTAAGCACCTTCAGGATTTCTGAGGAGGCTATCCCCTAACAGCTTTAGAACGGGTTTTCTCCGTCGTCCATCTGACCCAGGTGCGTTTCTTCCTATCTCCCTAACTTTTTCTTCAACTCCTTTTCTCTGTATTTTACCTATACCTCCTCTCTTTATCTTTGTGTGGTTTCCTCCGCCTTGTTTTTTTTCTTTACCACTCTTCGTCCATCTCATACTGTTGGCCCCTCCCCAGTGCATCTTCGTTTGGTTTGGTCCCCATTCCCTATTCTAGGTCTTGTCCAGATTTTGTTGTTGAGTTCTGGTTCTCTGATCTTCATTGCTCCTCCTAGCTTGTCTTTTTCTTTTCCTTTTGCTGGTTTTTCTGTCCAGGTTACTCCCTTTCTCCAATCCTACTCCTGGGCCCCAGCCTTAGCTTAGTCCTAATGAGTCAAACAAATAACCCTAGCATACTGTCTACCGAGGAAGAAGATATTCTAAAAAGATTTAATCTACTTCTGAATCAAGACCCCCCTGAACAGCTTGTTCTAATCCCTCCCGAACTCATACCAAAAGATGGAAAATGGAAGAAGCACCTAATTATCTCAGTATTCACAAAACAAAATATCCGTCCTGCAGGTCTAAGGGAATGGGTAAAAAAATGTGAACCCCCAAACCCCATGGAATATGTTAGATTTCTCAAACCGTAGCTTTCTGATTAACTTCAATACAGAAGAAGAAGTGGATAAAATTATTATAAGGGCACCATGGTTTTACAATGGAGATCTCATTCTTGTCCAGAGAGGGAAACCTCATACATCCCCACTTGAATACAACTTTCAATTTACTGATTTATGGGTTAGGATACACGGTCTCCTTGTAAAATATCTTGATAAGGATCTTGTTATGCACATAGCCAAACAAATAGGAATCCTCCCCATCAAGACATTCTTGAGACTTGGAGTTCCTTTGCTCGTCTGAAAGTCAAGGTTGACATTACAAAACCCCCACAGGTTAATGCCTACACCCTTACACCAGGGGAAAAATGGGTATATATGAGATCGCTTATGATAGAATTTCCCGAGTATGTAACTTGCTGACTTCCAACAAATCAGCTTGGATCAGCTGATTCTCGATTTGTTCCTAGAGAATCGGCCGATTCTCATGATTCAGGTCGATTCTTTTGGAAATTGATCTTGAAGCGGTAGTTCCAGTGGTGGATCAAATCGGCTGATTTCAATCCGGATCAGCCGATTATGCAAACCATGCCATTGAAGGGTGGTATTCTCTAGTCAAACAAAACATTGTGCAGTCTTGGTTGTTGACCGAATAGAAACATTGAAGTTGATTGAACTAGCAGCACCTCTTGTTTATCTAGTACATGTTCAGCCTACTGCAGCAGGTCTGAGGATTTGTCAAGTGGTCGACTCCTGCACCAAGGCATGAAAGTACGTTCTTAGACTCATTTAAATACTTGCTCATTTGTTTTGCATGACTGCCATGTCGTTGTGTGTTTTGTTGCCTGTGAGAGATTGAGTTACCTACTTTGGACTATTTAGATTGATTTTGTTGCTTTGAGAGCATCCTAACTTTGGTAGTGTTCTCACGTTGTCAGTCCACCCACTTCGAGGGACCATTTCTTGGATGTACTTCTGTTTGAGTGTAGTCGATATTTGGTCTGCTTAGCTCGATTTTAGTGATTTAGCATTTTGTCATTATGGTTTATTGCTAATTTACGTTTGGTGCCCAAGTCTCACACCAATGATGCTCTTCTTACTAAATGGATTTGGAAGTTTTAGGTTGGTGGTTATTCCCTATGGTTTATTGTGGTCGGTTCCAAATACAGTTTGGATGGAAACATTATGTCTTTTAGAGATATTAGTCTCTTCTGGTCATTTTTCTAGCTTATGGAAGGGGAATATTCAAAACCGGTGTTTTTTATTTTTCTTTTCAATTGTGTAAGGTAATGGCAGGAGGACTTTGTTTTAGAAGAATTGTTGGGCTGGTGGTGCGCTCTTCAGTGGTAGTTTTCCAACATCAGTATGGGTAGCAGTGAATGAGAATGTTTGTGTTAGTTCTCACCACTGGATCTTTTCTTTTAGAAGAAACTTGAAGGATGTAGAGGTGACTGAATTTGCAAATTTATTGGCTCTACTTAAAGGGTTCAGATGTGTTGATAGGAGGATCAACTTTCGTGGAACCTAGAGAAGGATTTCTCATTCTTTGTGAAGTCTGTGCAATAGACTTTGCATGTGAGATGAAAATTAGTCTAGGATCCAGTGATGTTTTTAAAAAAATTAGAATGTTTTTGTCGAAGATTAGTAGAGGAAGGCTACCAACTTGGTATTTTTTTCAGAATCTTTTCCCAGTAAAGTCTAAGAATTGTGTTTCCTGTGGATGTGTGCACGAAGATATTGGTCACCTCTTTTTTCATTTTGGAGTTAATGCACATGTTTGTGAAGTCCTATTTCACTGTTGGAATGTTGTTTGGTTTGAGTCAGAGTGTCTTTTAGCCTTTTTGCACTAGTGGATCATGAATTTGACATGGACTGTTGTACCTCTCTTGTGGAAGCTTTCTATACCTACAATGCTATGCTGTGATCCGTTCGGACTTTGGAGAGCCTTGAAAATGATCTTTCAAGATCACTTCGATAGTCCTACCGGCATTCCTCACCAGCTGGTGTTTGTTAAAGATTGGTCCAAACTTTCAGAAAATGGTTTTTATCTTGGAAGAGTTTTTCTTTGATATACCTCTATTGTACTACTACTACCCTACTACCCCCTTGGTAGTATTCGGGTGTTTGTTGGTTTAGTTTGGGCTCTTTAGTTTTCATTCTTTTCTTTTTTCCCTTGCAACATCCCTTCAGTTATATAATGGAACTGCGACCTTGGTCAACTAAAAAAAGTTTAGAGTATTATAGGGTGTTTGGTTACATAATAAATTTTTATACATTTTCGTGACAAAACTTATATGATAAAATAAAGTGTAAACTAACTAATGACATAAAATTGTCATGTTTGTGAAGTTGTAATAACAAAAAAAAGAGTAGGAGTCATGTATGACCAAAAGAGGGTGGGGGACCACTAGATAAAAAAAGAGTCTCATTTCTTTTTTTGTGCAAAAAGAAAATCTGTTTGAAAATATAAAATTTGTAATGATTGCCAAACAACACTTTTTACAAGTTTTGTTACAAAAATTTAAAATTGTAGTAACAACTCTATTTACCATGCAACCAAACATTTCATTATAGTGTAGAAGGAGCATTTTCATTTTTATATTTTTATGATGACTGATTTATTTGTATATCTTATTTTCTTGATTTGGATGTCTTATTGAACAACCATGGTGAACCTGGGAATTCGGTTGTTTTACATGTGGTGTTAAGGCTAAAAAGCAGTCTTCATTAGCTCACTTCAGACTTGTTGGCTCAAATTATTGATGGATAAATGGATCTGAAATTGGCATGACTCATTCTACACATTTTTGTGAACAAGCAAAATATTTTATGTGGTGATTGCTTTTTCCCCATATCTAGTGACCGCTAATGTACTGTCTTCCACAAGCCTATTCCTTCAATGTGAGTTGGATTCCTTTCCAGAAACATTAAAATTGAGAAACAATTCCTTTGATGTATGGATGCTTGTCGTTACTCTCCATCAATATTTGCTATTTGTTAGAAAAAATGTAAATATCATTTCCATTATTAACTTTGTATATCAATGTTATTGAAAAAAATTGTTTGTTACAAGGACAATACCACCTTTGATCTTCTACCTACGCTAAGTAGTCAGGATTTGAGGGCAAGTGCAGCGATGGTGTACATCACGTCATGGGACGAGTTCGTGGAGAGATCTGTCCAGCTCTTCCGTGCCGATCCCCAGTCTGTGCGTTCACCACTTTTCTCTCTTTCTTTTTAGGTTTTCACATCAATACCTCTTGATTCTCTATGTGCTTGCATGCATTTTGATGTTTTTCTGTCTGCCGTCATTTCTTTTTCATCCGATAATAACGGTGAAAAAATTGAATTTTGTGGATGGTTTGTCTGATCAGTCGAGGTATGTGATGAAGTACAGGCACTGCGATGGCAAGCTCGTCCTCAAGGTCACAGATAATCGGGAGGTAGAATTTTCTGTATCAGCTTGAAGTCGTTGTGTACTTTCAGCTTTTGGAAACTAGGGTTTTAAATTTCTCTAGGATTTCTATCAGAATTCTCTACCTGCTTAGCGTAACTTTCTTGTGTATTTTTATCAAGTCATGAATTGTTGGCTTGCTTCTTATCCAGGTGATTAATTTTTCATATTTTGTGAAGAGATGTTGAAAGAATGATACTGTGCTTTGGATGTGTTGACTTTTTTTATGATGGCCAAGGTCAAAATTTTTTATTGGTGCAAAAAAAATGATTACAAAATGGAAATTAAAGGAAAACAAGAAAGCCCATTGAAAATCGCTACCTAGGTGTTAGTCACTTGATGGATATCACAAGAATAAAATATTAAAATTTAACAGCTTATTCTTGAAAATTTTGCTTTCCAAACACTTTCCAGGGCAACTGGGCAAGCATAAATCCAGTCATTGGACAAAAGTTGACTTCTAGAATGGTATAGATCTTGGGTGTTCATAGTGTTTCTCGAAAATCGTTGTTTCTTGTTTGCTATATTACCGACAACATGACATGTAGAATAAGATCCCAATGTTTAGTCGTTGTCCTCCACAGATTTCTACTTGAACATGCCTCTAAGAAAAAGTTACATTGCTTGGTTCCGGCCATTGTAGTGACCATCATTTGAACAAAGTAGACTACAATGAACTAATAATCCCACATTGATTAAAGAGGTGGTTGGTGGATTCGTCTTTGAAGCCACATAAGACACATTTCATGGGTAAATCACGAAAGAGACTATTAAGCTGAAATCTTGTTGGAAGTTTCCCCAAGCAAATCTTCTAGAGTAAATACTGTATTTTTATAGGATATGAAGATTTCCATACCCCTTGATGCCATGGGCCTTCCATCCCTCCCTGATTAAGTCTATCCATGGTGGATTTGACTGAAATTAGCATTGTTGCTAGGTCGCCACACTAGTTTATTATCTCTATCTCTAGTGCACTTATAATTATCTAAAAGTGCCAACATGTTTTTAAAGTCGCTGATTTCCAAGTCTTTGATATCTCTTCTAAACGATATGCACCACTGTGAGGGGTCGCGACCCGGCCCCGACCCGGTCAAGACCGTTGCCAACGGTCATGGGGGGGCGCAGCCCCCCCATTCAGCCCCTTGGGGGCTATTTAAAGCCCCCAAGGGGCTCCCCTTACTCCCACCCCCCACTCTCACTCTCAACCTCTCATTTGTGCTCTCATTGCTCTCATTGCTCTCATTTTGTTCCTTATTTACTTAATTATTTCATCAAGCATTTCATTACCATTTAGTATATTTATTTAATATTAGTTCCATTCGATTACCGGGTTAAGTAGTTTATTCTTTTTAATATTTATTCGCTTACTTACATATTTAGTTAGCTAGAAAATTAGTTAGTTATTTAGTTAAGTAGTTACTTAACACATAATTAGCTACAAGGTATAGTTAATTACTTACTTAATCATATATTTAGTTGATCATTCATTTTATATAAATAAAAGTATACTTACATTAGTAGTCACTAATTAACGTCATTATTAGCTAGTTAAATAATTAATTACTTACTTAAGTAATTATTTACTTAAAAATGTCTTCTCCAAGTCAAACAACCCAAACTACCTCGCGCGACCCGGAGTGATCCGTTGGTTGCATTGGTAATTTGATCTCCACAAGTGAGAGAAAAGTGCAATGTAAATATCATGACAAAGTAATATTCGGTGGTATTTATCGTTTGAAATTTCATCTGCAGTGGCGGAAACGTTCTTCCTCGCATACGGATTTCCTCCGGAGGTCAAAGCTCAATTTCGTAGGCACCTACAAGCAAGATGGAGCAACGAAGGGAACTAGCAAACGGCATAAAGAGACCGTCCGAGAAGAATCGCAACAACCGGGGAGACGTTCCGTACACATTTACTAACTCGGACAAGAGAGGCCGATATTTTGGAGACGAAGAGTACGAAGGGTATGGGAGGTGTTACTCATAAACGTTGTTCATTCTTCTATTTTAAAGGATAATTAAGTAGTTAAATACTTAAATGTTTTTTAAAAAGATGAACTCTCACGGAATGGAAGCAAGTCGAAGATCATTCGCCGAGGAAGAGTTCTATGTATCGCACCCGACCGAATGACGGGTCAAGGGTCCGAAGTGGGAGTGGTCGAGGAAGCGAAGAGGATCCAACAACCAACCGCAAGACGAGGTTCTTACGATCTCACACAAGACGACGACCCGGTAAGCAGCAGGTCCCGTGGATTCCGTAATCACGAGACCACGACAACGTCAAACGACAATCACGACGGCGACGAAGAACCTCAAATTATGAAGGAGAGGATCGTCGGCAACGTCAAGGCGGTTCTTTCACCACAAAGATTCTCAAGAATGCCGCGAAGGGACCATACTACGAGAACACGATCGACACGATCGCGTACGTCGTGAGGGGAGTGCCTGGTCCAAACCCAAAGGAGATATACAATGTATATCTTCCTACGGAAGCGCAAGAAACAAAGAAGTACGCAACTATTCGAACGCATACGAGGAACGAGGTTGCACATTAACGACCGACGGATGGACCGTAATTAAATTTTCTTTTTACTCATTTATATTAAATATGTATTAACATTCTTTTTTGGTATAACTTAGTTAATATCTTATACTTAACAGCATAACTAGAAGACAACGATCAATTTCTTGAAGGTGCCACTGCTTACTGACGGTCTTTTGGAAGTCGGTCGACGCATCGGGACATTGTGTAAAGAATGCGGAGTATCTTTACCAATCGATAGTATGGAGGATAAGAACAGAGAGAGCCGGGTAGTTCAAGTAGTCACGCAGACAACGCGGTCGTATACAAAGCGGTCCCGTATGCTTACGTGTCAAAAGACCAAAGTTGTATCGTACACCCCGTTCCGCCCCACTCTTTAGACTCGATGTTGGAGGATATATGCAAGGATCCTCAAAATAGACAGATAGCTAAGCTGTGCAGCTTATTTCTTCATTTATTTATAACCACAACTCTGTCTCGCACTTACGAGGGAACACACTGCGGGGCGAGAGTCACATGTTCGGCCCGGGCAACCCGGTTCGCCTCCCACTATATTTCCTTAGAAAGTTTATCGAGTCAAAGGAGAACTCTAACTCAAACGGTCATTTCACCGGTCGGGGTAGTTTGGATGGTTGGGGACAACCCATCGGATAAGAGAAAGGGGAGAAAGTAAGAGACAACAGAGAGTGGTGATTTTTTTTAAAGTTGTAAAGAAGACGTTAGACATCGTCCAACCCATAAAGCCAAGGTACTAAGGATAGTCGACGGAGATAGAAAAGGCATACGGGGTATTTATACGATGCGATCGAGAGAGCCAAAGAAGAAATCTCCAAGATCGTGTCCGACTTCGCTAAGTTGGTGGATATTATAGATCGTCGTCGAGCGTACATTACATCAACCCATACATGTAGCGGTATATTTTCTTAAACATTTACTAATCTTTTTATTAATCAAAGTTGCGTATAACTTGTTTACTAATACTATTGGTTCGTAGGTTACTTTTTCAACCCAAGACATCGCTATAGTCCACATTTCAAGGCGACGAACGAGCTATTAGATGACGCGCAGCGTCATCCGACGGTCTGCTGTGACGACGACCGGCTATTATCGCTCGCAACAAGATGTATGATTACATCATGCGAGTTTTCACTTTAACGAGCAGAGTTAAACGAGCCACGATACTAAGTCCGGTACGTAGAAATGTTTTTCATCACTTAATTAATCAAAGCTTACTTAGATAATAATGTACGACATTCAATTTATGTACCGACGTGGACGGACCATGGTAAAGTACTGTGGTACGAGGACTTAGCTGACGTAGCCATCGTGTCCTAAGTCAAACCACTTCGCCGGGTCACGCGAGCGAAATTGGTTCACATTCACCGATTCACACAAAGCAAGAGAAATAAAGTCGACATCAAGAGGCTCGAAGACCTCGTGTATCGTCACTACAATACGAGGTTAAAGTTGAGGAATTTGGAGAGAATGAAGCAGAATCCGACGGAACAAAAGAGTCGTGATAGCATGGGGCCGGGACGTTCGGTCGACGAGCCGCCAATCGAAGAGGAGGATATCGATTTGGATCAAATATTCTACGAAGAACTACTTAAGCTTCGGGGTCAACGACCGAGAAGGGTCGGGAGAACCGGAGTTCAACCCCCAAGACCGACAATGGGCCGAAGGAGTGCTCGACGATGTCCCTTTACCGAAGAATTCCGCATCCCTCCTCACTAGCAAAGCGCCCACAGACCGGGAGAAGGAACTAGTCAAGGTACGCAAAGTAGGCGAAAAGGCAAACAAGTTACGATCGATCCTTTTCGATATCACAGATGCCGATACGGTCGAAGACGATCGAGAAGATACGCCGGAGCCGAACATCCGAGTGCGCACTCGCACGTCCGAGGATTCGTCATCAAAGAGTAGCGAACGACGGTGCCGGACACGGGGGCGCGAACACTTTACAAGTACAAGCGGACCTCGCATCCTCCCCATATCTCCTACAACGTCGTTACGTTTACCGGCGAGAGCAATATACTACGCGACCCAAGATACCGATCACGGGTGGAAGGCCACAAGGGCAGAGGAGGTCATCGTAGCCACGCGAGTTGGTGCACGAATACCACGATGCCTCCGACTATGTATGGGCCGATTCATCCCAAGGCTCTCGGTTCCCCACATACGATCGAAGTAGTATCGCGGAATGAATTACGTGAGTCATCGGATACTTCGATCCAATCAACCTATAGTTACGGTGACTCGTCGGGATCAAGTCTTAGATAGTTTCCCGAGGGACGACGAATACGATCGTCGTGCAGACGTATCGTTTCGTACTCAACCCAAATGACATGGGGAGAGTACATCAACTACCTACAAAGTGTAGAACACATCACGTTGGAATAAAATTGATGCATTATTTATTTAAATCATGTCATTTAATTTATCCAATTTTTCTGTTTTTTTTTAGATTTTTTTCGCATTTTTCTTATTTTTTTAAAATTTTCAAAAAAAAAATATTAAAAAAAGGGGGTCGCGACTCGGGTCGCGACCCGGTCGCGACCCGCGACCCATCCCTCCTTGAGACATACTATGAAACATTATTGCATGAGTGTTGTGCCTGCACCCATGGAATGCCGGGTCGGCGACCCGGTCGCCCGGGTCTCCCGACCCGGCCGGATTCTGGGCCGACCGGCCCAGAATCGACCCTGCCGGGCCGACTCCAAGCCGGCCCGGCAGGGGGTCGCGCGACCCGGCTTCGGGTCGCGCGGCCCGTCGACCCGGCGACCCGGTCGGCAACTCGGCCGACCGGGTCGCGCGCTGCTTTTTGGCCCCCCCACTAAGCTCTTAGTGGGGGGCTTAGTGGGAGGGGGGCTTTCCCCCCCCCATTTAAGAGAGTTAGGGGGGGGGGAAGTCCCCCCACTCACCCTCACCCATTTACAAAATTGCCCCTGGACCAATCTCCTCCCCGGACCTGGTTGATCACTCTTTCGGTCTTCCTCTCCTACTGATCATTTTTCGGTCTCCCCCCTCCGGAGGTAGTGACGGAGATGACAACACGTACAACAGAGGCAGAGAAAGCACCGCCGGCACCACTTCTGGTCAAGGGAGAACCAATCCACAGACACCCTCTTCACAGCAACAACCGCACTTTACGGAAGAGGAGCACTATACCCACGCAACACAAGATGATGACCACAGGGCAAGACAACATGGGTATGGTGCAGAGTTAGAACCATCACAGGGTTCTTGGTGCTCATCATATCAAGGACAAGATTATGGGATGATGCAGCCTTCATTAGATAGTTCTAGTACGTATTCATATGATAGTTATGGTGGTTCATTTTCGAATTATCGTAGGACAATTGTACGGGGCACTGATGAGTATAATCAGTTTGTCTATATGTTTAATGCATCGTACTCTTCCTCAATGTCATGGGCAGAGTACATACATTATGTAGAAGAACAATTTAATGTAATGTTTGAATGAATCATGTTGAATCATATCTTTTATTTTTATTTAATTTTTGGGTATTTTTCTGATTTTTTTTCTAATTTTTGGGTATTTTTTCTGATTTTTTCATGTTTTTTTGCTTTTTTAAAAAATAAAAATAAAAAAACCGACCCGGTCGGGCCGGCGACCCGGCCCGACCGGGCCGAGTTGGGGGCCGGCCGACCCAGGGCCGACCCCCAAGTTATCCTTCCTTGCCTGCACCAATGATCCTCCCAGAAAGATGTACTGCAGCCATTTCCAACCTCAATATGGGAAGAAGAATAAAAGAAGTCCTAGTTTTCTAGAATGCCTTTCTAAATGTTTGAAGTAATGGTGGATTCCCATTCATTCCATCATTTTCTAAGTTTTTCAGCATCTTTGCACAAAGCTAATTCAAAGCGGAAATTATAAGTTCGGCCTAGGGTAAGTTACCACATTTGATTCCAATAACACAATGATTATACACCACCCTAGGTAAATGAAAACATTATGCAAAACCATATATATGAGACCAAGTAGTAGACACTAAAAGTTTGTTTGGCTTGGATTTCAATCTTGAGTTAGACAATGTGAACTCAACTTCAAAGTAAAAAATTTCTAGCAATCCACATCATTCACGCAATCAATGAACAATGTCTTTTTCTGGAACCATACCTCCTGGTCAGTTCTTTCACCTGGTTTAAAGACTACATTGAAGTCCTCTATCACACACCACACATCATAAATAAAGGTTTCAATGACTTAGTTGAGGTCAGATAAGAAAATAGGTTTTTTAGTGGAATCCATCGAGTCATACACATTACCACACATTGTCATTCTCTATCTCCTCGACTCTGAGGATCTGCATGTCTTTCTCTCTGTACCTTCTCAACACTAAATCTGTTATCATTCCATAACACTGCTAATCGGTCACTTCTGCCTGTAGGAACACAAAATTGAGCCCGTCAAGGTTCCTCGTCCTCACTGCTATCACCAAATTACTACCATCAAAGTTGTATTTAATTTTTTGCATGACTAAAATATCTGGTTTGCGAAAATTGACCTCGTTATGTGATTGTCTAATCTTATCTTTTCATGAAATACCCCTGCAATTCCAACTTATCACGTTGATCATGAAAAAATAATAAATTTCTTCTCTGCCTTCTCTCTTTTACTGCTTTCAGTTACAATATCATTATCTAAGGTGAAATTAAGTTCCCTAAAACCGACATGATTGTTACATTTCTTACCACTTGACATGTTGTCTTGGTTGGAGATTTCATGCTCGATATTGTTGAAGAATTTCTTGATGTCTTGCTCATGGCCTAAAAAGCTCAAGCTAGTAATTCTTTCTATTGCTCTAATTACATCATCACTCAGAATTTCCACTATGAACAGCATCCCTCAAATAGCTTTGGATTGCTTTTACCTCCTCTGTCAGTACTATGGCAAGCTGATCTTTTACTTTGTCTTCTGATCTACCATACTTGCTCTGTATGGGGTAACCTGCTTCCTTACATGCTGGATATCTGTCATTAAGATATTTTTGATCTTCAGTGAATAAATCATCTCGACCTCAGTTCGAAAGCAGTCATCGGTACCCTTTTTCCTGACCTGTGACCGGTCCATCTTTACCATCAAAACACAGTTAGTTGATCTGACAATAGATTCTTCGGGAGAACCTGTGGCCGGCCCATTTTGCCAAGCAACAAGCTGTCCACCGGTTCATTTCTCATACAATCAGACAATGAGCCAATGCCATTAGCTCGTTGAACTTAGACAGATAAACCAGTGAGTTTGAGTTAATCTGATTTCTTGTCATCAGGCCTTGGCAGGTTCGAGAAACCCAATTCGACATCAAAAACTCCACCTTCTTCACTGACATCGTCGATGGAAGCTGTTGCGACAATTTTGGAGCCGTTACCCTCGAAGAGTCCGATGGACTTGCCAAAAACAATCATGGGAGCATCAAGACTGGATCTCTACTCCAAAAGCTTGCTAAAACTCGATGTTTTAGGAATCCATATTGAGTAAGGCACCTTATTTGGGGAAGAAACAGAGGAAGTAGCCATAACGGAGTCCGACGAACCAGAACCTCTCTTAGCACACAAACTTACATCGAACTATGTTCTGTCCACAACGACCGGGACCAAAAAAACCCATGGAGAAGTCTAGTCGGCTCTCAATGGTAAGAGATATTGCCTCAGACACTGACCACCACAGATGCTTTCTGTTGGCAGATAAGAACCTTTCATATGGGTCAATGATTCAGGAAAAAGAAGTTTCCGTTTGAGCACTCAACGGGAGACCACTGACCTTAATATTGATCCAGCGCAATTATCTCAAGACACCCATCCCTTGTGCATCCTCTTTCCAAGGTGTGACCCAGATAAGTATAATGCCATCATCGAGATTTCTGACCTTGAATTTCTTGACCCCTCGGTACTAAGCCAATTCTTGAATGGGTTATGCTGGACCACAAAATCTCTATTGGGCGAATTACAAATCCACCAAGAGCATGATTCTATCCAATTCCTTTTTAGAAAGAAATCGAGTAGAGCCTCCCCCTTGAAACTCCCTGTTCTCTCCACAACCACCCTTCTACACTCCTTTGGTCAGCTTTGTTTCTCCCTCAACTCCGAGGACAAAGGGTGTAGACAACCCCGCCGAGAGTCAATGGAGACAATAGAGCTTGACGGGGGCTGATCAGAAGATGGTTATTGATTGTTTTTTTTTTGAACTAAAAAAAGCCCACTCCTGATGGCCTACTACCCAACAACGCCGACACCTCAATCCATTCTTGCAAGTCCCCTTGTAAGTGGTCCATACTGAAGCACCTCCCACATTTCCACTTTCTACTTCTATCTCTCACCCCCTCCACCATGACATCCCCAAAGGATCTACATAGTGCACTACTCTCTCCTATGACAAGGTTGTCTGTCCTCACAAGTTGCATCTAGGTGCTTGTCCTGATCTTTGGGAAGGGGTCGCTGGAATTTGCTAGTGAGGAGGATGTTGGAATACGTGCGACCCACCTTCCTGCCTCCTGCCACCTCCAAGAGCATCGAACTTGTTTTCCAACGGATACCCCCTCGCTGCTCTGAAATCGCTAGAGCTTGCCTCTCGTTCTCTCATACCGCCCTGTTTCACTTTGATCTTACAGAAAAGTGATATGACCTGGAGATGTTGAATTGCTTTCACTATTAGGTGTCCTTGGAAGAATTGTTGTGTTTGTGGGAGGATATCCCGATGATTGTAATCAACCTGAACTAGAATCCTCAGAGAAATTTGTGTGGTTGGTACTGTTAACTTGGGGAATATAAATGTGATACTAGTTGGTGTCGTGGGGGGTATATTGCATCCATAATTTATTGACATGAGATAGGATCTGGTTGACTAGATAAATGACTATGCATCAGAAATGATGTCCGTTAACATGATAATATGTTAGAGCTTTCTGGTTTGAATTTTGTTGAGGGAATTTATGATAAAGAGCCAATTTATGTTCTATTGTATTGGGGAAGATTTTTTGATGGAGTTTTACTTTATTTTAGGAAATAGTTTTGAGGATCAGGTGATACAAATAATTACCAGTAATTTATTTTTGCTATCAATTGATTCCACAATTTTCAAGGCGACAAACTGACCAAGAGGCTTTTGACTGCTAAAGCAACAAGGCGTTGCTTAAGTGGCACTAATCAGTAACAATGGCACGGTTAAAGCAACTAAAGTTCTTATCTGTAATATATAAGTACGAGAATTTGACATTTCATACAAAAAATAGACATACTAAAAGTAATCTTAATGTGATAACTTGAGAGAATGAAATTTGCTTGTAAATAATAAATAGGAGATCATTAAGGTAGGGAGGACTGAGGAGGGGGGAGGAAGGTCAAGATTGTTGGGCTGGGGAGTGGGGAGGGAGGTTGAGTGGGGATTGGGGTTTGGCAACTTGAAGGGCAAGCATTGGTTGGTTTGGATAAGACCAGTTCTGGCTGGTTGGTAAGGGAAAAAGAGGCACCGGTGGGTTAGGATTAGAATGGAGTTGGCCGGTTGGAAGAGGAAAAGGAGGCACTGGCTGGTTGGGAAGAGATCGGCAGCTAGGAGACTAGCAAGATGAAGCCGGTTGGCCAGGAGTGTGGCGGGATACATGCTCAGCCATGGTAGGAGATGCAGGAGACAAAGAGTGGTGGCAGGGGAAGGAGCTGTGCCGGCCATAGATTGCAGAATTGGCCGGATTGGATCGGAATCTGCTGAATCTGGGATCGGATTGGACCCCTTTGATCAAATTTTGGCAAGGAGGACCGATCCAACCTGATTTGCCTCCAGAATCTATCAAAATCGGTCGAATCGTGCTGGAATCGGCCGATTTTTGACTGATTCTGATGACTAATCTTTAGAATTGCCCCCTCCACTGTTGCAGCTGCTGCCTAGTCTCTGCTGCTGTCTTCCTTGTGGTGGATTGGTAAGGGGATTTAACATAAGTCACCGATGCGATGACTTAAGACGAGACCCGATATCACCGAATCCGGTGTTAAGTCCCCTGGTAGGGGGTATTCCTCGCTTGACGGGGAAGACAGCCGCGGTGGCCAATATGGCTCCCTTTTGGGGCCAAAATTGGCTTTAAGGGGTCTAGATTGGATCGGAATTTGATTTATACCATTTGATCTAGACCATGTTTATGTGAAATTTTTTCATTTTTGAGATTTTTAAAGATTTTTAAGGGTTTTTAAAGAACCAATCTTGATCGATTCTAGATCGAATTTTCTTCCCAAAAAATTGACCGGCATCAGTAGATTGATCCAGATCGGATCAATACCACCAAGATGGGTATCGATTTTGATCTGGCAATCTATGGCGTTGGCCAATTGGGAGGAGATTGATGGTTGACGGGGGCTAAAGCAGTTGATGAGGGGGTGATGTAGAAAAAGGAGAGAGAAATGACTCAAAAATAAGTTGTAAACAAACTAGAATAGACCAAACCTAGATGAACCAACTTTAAACAACCTTGAACCATCTAAAATCGGCCGATATGGGTTAAACCAGCTAGATTTAGGTCTGGATTGGGTTAAACCCTGTTGAATCTCGCTTAAGTTAGTTGAATTGAGTTGTCAGGCCCAACGAACCGACGATTTAGGCAATTTGGGCATTGGGGTGCTTAGCCTCCAATTGACGGGTGGTTCAACGAGCTGTTTGGACTTGTAGAACTTTCATAATTGGGGGGGGGGTTGCACACGCGTGAGAGGTGAAGGGGGTCACGCATGGTTTATGATTGTTTCATATGGCTTCTGTATCGTTCTGGGACACAAGTGGTTAGTTGATTTGGATGTTGTTGCCCAAATGCTCACATTGCAGTTCGAAGAGTATAATTTCTATGAAGAGCTGATATAAATTAGCAACACTAGTCTATGGGATCTTATCATCAAGGACCATACTAACATCTTTATCAAGTTTATTCGAGGTTAGCTTGGAACTTGTTGACGAGTATCACAGACAGTATATAATGGAGGATGAGACCGACATGCCTTGCTAGTTTGATTGAGCCACCACTTCGACACCGAAGATGGCAACTTTAGAGAAGCCACACATTAAATGCAAAGATTCCAAACTTGACAATGAATATTGCGGCTCCATCAATATCGACTTATGTAGGTATTTTGAAGCTTTTGAGCTATGCCTTGTTCATTTGGTTTGCGTTGCACCAAAGCTCCCTATACCAATAGTGGTTGTATACATCAAATGGCATTGTAAAATTCTGAGGACAAAATTTTGTAACTTGGGTGATTTGATGCGTTGTTGATCGGATTGTCGCTGTGGAAGGCATATTTGTTTAATGTCGGCATCGACTTTATAAATTTTATTAGTTTTTAGGACTTTACACCTTCTATTTATGAACTTTTAGTTTGATGGCATCAAAATAAATTAGAAGCTTGAGAAATTTGATAAGTATATTTTGTAGATAGTGAGTGACTTCTGTGTTTTAAAATCTCACAACGTCTAAATTGTAAAATTAAGCTTCTATAAAAGCCCCGTCCTATACCCAAATGAAGATTATGATGAAGATGCAATGAAGTTTACATGAGGTCTCTCGTTCCTCCTCGTTTTGGGGTCCTTTTAGTCCAGTCTCTCTTCTCTCTCTGATCTTCTTCTTACCTCCCATCTGGTTCTTCTTCCCCTCTCAACTATCCTTTCTTCCCCTGGTCCTCCTTCCTAGGTCTCGTTGTCCCATTCCTTGCGATCTTCTCTCTCTATTGCTCTCTCATCCCTTCTCCCTTGTTTCATGCAACCTCATCCTAATCGTTGTGACTGTAGTGCCCCATTGCCTTCTTTGTTCACAATTTGCTTTGGCTCATGCATGTGGCTGTAGACAGACTATGATTGCCAAGGAGACAAGGTGCCAAGACATTCAACGGTGCCAATTTTGCTTATGTGACAAGGTGGTCGCCTAGATGCTAGTATTGAGTGTTTTTATATATATATGTATATACATTGAGTGTTTATATATATGTATATACATGTGTATATACATACATATATAAATACTTAATTATATATTAATACTATATATATTTATTTTTACGTACGAACATTTAAATATAAATACAATTATATTTATATGTTATAATTGAATGTGTGTTTATGTATGCATATGTGTAAGTGTGATTTATTTGTGTAATTATGTATGTGTGGGTATGTAATTTTGGGGAAGACTAATCTTGTTAAACCAAGTGAGAAGGAAAGAAAAGAGGGTTACGAGAGAACTTTATAGTTTTTACGTATATAACATTTTTTATAATTATAAATATTTAACATATGTAATATTATAAATGATAATGAAATATATTTACATTTACACTATTGTTAATGAGTGCCCACGAATTGTGGATCACAATCAGGTCGCATGGCATCAAGGGGACACCACCCTTTGTGGGGGGACGTTATGGGGGCAAAGCCTCTCAAAAGTCTTTTTTAGTCATGAAGAAGCCTGGGGTCCCTAGCACAGGTTCCTTGAATGCCTTTGTACTCCCTAAAAGCTGCCTTGGCAAGGCATCTGTTGGATAGCGCCTTTGTGCCTAAGCATCAGCCTTGACAACTATGAGATAGATACTCCCCGCAAGTGTTGGTGGCCACCTGGGAACTCGATACCCACCCTACATCTTCCATGTCTCATCGAGGCTCAAGCCCACGAGCTCCAAAATGTTGGCATCCATGCCCTACTACGGGAGCTCGAGCTTACTTGAGGGCCATCGTTCTGTTGTGCTAGAACATGTGGCCTTCCTTGATGTTGGCACGAAGCCTAGTTGCTCCCAAGATTAGGTTGTCCCCTTACCGGATCTTTGCAACACCCTCATTCATTGACAACTGGTAGAGGAGTGTGTTGGTCGGTTCAAATCATCAAACTAAATTAAAATGACTAGTACTTTCTAGTTTGGTTTGGTTTGAAGCAGTGGTTTAGTTCAACCGGGTTGGAGAATTTATAAACTAAGCTAAACCAAATCAAACTAAACGGGTTAAACGAGATACCTAAAATATGACAAATATTACTATATTTTTTTAAGAAAAATGATATCTATACAGTTTTTTTATAGTAAAATAAGCATTATTTCAATTATTCATAACAAAAAATGAGTATATATGTATAAAATTAATATTTTTAATTAATTTTTAGTCTTAAGAATTGAACTCATTTGATATGAGTGGCCAGTTTGGTTTGTTTCAATTTTAATAAAAAAGGCCTCAAGCTGGACTATATTGAGCTGTGCACACCCCCTACCGACCAGTGCTCCACAGGTCACGCTGACCAGCCCACCGACTTCAACAGTGCAACCTGGCACCCCGTTGGCCATCTAGTGCGGCCACTCCATCACCATCAGCTGCCTCTCCTCTCACTACCCTGGGTTGGCTCTCTCGGCACCTAGATGCACCTTGGATTGACTGCACCCATTGCGTGACCTCCCCCTGTCAGCTGCACAGGTTGACTGACCTCTCGTTGGATACCACCACACCAAACCCACCAGTGCAAGGAGTGGTGGAACCAGCAAGAGTCCTCACCACCTAAAGGGTTCTGTGGAGTTGGTTGTAGTGGCTAGGAGACCCTGCGCTGCCGCTGCCATCCACTTCGTCTGCCTCTGGAAGAGGCGGCTCTCGCCTTCACATCAGCTGCAGATGCCTGGCCTTGCAGGTGTCGACTAGGAGATGCAAGACGACCCTTTCTTACCTGCACTTCTGATATACTGCCTAGCCAGACGTCTGAGATATATTGGGACGTTCGCCCGTGGGTCATGACGATTGCAAGCACTGTGCCAAGTGCCTTGTCCTGCATTCGGAAGGGTCAAGCCTGATCTTGGCCACAAAGCCTTGTCAGGTCCGGCTCTGCTCGGCCAGGCTTGTCACAGTTAAGCCCAGTTGAACTGGGCTTAAACTTCAACCTGGTTCTGCTTCGTGTCACTGTGGTTGCCAGTTTAAAGTCAGTTCAGACTGGTTCAGCTTGTTTAGACCCGGTTCTACCAATTCACCATGATTCTGGCCAGTTCAGGGCCGGTTCAACTGCTTTATATTCGTTTCATGCAGGTCCTGATCGATCTAAGCCTCTAAGGTTGGTTCAGGCTCTGATTTGACCTGTTCAGCCTGGTCAAGTGTCATTTCTGTCCGGTTCACTACTGTTTAGGTCCGGCTTAGCCCAGACCAAATTGGTTTGAACCTAGTTCGACTGGTTCAGGTTGGGCTGGCACCTGTCTGGCTTGTCCCACCAACCAGGCCACCTTAGCTTGGTCAACTTCAGTTGATCCTTCGCCAGCAAGCTGGGAGACAATGCAGTTCAGGCAGTTTGACATTGGTTGGATTGGTCTAAGTTGGGATCAGCATGGCCAATTCAACTCCAGCCGATCAACTCAGTCGAACAGCATACCGCTATGGGCTCTACCTTGTCCCACATCAACGAGTTTTGGGCTTCCATATGCTTTCTTTGTGCTTAAACTGGTCTTGGATCATTTTTTAGTTAGCATCAATGTGGAGCCAAATAAAGGTTGTCTATTGAAGTTTCGTTTCAAATTGGCATGGTGTAGGAAACCAAGTTGTGGATTAGATCCAAGTATAGGGGAACAATATTAGTCTGGCTTCTTCTGCAACTTGAAGTTTGTCAATAGGCTTCAGCACGTGTGCAAGAATCTAAAGCGGCCAAGTCCAAGTTTAAATAGGCAGCTGAGATAAGAAAATCACTTCTGGCAAAAATAAAGAATTTGAACAGTTGAATGATAAAGGCATCATTTCTGAGCACCAAGGGGAAGAATGGATGATAGCAAAGAAAGAATATAATGAATGAAGTATTAAAGAGGAATTAAAATAGAAGCAAAAGTCAGAACTCAGAAGAGTTGTGGTTAAAAGAAAGGGAAACAGTACTAGATTCTTCCATATGCAAGCCTCACTTAGGAATAAACTTGATATTCTGCGCATGTTAAATGTTCACGGGATAGCAAGGGATGGGATGAAACAGATAGGTCAGGTTGCAGTTATTTTCTTCGAGAAATTATTCTAGGAAGATGATAGCAGGAGACCTTTGTTGAATTTTGATTCAATCAGAAAATATCAGAGGTTGATGCAGTTGTTCTTGCTAGTTCAATTTCATAAGAGGTGGTGGTCATGGCCATTCAGTCCATGGACCCTTTCCAAACCCCAGGTCCGGACTGAGTTTTCTATTGGGTTCTATTATAAGTTTTGGAAAAATTTTAAAGGTGATTTCATAGCATCGATAAAAGAATTTGAAGAAACATCATTGAGCATAAAACTCCTGAATCTTCTTCACTAGTTCTGCTGCTCAAAAAGGAAAATGTATTAAGATTTCATACCCATCAGCCTCTTTAAATGTAGTTACAAAATTCCAACAAATGTTCTGACAAATAGACTTAGCAAATATTCAAACAAGTTGGTGAGCTCTTTTCAATCAGCATTTATTCAAAGAAGATATATCGTGGACAATTTCATGGCTGCCTGCGCATGTACTCATGATTAGAAGATAAGAATAAAGAAATGCATGTTGAAAATAGATTTTGAGAAAGTATATGACATGGTGAACTGGACTTGCTTATGTAGAGTCATGCAGTTAATTATGATTCAACCACAGTTCGATTAACTGGATTCATTGTCATGTTAGCATGGCAAAGTTTCCCATTGACATTAATGAAAAATCATTCAACTCTTTTGGGAGCTCCAGAGGTCTTAGGTAGGGTGATCTTATTCCTCCACTTTTATTTTAGTGGGCCAGTTTCTAACCATCACGTGGGAGATGTCAGTTCATTCCTCTATTTTCTATGGATTAGATTGAACATTGACCAATTCTTTTTCTTTCACATCTTGAAGTTAATGTGGTTTGACTCAGAACTCTTATTGCATTGTCGTCTAAGTCTAACTACTTATATCCTATTATTTTGTCATGGTCCATCCACCGGTCAACTACGAGAGATTATTGCATGTTAGAACATAAGTGTGATAAGACATTATCTTAATTGAAAATTAATTAATTTATTTATCAAGTCTTAGGAACATAACTACTTATTATGCTATAATTGATCGATCATTGTCTCTGAGTAGTCTATTGATGGCTTATTTCACTCATCTAGAAGCTCATCGAATGTGTTAGAAGAACTATAAATATATTTATGATTGAAAAAATAACCTGGGCAACATAAAGTACATGTTAGCAGAGAACTAAACATAGTAAAAAAAGTATACCCTTGATGACAATAAAAATATATCTCACCACTCAGTGAAGCTCGTCATCATTTTTGGGATTTTTTTTTGCCCGCTCAAATGTATCGAAGAGATAACCCATGTCTACCTTCTTGTCTCTATCTACTATTCTAAGAACTTTTGCTATAGGTTACATTATATAAAGTGTTTTCTTTATAATTCACCAGTTCTTTAATGTCTTCTCTATTTTCCTTATTTTTTTATTTGAAAGACTTGCCTTAGCAATCCAACTTGACTATCCGTTGAAATTATCATTTGTGTAATATGATATCTTTATTGTATTAAACTTCTCAAGGATATGTATTGTGAAGTGAATCTAGTTGCACTGGGTCATAGGAGCTCTTAGCCATTTGTATTCTCCCTCATTAGATTTAGGATAAAGTTATGGTTATAGATGAAAGATAAAAAGAATTAGGCCATCTTAACTACTCGGTCAATGTAAGAATCATTGCATATATTTTTTAGCATTAAGTCTAAAGAATGAGCAGAGTATGGTATCCAATACAAATGGGGTTTCTTAACTATTAGTATTTGTGTAGTTACTTTGTAGGTAGTTATATTGTTCATTACTACTTTGAACATTTTGATCTTCTATCTCATCGATAACATCGTTGATTGATTCGTACAAGTAGATGTAATTCTTTACCTGTCCTGCAATCACCAACATTCAAAACACAAACCTGACTTGACAATATATTAGGAAGTTGATAATTGTTCTCTTAGTTATATCTATTAAGAAAGAGAACATGCATAAGTTATAAATTATTAAATATGAAATGATAAATAATTAATAAAGTTTCATCAAAGTGTATCAATTTCTTTTGTCAAATACGTTCAGTATTGTCTAATAGCTTTCCACAGTTCCACTGGAAAATAAGCATTGCAAATTTCTTTTAGGTTTAGTCCGTGAATGCCCTTACCGACATCGACTATGGTGTCGCTCATATACTCATAATACGTCCCCTTTGCAGCATTCACTGGTATGCTATTATAGAAGAGAATGGTTTGACGTATTGTTTAATACCTTCCACTTCCACAGTTCCAATGAAAAATAAGTATTGTAATTTTTTTTAGGTTCGTTCCATGAATGCCCTTATCGACATCGGATATGGTGTCACTCATTGGCTCGTAATACGTTCTCTTTGCAGCATTCATTGGTATGCTACTATAAAAGAAAATAGTTTGATGTATTATTTAATATCTTCCACTTTCACAGTTCCATTAGAAAATAAGTATTGTTAATTTTCTTCAGGTTCGGTCTCTGAATGCCTTTATTGACATCAGCTATAGTGTCGCTCATGGACTCGTAATACGTCCCCTTTGCAGCATTCACTGCAATGCTACTGTAGAAGAACAATTTGGATGTCACCTGCTTTATCTGCTCCTTGCATAACCTCAAGTTCTTCATTGCTATTGTGATCATAGTTTATCTTTGTCTTGGCTGTGCCATCACAAGATCGACTGGACCTACTCCCAGGTCATCATATTTTATGAGATCATGAATCTCTTCTTGCTCATTATTGGATCTCTTTCCACTTCTAGAATTATGATCGCTTATGAAACCTTGACTCATGAATCGTCCAGTATGTCAACATAGAACTTCCAACTTGCCTCCATCACACATTTTTTTTTCTATTGATGAGACTAAGTATTAAATATCAATGTCATTTAATATTGATGTAAGTTATTAAGTTCTAATAGTAACGTACCATCATTGAAACCTTCCACGATTACTTCTAACCATTGGGTGCTCTTGTTTAGTTTTGTATATATGAACTTCACGGATGAAATGTTGAGAAATTTCTTAGATTGTGTTCTCATGCTATTTTGATGTTCTCTTTTTATATTCTATATATTGTAAGTGTCTACAGAATTGTGCTCTTATCTTGAGTAGAGTTTGTATACAAAAGAACGTTAGCATTCGTCCCTACGTGGTGATGCTTCAATTGAGTCCTCCCTGCGTGGTTTTTTTTCATAATATTTATATTGTACTTTTTTCCGCTATGTTAATCTAGTTACAAGGAAGTTAATTGTATCGTTCTAGGTCACTTTGGAGAGTTGTGTATCACAATTTGGAGAAGTTATTTTGAAGAAAATTTTTAAAAAGAAAAATAACACAACAAAATAGGGTTAGTAGCACAATTAAACAAAAAAAAGTTCTAGGAAGTCTAAAAACAAAGCGAAAAATCAAAACTTTGAATCTCTTAGATAAAAGATCATTTAGAGAGAGAGAGAGAGAGAGAGAGAGAGAGAGAGAGAGTTATTGTAGTGAGAAAATGTGAGAGAATGATTATGGAAGGGTGTGAGGATGTTAGGTCTCTAATGGGTCTTATATAAGCCCCATCTTTGAAAGGCTAGCCATTGGGTTAGCTGTTCGTTACCTTATTAGGCTAGGTTCTGACCGGGTTGTAGGGTCGCCTGACCAGGCCCTGGATCCCAAATTGGGACTTGGGGACAGGACTGGGTCAATCAGGTGGGGCGTGTCCCGACTTGACTTTTCATGCTTTCCCTATTCCACCTTCCTGCTGTCTTACTCTGCCATACTTTGTGTCATTCTATCCCATATCTCTATGCTCCACTCTACGCTGCCCTTCTCCGCCTTGTTTTGCCTCGCGCTGCCCTCCTGCTATCTTCCCGCCACCCTGCTCCACCCTCATCCAACTGCTCCACCTTGCTCTTCTCTTCCCTCTAGCAGCCCTGTCTACCACAAGGATCGCGGGATCGGGATCGGATCCTGGATCGGTGGGGTCCGATCCGATCCGGATCGGATCAGATCGGACCGATCCAGGCCGATTCCTATGGAGCCAGACCGATCCAGAATCGGTCTGGATCGTTTTTTTTTTTTTTGCTCTATGAAAAAATCTGGAAAAATCGCCAAAAAATCAATAAAAATACATAGGACTCAGAAAAAATGTGAAAAAAAATATAAGGAACACATAAATACGTATAACAAATTAACAATCAATCATATAGAACACATCGTATCCAATCGCACAATAGAACACATCATACATCGAATAAGATACGTATTTTTACCAGAACAAACAATCGTATCTAATCACGCGATAGTACAACACGTATTCTTCTTACCACTTTCGTCTCATATTACATTGCGTGAAATAAACAAAGAAATACATTATACATATGCTATCACCACCAACTATGGTAATGTCCGGAGTAGGACGGATCTGGATCTCTGTCCTGGTCATTCTGATTTTCTGCAAATCTCCATTGATTAGGGTCAGTCATAATTGGCCCGTATCCATAAGAAAATAAAGACTGGGTCATGTCAGTCAAGGAAGGTGGGGTCGGGAGTCGGGACCGGGTCGGTTTGGGGCCAAACCGACCCGGGTCGGCCGGGGTCGCGACCCGGGTCGGGACGGGGTCGGCCCGGGTCGCAAAAAATAATAATAAAAAATTCAAAATGGGGTCGGGGTCTTGGGGTCGCGACCGGGTCGGTCGGCCCCAAAATCGACCCGGTCGGGTCCGGGTCGCGACCCGGGTCGCGACCCGGCGAACCATGATGTCAGTAAACTCATAAACTCCCTAATCAGTCGGAGGTGGAGGTAGAAAAGATGGTGGAGGTGGATAGCCAGGCTCACTGTCTGAGGCAGGCTCTGGATAGGAAGATGCAAACTCGTCAAAAACATTCATCCTCGTCCAGCGTCCGCTGCCCCTGCCACTCGAATATGAGTGCCTTTTATCACTCAAATCATCTGGACCTGCTCCTCTCGTGCGTGCACTACTAGTAGAGCCACCCTCACCTCCGCCACCTCCACCTCCACCTGTCTGTTGTTGTTGTGTGGGTGGGACAAATTCTTCTTCATCCTCGTCGATGAAGGTGGTGAGTGGTCTCGGTGTCGAGGAGATGATGTCGCCGTTTGATACTTAATTTCTTCCTCTTAAATGTAGGATCTCCTTGACTTGCTTCTTTGTGAAGGTAAGCATACTTTCTTTAAAGCCACTAAATAATCCACCATTCTTCTTGGTGGTGGTGGTGGTAGATGGACCCCATGGCGGAATCCATTTGGAGTATGGCGGCGGGGGGGGGGGGGCTCGATGTCTCTCTGGAAAGGCGCAGTCGGGGTGGATCGGGAAGTGGGCTTGTGTACGGAACTTGACTTTCTTGACTTCTGCTGTCTTCTTCCTCGCAAGACTTGACATCGAAGCTCTCCTTCGGCCCGTAATCGTCGTTCGGGTCGAACCTGCGCTCTCCCTCGGTATCCTTGTCTTCCACCCATCGCGCAGTGGATGTTCTTCTTGGAATAGATATTCCAAGTCCACGTCCGCACAGGACAAGCACGAGTGGCTTGGGCACATGCTCTTTCTTGGTACAATCCACTGTTGTGCGAATCTGCTGCTCCTATGTCTTGCCTATCTTTGATATTCTTGATCTGAGCCTCGTATTGTAATGGCGGTAGACAAGCTTTTTCGATCTTTACATCTTCAACCTATTTCTCCTCTTCGTATGAATAAGGTTGAAGGTGCTCCCATTCTCTCGCAACGGGATGACGATGTGCTCGACTTAGCACCGAATTGCAACGAGTGCGAGTGGATTCCATCCGATTACATTTGTCACCATAATCCTAACTCGGTGTAATTGTAAAGAAGACAATTACATGCATCAGTAACGTTATGTAAAAAAAATCAAGTTACCCGAAGAGTCATTAATTCGGGTAAGCGTAATTACTAGGGGGACCCTATCGTGTGAGTGCTATGATACGGATCCCCGTACACCCATCTTTTGTGCATGTATGAAGTCATGCGAAAACATGAAATTAAATCGATGTTATCTTCTCTTGAGATAAAGTTAAAAGTTTAATTAATATGAAACGTATTACTTACTTCAACCTCAGTGCACGTTCTGTCTTCTTGGGTCTTACATAGTCGTTTAATTATAGATAGTGTGCCTGATAATACTTCACATCATTACATACTTGGCCACCCATCTTGTATCTTGGGTTCGAAAGTACTTACAACAACATTATTACTCCATTAGTTTAAAGACGGTGGGGGTAATACCTGAAATATAACTTGTAATCATGACCGTATTACACTACTAAATTATACACATAGCGTGAATGTCGTGGTGTAGGGTTTTGTCCCCAATCTTGTTGTCAATCGCCTTCCACCGCTTTTGTAACCGCTTGGGATGCTTCTCTTTAATTTTTAACTTAGCTTTATCCATACCATCATACATGTACCCTATCTGATTTTTGTCATTTGAATCCACCGACCTAAGTATACGCACAAGGCTACATGACGGACAAGTAGTCTTGCACGCTTCTCCCACCACCTGTTATCTTCTTATCAAATTTGCTAAATCTTTAACGGTATCTCATGCTTGATTCAAGGAGCTCTGTATGTATCCATGTACTCACGATAAGCGATGGAGAGAATGAACCTTTTTAAACTAGCCTTGTACAGTATAGGCTCTGCAATGCAATAAAATGAGTGGCGAATCTTGTGGGACCCGGTGCGATCGAATCATGACCATCGGTGTCTTCTTTCATGATATGTAAAAGTCGTGGATGGCCGTAGATAAATGAGGTGATAAGTTGTCCTTGGTTGACCCGAGGACTTGACATTAGCATCCACTGCCGATATCTTGACATCGGGTCGATAGAATGTGCCGCGCGGGCACTGGCAAGTGGTCGGGCCTCGAATTAGCTTCTTTCTGCAGCCTTATATGAGGCCTCATTGTCTATGACAAAGCTGCACGATGTTGGCCTCCTATCTCGTCCCTACGGTGTTCGTCGAACGAAATAGGTAATCTACATTTTCACTTGACACGATGCATCAACCGACTTCGAAATACGGTGCCCTCGGAAACCGATACACGAGGAAGTTTATAAGTGACCTCCTTGTGATTCCGGTCCATCCGTCGCACATTACGGTGCACCCCCTCTCTTTCCGGATAGTTTTGAATCCATGTCTATCCGTGAGGTCAACTCATCGACCTCCTCATACAGCTTTGTTTCATATATATATTTTGATGTAGGGGCTTTCGGCCCGAGCCGGCCTCACCGATCGCATCAACCATGAGTACGGAAATATGGATGGTGGCGCATGTGCTTGGGGACACCTACAAATTCGAAAAACAAGATAAGGGAAAAGAGATGGTTGTTAATAATAACTAACGTAACAAGAAAGTCGTATCGACAAGCAAATGCTAACCATGACTTAATGAATCTTTGCATGCGTAGAAAGAACTTGACCGTATGCTTTAGAGCTTTCTTTCTTTGCCCCAGGTCGATGCCTTCACCCCTTTAAATGCTTGTTTTATACCCCTTTGACCTCGCCCTCTCCCACTATGCATGGCGGTGTCTCACTGTCGGCATCGGTCGAACGAGAATGTGTCCTCCGGAATTTTAGGCTCTCGAGCACGGGGCGTGTGCCCGCCCCCGCATCGGATCGTCCCAGCGGCGAACCTCCTGCTCCTCGTCTTCGTTCCTCGTCCTCGCGGGCACGAGTCCTACTCTCGTGAACGGCTCTCCCCAGCACTGGGCCTCTTCCTCGTCGATGAAGATGAAGAATCAACTTGGACCCTTTCGTATGCGGCCCTTTCCCTTTCTTGCTCTTTCGACCGTAAGATCGGCGTCTCTCAGGCTAGCAACTCGTCATGTGGGTCTTGTCTCGACCGATTCTCGTCTCCCTCTGTGATGCCGCTTCCCGGTTATATAACCCCTCGTCTCCTCCCTCGGCTCAGTAGGTACTTTATCACACTTCTTTACATTGCCACCCGTCCCGACTATATGTTGCTTGAGCCGATACACACCTCAGTTCATATTTTTGGCACCACTTTGCATCTGCAACTCTCTTCTTCTGCGAATCGAGAGATGGCCATGTTGCCATCCAATGTCACGAAATTCTGCGGGTCCGATGCCATGCTCCTCGTCCGACATCTTATCTACAACACATAAAACCGTACACAATATTAGGCCAATTAAATCCACTCCCATTGGGGGGTGAAATAATCCCCCCCCAATGGGGGGATTTTATACCAGCCCCCCCTAGGGGGGGGGCACTGTAAAAATAGTCACCCCTTCGGGGGTGACTATTCAACACCCCCGAAGGGGTGATTAGCACCCCTTCGGGGGTGCAATTCCACCCCCATTGGGGGGGTGAAATAAAACAGTCACCCCTTCGGGGATGACTGTTCAACACCCCCGAAGGGGTGATTAGCACCCCTTCGGGGGTGCAATTCCACCCCGTTGGGGGGTGAAATAATCCCCCCCACCTGGTGGGGGGGGGGGGGGGCGGCGTCAACGGTCACCCCTTCGGGGTATTTCAACACCCCGGAAGGGGTGCTTAGCACCGCTTGGGGGGTGCAATTCCACCCCCATTGGGGGGTGAATGGGGGGGGATTTCATACCAGCCCCCCCCCACCTAGGGGGGGCGCTGTCAAAACAGTCACCCCTTCGGGGGTGACTGTTCAACACCCCCGAAGGGGTGATTAGCACCCCTTCGGGGGTGCAATTCCACCCCCATTGGGGGGTGAAATAATCCCCCCCCAATGGGGGGATTTTATACCAGCCCCCCCCCACCTAGGGGGGGGGCACTGTAAAAAAAGTCACCCCTTCGGGGGTGACTGTTCAACACCCCCGAAGGGGTGATTAGCACCCCTTCGGGGGTGCAATTCCACCCCCTTTGGGGGGGTGAAATAATCCCCCCAATGGGGGATCCCGAGCCTTGCGAGGCTGCAGCCGGCCGGGGGCGGGGGCCAGGGCGGGGGGGGGGGGGGGGAATTGGGGAAGATGAGATCGATGGTTCCCCCCCCCCCCCCTTACAAACCTTGTGTAGGGTGGATCGCCCCTTGGGAAGGCTAGATCGGCCCTCCAACAGCTGGATCGCCGGCTGGGGAAGCCCTAGATCTCCAAGGAGCCTTGGGGGGAAGGAGAAGAAGTAGAAGGGGGCAAGTGGGGGGAGAATCGGTCCGGATCGACCCCAAATAGGGGGTGATCGGACCTTAAAACAGGACCGGATCGATCCCGAAATCAGTTCGATTCCGGGTCTTCCGGTTTTCCGGCGAATCGGTCCGGATCGACCGATTTTGGGATCGATCCGGGTGGATCGGTCCGTGATCGACCGATCCTACCGATTCCGGCCGATCCAGCCGGGACTCCCGGCTGGATCGCTAATTTCGACTGGAATCGGATCGGTAGGTACCGATCCGATCCAAGAATCGGTCGATCCCGATCCGATCCAAGAATCGGTCGATCCCGATCCGGATCGACCGATTCTGCAATCCATGGTCTGCCATGCCCCGCCCTGTGCCATCATACCCCACCCTTCTGCAGCCTTGCCGTTACTTGTTAAGTTGACATTGAAACTAGTTTTAGTATATTCATTGTTTTAGCGAAATGATAAATTTTATGCTTATGTATCTCTTATTAGAAATTTCTAGTTGTTCTTAGTGGGCCGGCTGCTTATGCAAATGTTTATGTTAAGCGGCAAAAGCCATTGCATAGTGCTGCCTTATAATTCAATCTGCGTGTTTTATCCAAAATTCAGAAATTAGTAACCCCCCTTTATGTCTTTCATGGGATAACAAATTATGCAAGTAGTTTATTTTTCTAACAGCGTATTTGGTATCAATTTTAAACATCTCTCACTATTAATTTGAGATGGATGTTGATATAAATCATCCTAAGTTGTTTGGCTGTTACTGTTACTACCAATTCTGAAATTTGTAGTACAAACAATTTATGAATCACGATACGAGTGTCCACCGATATCAATTTTGATATTGATATTTTATCCTCTAAAATACTAGTATGAAAATTTATAATAATTTTTAATACTCTAAAAATGACATTTTCTTTCTCTCTGTTCAATGCTCCAAACAACGCATAAATTTTTCGACTATACTGCTCAAGAGTGACTAGTGCTTGGCGATGCCATTTTCAGTGCCTCAAGTTCAAAACTGACCAAGCTCAAGATGCCAAAAAGATGGAGAAGCTCAACAATATCTTCTTCACCTTGATGGCACGGGGACCCGACGGTAATATTCTCATCCTCCAATCTAGAAACTACGCTCGAAATCAGTGTCATTTTGTGTGTGTCTCCGCATTTGTGCAGCTGATATAACAGAGGTTTCAAGTAAAGAGCAGGCCGATCAACAAGCATCAAAGAAAGGAAGGGGAAGGAGGCAGTAGGGAATAGTGATTGTTGTTTTGTTGGTGCGAACTCTTACGACCTTTCTTATTTCTGGCATGCAGATCACCTTGCTCCGAATATCCGGAAATGGTTCGCCTTGTTTGCATCTAAGGGCTTGTTTTTTTAGTATAATTCTCTTGTTTCAAAATTTGCTTATTTGAAAACAAGTCTTTTTAGATTCTAAAACAAGAGCTTTTGTTTGGTTAACTTTGTAAAAGACATGAAAACAAGTCTTTTTCATCTAAGGGCTTGTTTTTTTTTAGTATAATTCTCTTGTTTCAAACTTTACTTATTTGAAAGCAAGTCTTTTTAGATTTTAAAACAAGAGCTTTTGTTTGGTTAACTTTGTAAAAGACATGAAAACGGAGCATCATGGTTAAGAAGATTTTACAGCTAATAATGAGTTTTGGTTTTCTCTTCTCATGTAATAATTTAAAACAAGAACAATTGTTTCGTAATAGAATCCTTAACCTAAACAGTTGAAAACACTGCAAAACGGACAAAGTGAACTGTTTTGCGGGATTTTACAATCAAACGAAAAAGCCTTAAATGAGCTCCGAACGGTTTCAGCCAAGAAATATTTTACCCCGCCGTTAATTCAAATGAGTTTCAATGTGAGCTTTTTACGAGTGGACTTGTTTATGGTCTGTTTGATTAGAGTATTAATATCAAAAATGATATTATGTTAATATTGATGTTTTTACAATTTTAGAGTATTAATATCAAAAATGATATTGTGTTAATATTGATGTTTTTACAATTTTAGAGTATTAATATCAAAATTGCCTTTGTTCAATTTTAATATCATATTAAACCCTAAACCCTAAACCTTTTTTATTCTATAAAAGATATTTTCTATAAAAAATACTTTTTGCAACGATGGATAAGCATGTTGTTTAATAAGTTTTTTTACATAAAACATATTTTAATAGCAAAATTTGATGTTTCTTACAACGAGAAGTCCTTTTAACGAAATATTTTTAAATTTTTTAACTTATAGATTAATATTTCTAACATATACAAATTAAAATGAACCATTGAGTTGATTGGACTATTCGAAGAGTTTTTTTTTTTTTTGAAAACCAGATAAAAAACCCGTGGATAAGAAAAGTTAACCAGTTCCCTCACCGTATAACGGTGAGTCCGTACAGAGTTGATCAACAACAGAAGCCGGAAGGTCCGCTGAACCGGCAGATAGATTACCGCCCGACGATGAGATTAGAAACCACCTTGCCAGGAGGTGCGCCGCTGCATTAGCGGACCTAGGGTAAAAAGCGATAGAGAGCAGAGACGACTGGAGGCTTCGACGGCATTTCCGGATGAAGGTTTGGGACTTCCAGAGGTCAGAGCCCGAACCGCAGATGGCGTTAACCACCGCAAGTGAGTCGCTTTCGACAATAATCCGCTTCCCCCCGAAGATTTCCCAAGAACAAGCTTCGGTGATGGCTTCAGCTTCAAGGACACAGCATCAGTAAAACAAGAGGTACCAGCTCTCCAAGCCACAAGAATACCTTTGGAATCTCTAGCTATAAGCCCCAAAGCACCACCCTCTCCGTTGGAAGCCGCATCAACATTGACCTTGATGGCATCTTCCGGAGGTGGAGACCAGACGGACTGAGGTATCTTTGAAATAATATTTGCTTGAGCTAGATAAAAGGTAGCTTCCCTAGATGCAGTCTTGATAATCCACATAGGATTTTTACAAATCAGCCTGATGGTGGTCGCACACCGAGCCTTCCATATTTGCCACATGATCGATAAGCCCAAAACTCCCAGAAAGATGTCTCTGTCCATGGGGTTAATAATCCAATCTAAAAATGTGTAAGCAACGCTGTTGAAACCTTGATGAAACCAATTGACATTAAGACCAAGGACCGAGCCAAACCATACAGCCTTGCTGCGGGGGCAATCGAACATAAGGTGATCAAGGCTTTCACTCTGGGTATTGCAAATAGCGCAAGTATCATCCAACTTGGTACATCTTTTAGTGATGGCTTGGCCCGTAGGCAGAGAATTTACCATGCCCTTCCAGATAAATATGATGAGCTTTTGAGGACAGATCTTGCTAATCTTCGGATGCCAAAGTGCTTTCCAAATTCTGATATCAGATGGTCCCGGGGGGATTTCAAGGTCCCGAAGAAATCTGTAGGCTGATTTGGTGCTAAGAACCCCATTTGGGGTGAAAGGCCAAATAATGCCTTCAGGTTCCTCATCATTGTGGATCGGGGTTCTCAAAATTCTGGCCACAGTAATAGGCTCAAAATAGTGATTCAACAGATTTCTGTTCCAGTCCCCATTAGATATAAGATCCTTCACATGCTTGGGAAGGAAAGATATATTATCTTTAGGAATAGGTGGCCCTTCCCTATCCACAATCCAGTACTGGTTCCAGATGTCAATCATAGAGCAGGTCTTAACCTTCCAAATGCAGACTCTGGAAAGATGAGACCTCAAAATATTCTTCCAGGTGTCAGAATTTTGGGATTTGGGAGTGACATCCCAGAAATTATCGAATTTAAGGTACTTGGAATGCATGACCCGAACCCATAACTTGTGAACATTCCTATCTGAGGGGAACAAGTGGAGGCATGGAGGGTGCAGGTGTCTGCATCACGTCCGTCGGTTAACAAAAATGTAAGGTCTACAACTCATATGTAATTTAAATAATGTGTTTATAACTACTAGTAAGTTTCTAAAATTATCTAGCCCTAAAAAATAAATGTGTTTAAAACTTTTAAAATAGTGTTTGTCGAATAGTTATTTCTCTCTTCTTTCTCCTACACTCTCTTTCATTCCTCTTGAGAAGTGTGCACTTTTGACAAAAAATTTAAGTAATATTTGAATGACAATATTGTTGGCTGTTTTCATGTTGAGTTACATATTTTTCAAAAACCACAAGCTATTGAAATTTTTAAAATTTTAGTTTTTATGGAAACATATTAAAGCAGTATATAACTGTGAGAAATGATGTAAGAATCTCTTAATTATATTATTTGAAAGGAAGAAGAAGAAATAAGTAAAGAAGATGATGCAAAGCACCACCCTGTCCAATCTCAACTACTTGTGTGGACCTCATAATATTTGAAACACTAAAAACGATTCTATCACATTTTTACTCGTAAATCTAATTTAGGGATAAACTTGAATTTAATGTGATCATCCTTTTTGACACAAGTTTGAATAAGAGATGAACTTGATTTATTAGATGATAAAATTGATTTATTCCTAAAAATTAGAGATAAACAGTTAAAGTTGTCTCAGACCGGTTTAAATTATTTGTGTTGAATCAGATTTATTCTAAACAAGAGAAGAAGTTTTACATATCAATTATACGTTTTCTTTAAGTCAGTCTTCACGGTTGCCGCCTTGGACTCTCCGCAATGGCATGTCTTTGTGCCTTGATTTTTTAGTATAAAAATTATATTATATCAATTTTGGTATCTATTTTTATAAAGGATATAGAATACCAATATCAAATTGATCGTGAACACTTGTATTACATAGAATGTCTTTATTTCTACCTCTTTGTCCCTCTCCCTCTCGCACGCTCCAGATGACCGGCCCCTCCCTCCCTCATGCCTAGTCCACGGGCCAATGCCACCACCCTCATCCAACTCTTTCAGTTGTTTCCACCTCTTTGTTGTCGACTTGGTGGCCCTCTTAGGCTCCTGCTCTATCGACGAGAATTACATAAATTGGAGTATAATTGAATTATGTGAATGATATGATACACTTACATATTCTGTTCTGATTGGGTCTATTGCATGAATTGTTGGTATAATGAAATAGTTGTGCATGACTTGATAATTGGCATGTCTGGTTGATTGAATTGGTTTTGTCTGAGTAGATATATGGCTTTTACTTGTTGAGGTCCTCCAGCCTACTTTGGTGGTCCTGGGGCAGCAGATGACGTAGTGAAATTCGGTGCATCATTTGATCCCGGATACCGCGGTTTATCCTAAGTACGCCCTGCCTAGGTGTACTAAAAATCTAGCTTACTATATGGTACTTCTTATATATATTTAGAGCTGGAGTTGAGAGGTCCAAGTATAGCATATGATTTACTCAGACACATGGAATGGAAATAGTATTAAAGTATGCACAGTTGGCTCATGCAAGTCTAGATGGCATGAACATATAGACTAGCTTAGTTGGTAGTCAGGTTCATGTAGAGGCATGTTTAAATTGGTAATTAAGTGAAAGGAATCTCATTTAAATAAATAAACATGATAAATAACCTATATGATATTATAGCAATAATGGGAAAAGTATCCCATTATTCTCCTATATTTTTCCTCTTAATTTATTTATCCTCCTTTTTTTCAGCAAATGTCAACATACCGTTCGGATCGATTCCGTACGCCGTTCGTCGTCGCCGTTAAGGTATGCGTCTCGGCTATTCTTAGCATTCCGATATGATTAATTTAAACTGTTAAAACGATATTAATTAACTCAGGTTAGAAGAATAAAAATATTGGTGGGTTATTCGATTTATTAGCTTACTTAGATATAGTTAAACTTGATTTGTCATATATGCCTATTTGGTTTGAATGATCATGCATTTTCATCATGTTAGACATTAGATTAGAATGCATGTTAGCATGTTAAATATCATGTTTTATGTTAGAATATAGTTAGTATAGTATGGTTAATATTTCTATGATCTTAAACGATAACTCAATTTAATGAATAGCCGGAGTAGAAGTTAAAGCATTGTGCTATTTCAACTTTGTTAATTCATGTAGTAGATAGACAATTGTTGTCATTGCATGTATACATCATGATAGTATGTTAGAATTGCATGATTCACAGTTTAGAGTATCATGATGTTAGTCAATTGGTATAGTTTGAGTTTAATTTTGGTATGGTATGCATATGTGAGGTATACAGTTATGATTGTTCAACTATGTGATCTATGTTTAGATTATCATGCACATGTCCATGGTTACTTTGATTGGTTGATTGTCTGAGTTATATATATGCTTTCATCTTAAGAGATGTAGTATGCAGTGGGCTGCATTGTAATGAAATTCTACTTCACCAGACTATAGTTCGGTCCCGTGGACAGCAGATGAATTAGAACAATCCGGAGCATCCGTCGATCCCGGATACCGCGGTTTATCCTAAGTACTCCCCTGCCTGTGGGGTACTATGAGATTTAGCTTACTATATGTTACTTCTATATATGGTAGATCTGGTGTTAGGTTTGTGATATTTGCTACAATATCCAAGTGGAGCATATAACTTACTCAGACGAATGGTTTATTTATGCATATTTTGGCATGCATGATAGTGGTCTAGATGGGTCATTTTTTTATTATGATAAGTCCATGTGGTGCATGCATATCTATTTAGTAAATTTGTGCAGGTTATGTCAGTTTAACTCATATAGAATCATGTTAGTACATGAGGTAGTAGAAAGACACTTTAATTAGTCTGTTTGAAGATATAGAATTAGTTTAGCCCATATATATTATAATCTGAATTTTTAGGCTTATTATATTTAATATCAATAGAAATCATTATTATAGTAGGGTAGTTCGGGTGTAAGACCTACTGAGTCTGTGGTGACTCACCCATTCCGTTGTTAATATTTTCAGGATTGCAGGTTTAGCGCAGCAGAAGCGTAGTGGTGTTTTGGAATCCGAGGAAGTAGTGGATTAATCATTCAATGTTGGTATTTAATTTGTTTAGATAGATGTTTGATTGTTATGTTAATAGGTTGTAATGTTTGGATTTGTGATCCTGGATTGTGAATTTTAGTCTTGTTTGGTTCCAAACCGATATTCTTCCCCGTTACGTCGCCGGATTATCTTCCGTTGTGCATGTTAAAAATCCGAGTCGTGACATCCGTCGTCGACACCCCTTACTTCCGCCACCTTCTTCCCCTGTCACGCCGGGGCCCCAGTGCAAGGATCATCGATCCTGTCGCCCCAGAAATGCAACAGTCTTATATCTTTATTAAATTTAGTTTTTTTTCCTTTTAGTCTCAAAGAGGTTAGAGGTGAGGATAAGTGGTTAATTAGACTTTTCAGATCCATCCCAAATAAAACGTCCTGTAAGTATAGATTGCTCTCTCTACAATTAACGTGGTGACTGAACCCTTGGAGAGGAAGGGGGATTATAATATATTGAATCAGACGACCGGTGATCCTCCTCTCTGTCTGAACGTGCATAGAGTTATTGACTATCATAAAAATCGTACATGAAAATTGTTTAATATTTACGAACTTATAAGATAATAATTAACTTTTTCCCCCCGCAACAACGACGACACCACAGAAGAAACAAGCATGTGTAGCTAGGTAAAAGGAGATAGCACTGTATGGCATTATCAGACAGCCAAGTGAGAGATCTTTTAGTAGATTGTCCAAATCACAAAGAAGCTTGTAAGGCAGCTTGCTTTTAGGACCACAGAGAGGCTCTTTCAAAGTGAATTTCGTTTTATATAGGTATTTCTCTCTCTCTCTCTCTCTGTATTTGGATGTGATTATGTGAAGAAGAGAGCGGATCCCCTCAGGTGCCCACCTGAGGGGATCCCCTCAGCCCCCTCACAAAGAGGGTGACATGACCGGGACAAGACAGTGATCTGACAGACGTCAAATCACTGTCACCTCAGTCCCTTGTGAGAGGGGCTGAGGGGATCCCCTCAGGTGGGCACCCGAGGGGATCCGCCCTCATGTGAAGAATTATAGATTAATCTTTGTCTCTCTCCACTTTTCAAATAATATTACTTCTGTACGTAATAATTGACAATCTCTGCAATCCATCTGCTCTTGCAAGCTGAGAGAGAACATAAAGGATGAGTCTCCATCTATCTACGTACAAGAGTCCTTTTCAAGACAGCAAGCAAAAACCAGCAAGGCGATCGATGCGCATACCCGTAGTACGTAGATTTGGAAGCTTTCTCAGTCGTAGAGAGAGATGAGAGCCAAGGCGAAGGGGACCGCGCGCGCATCCCCCCCCCCCCCCTCGATGAAAGAGGGCGGTCCCCCTTCTACCACGATTTGCGGGCCGACAACAAGTGAGGGGAGGAAGAGATCCTGCGTCTTCCTCCTTTACCTTCCTCCCCGATCCAGACCAGACAGAAGGGGACCGTGATATAACTACATGGCGCCCAACTCTCCTCGCCTGTGATATCTTCTTGCCTATACCTGTTTAAAACCCTAACCCGCCGCCGGTGACAGCCCTTGTGCGCCTTCTTGATTATATAATCCTTGCGTCTTGATCTCCTGCATGTTTGATCTCTGATGGAGTACGTATTCCCATTCTATATATCACTTCCCGCGACTCGAAACGAGACGTGTAAGAAATGAGAGGCAAGTTAAATTAGATGATATCAGCTGGATAGATAAATGCCCTGTTCTAGCTAGCTAGTTCTATCTCACAGATCTCAAAATGATAACTAGATAGCTAGGGTTGTTATAAGCAACAAAACCATGCCTAGCTAGCTAACATAGATATATGTATATAGCTGTGATTTAGGACTATATATATATATATCTTCCAAAAGCCGCGAGTGAACGCTTTGTGTTCTCTCTCCCTAATTAACCCTAGAGAGTAAGGAATTATAAGTAAGATGACGAAGGAAAAAGATGAAGAAAGAATACAATAGTCACAGGCTATCGTCAACAATTTGCAGGCCAAATACAGCTATCAAAGGTGTGAGTAGATGATGACTGGCTAGTTGTAATTAAACAAGGTAAAGAGGGACCATATGCATGAGTTGTCAATTTTTACACTGATCTGAGAGAAAGAGATGGAGAGAGATACACAAACACAGGTTGGACCACCATCTGTTCTTTCCATCCCCAATAAAACCCCTCTGCTCTGCAACATCCCTGAGGGAGTTTAATTTAATAAGTTTTCTCCCCTTCCCCATTCTTCTCCACCTCAGATGGGGGTCATAGCGGCCCTGTTGCCCTCTTTAACTCCACTGCGTAAGGTTGTATATATATATATATATATATATATATATATATATCAAGAGTGTATCTAGCTATGTAACTCGCTGTTATCGTCCAACTAAATACAAATAAATGAAATCTACATATATAATAAATATAATATATTTTTTTTTTTTTGAACACCACCACCACAAACTAGTTCATTTATAGAAGAACGAAGTACAGAGACGATAATACAACCACCGACCTAAACACAAATTAACAAAACTATTCACAACAAAAAGAAACAAAAGATAGATACTAACACCAACAAGACCAGACGTAAAACTAACATTAGAACAACTCCGAGGCGTTGACACTAACTCAACCGAACATTTCCATGATAAGTGCTGGACCTGCGTAACATTGTGCTTTGACGGTCCAAGTAAACGGACTCTCTTCCAAGAGTTTGATATAAGCATGGAGGCTGGATGATCACGCGCAGAAGACGTGGATGATGCCCAACCTAACAGCCTCCGCCGATAACACCATGACAATAAACTTGAATAGAAAGAAACCTCGACAGTTGAACTGTGGATAGACAAAACTAACTCACCTCTGAACATAAAATGGACCACAAATAGAGAACAAAGGAGATGGATTAGTCAAAGCAGACACCTAAAAAAACACTGAAATAGGAGAAGGGAAAACTAAGGTTCCGAGGTAAAAAACCTTGATGAGTTCCAAAACTCCCAAAAAGAAGAGTTTCGAGGAGACAAAGAGGAATATTTACCGTGTCTACCAGTAAATCAGGTTGATCGGAAGAGAAGATAAACGCAAACCAAAAGGAAGCGCCTGTCCCTCGTCCTATCACGCCCTTTTCCCCAGCGAACACCACAAAAGTCGCCGGAACAAGGCCGACGCAGAACCAGGGTAGCCCCCGGCAGGCACTGGAGTGGGGGGGGGAAGAGGGTGAAGAGAGCGGAGCTTCCCCCAACCCCCCCTCCCCCGGCGGCGGAGACGGACGAGCGGTGAAACCCTCCCGGCGGCGGAGCGGCGAAACCCTCCCCCCCGGTCCCCAAATATAATATTTCATAAACCAAGGTATATAGACCTCTTTTGTGTCGCTGTTGGAAAGTATTCTTCCTCCGACCTTGGCGCCTCTCTCTCTCTCTCTCATTAATCTGCTAGTTACTTCAACTGGAACAACAATCTATATATATATAGATTGATTATATGACCGGTATCTTCTTGCCAGAATCTTCTTCACCGAAACGTGGGAAACTCCCGTGCAGAGAAGAAGAGATGTATAGAAATACATACAAGCCAGAATGCCTCATATCAACTTCATCAACGAATTCTCTTTCATTGAAGTTGCACTGCATATATGAAAGAGATCTTCTTTTAGGTTAAGAACAGGCAACACCATTTGCCATATATATCATGATCATATATATATATATAAATATATATATGGTTCTTCTTTGCTAGGGTGAGGAACAGAGACATGCTTCCATAAATTCCCTTAAACCACACACATGATGTGTATTTATCTCAATATGCATCAAATGCATTATCTCCATGAAGAGATCATGAGAGGATGCAAGGACGGGTTGAAATAAGCAAATTAAATAACTAGCTTGGACAATCCAAATCAATGCAAAACCTAGCTATATGAACTGATTTTGCTTGGAACCCTGCCACGAACCCGAGAAACCTGTCATCTGCAGCGCAGCGCCGCCGCCGTGGGCGTGCCTGGGCTCGTAATACGGCGGAAATTTTGAGGGCGCTGCCGCTTCCGCTTCCGACGAGGATAGTAGCAGCTGCGCCGGCGCGTGGGAGAGGGACAAGGACGGCGCCGGCGGACTGCAGCCGGGGCGGTAGCCGGCTTCTTCCTCGGCCTGCTGCTGCAGGGAGGTCGAGTATCCATCCATATGCAATGGGGCGAAGACGTTGGACGAAGCCTCCAGCTGAAGGCAGTAAGAAGCCGCAGGCAGATTGCCGCCGCCGCCGGGCAAGGAGAGGAAACCTAAGCTGTGAAGGTTACCGTGGATCGGGATCGCCGGATCGGCGCCGTGATACTGGTCGGTGACCATCATCGACGGCGTCCGCTGGTGGTGATCAGACCCGTCCCCTTTGATCCCCATTCCCCCCATGTAATCCGCTGCCGACGATGCTGCAGACACCGGGGGCGGCGGCCGGGATTCGGCCGGGAGGCGACCGAGTAATTGCCCAAGATCAGGAGCTGTGCCGCCGGCACCGGCGCCGTCCGTGGGCGGCGCCGGCGGGTAGTACTGGAAGAGGCAGCTCCCGGGGGGGATCTGCAGCGGCGGGAGCTTGTCGATCTCGTGCTGCGTGGTGTCGAGTAGCCAGTCGACGACTTTGCTCGGCTGGTTCAGCCCCAGCCTGTCTTGGAGGTCGTAGAGCTGGATGGCCGTCTGCACCGACAGGCGGACGCGGCGGTCGCGCAGGCCGCGCACGGTGCTCACCTTGCTGTGCCGGTCTTTGCCGCCAAAGGCGCGGGAGACTCTGACGACGCGAGGATCCCGGAGGCCCTGCCACGTCGTCCAGGGGGCAGCCCTCGATCTAGCCGCCGCCGCCGCCGCCGCCGCGTCGCCGCCGTCTTTAAGACCAGTGATTTCCTGCTCGGTAGAGGGACTCCCATCTCTCGGATTTCTTGCCATCGCCAGGCTAGCTTCTTTCGACAACGACAAGGAAGACGACGATCTGATGAGCGCTTCCTTATATAGAGCAAAAGATGATGATCGACGGATCACTCAAGTCAAGTATATATTTAGCAAAGGATATTCTCTCCGGACAGAAGAGCTAGCGCCCATTTCATTCGTTTAGAAGAACAACACCACACTCCATCACCACACCGGAATCAATCAAGTAAACATATAAATGAGAACGGATCATGCGCGTTTCCGGTGCACAACTGTCAAGATCTATATATCATATGAACGGTAAACACTTGATGAAACCGATCCTCAATTTCTTGTATACATGGACAGAAAGGGCTCATTCATATATATATAAATATAAAAATATATATATATATCTAGGTGGAGTGAACTAGCGCCGATAACCAAGAATCTGTAGTAATTATTTTCCAATGAAGAAAAGAGAATTGCCTGTAGCTCGTCACTGTGATGAGATTTCAGAGGGATTTTTCTCCCGGAGAATGCTCAGATGATAGCACATACCTGAATTAAGCAGCTCCTCCTTTGATGTTTTCCCGAGAATTGAAGGGACACGAACTTGATTGACACAATATCTCCGAACTTCGCCAAGACCTCGACCAGTTCTTGTGCATCGGCTCTGTTAGTTTCGGACTAAACCCTAAAGGGGATGGAATCCATGGAAAGGAGCACCCTCTGCTTTAACAAAGGGAGCTTGCTACCAACGCACAAACCCTAGATTGGGGAGAGAGAGAGCGAAGTGTTTCCCATGTGGCTCCATTTTAGGTCAACGAAGGATGGACTCCCCGTCATTTTTAGCTCCCTCGGCATCACTGTCGCCCCCACATACCCTTCAACTTGACAACAGCCAGGCCTGGATAATCCGGCATATAAATTTACCCAAGGAAAAACCAGCAGATTTCAAAACCTTCTTTCTTGTGTTTCAACATCGTGAACAAACGTTAAAACGAAAGGGAATAAAGCCTGTTTTACCTGGACGTACGCTATAAGGGGGAAATCAGATAAAGTTATATATACTTTCTTGTTATCTGGACATCCTGCCATTTTTATTACGGGAAAGTAAGAGATGAGTGATTCATTTCATCAAGGTAAACCATCAGGGTTCTGGCTTGTTGGAACTAAAAAAAATACACATGTGATGTACATATGTTGCTCACATTATAAGAAATTTTGGTCTTAAGTCTATTTATCTACGAGCCTACCTATGGATACGCACGTAGGTATAATATATACGTAGGTAAAAATATTACTCATGGACTGGTCCATCTGCAGGTACGATTAAGACACGCATTATATCTACGAACATACTTTCTCCCGTGGGTAGATTACGTAATCTATGCCTAGGAACTATTATCCATAAGTAAATCTTAATTTATTGATTCAGACTTGTCCTTATTACCCGCCGACGTGATTATGTAGGTATTGATACACATTTAAATATGGACCATTGATTTAATTAGTAGATAAAATGGTAGGTAAAAAGATATATTGTGCTAGGTCGGGTCAGCCCGGGGTTGGTCAGCTCCAAAATTGACCTAGTTGGACCGAGTTATGACTCGGGTCAGATGGGTCAGATTTTATTTATTTTTTTAAAAAATATAAAATTGATAAAAATTACATAAAAAATATACTATATATTTAGGTATACATAAAAATATATGTAAATATAATTTTATTTTTATGTTATAATTAAATATGAATATTTATCTGTGAATATAAGTAAATATATTTTCTTGTGATTATGTTGTATTAGTATATGTTGGGAAAGAGTTAATCTCAAGTGAGAGGGTAAAAATAGTTAAGAAATAATTTTATAAATTTTAATTATGTGTCATATATTTATAATTACAAATTTTAACTATATATAATAGTATAAGTGATAATAAAATATCATTATACTATTAATAAATAGGGCACAGACTGTTTGCGGATCGACCTGCATAGTCAGACCGTGGGAGTCAACGGGGTAGTACCCCTTGTGGGAGGATAACAGGGGACAATGCCCCCTGAAGAATTTTTTAAAAACCTAAGTTAAAAAATATAGTGACCCAGTCGGACCGGGTTGGGTGACCTTGCCGACCGGGTTGCCAAGTCGCCCGATCCCCGGCCGGGCTGTGCAATCTCACATTGGGCCACCGTGAAGTCACCCCAATTGGGTCGTATTTGGGCCGGTCGGCCTGGAAACCGGCCAGGTCAGGCAACTCGGGGCAACCCGGCCTTCCATGGATACATTTACCAACTGAACTTGTGGTACATAAATGTTAGCGGGTAAAGGTAAGATTTCTTGTAATGTCAGCACTCACTAATTCATTCCTCTCACTAGCTTTTTAAGGGGTCATTTGGTACAGGATTTATTTGGGTATAAACTTAAGTTTATCTCCAAAATTTAGCGGATAATCTGATTTATCCTCTCAATAAGGGGACTACTTGTTTGGTACAAGAGATTAATTAATCGGGTGATAAATTAGTTTATCACTTACAAAAGGGTCCTAAAAGAAGAAATCTTTGGCACGCTAGCCTAATGCTTCTCAAGAAATACTGCGAAGATGCATTGACATGTTCAACTAAATCATGGCGGGTAGCTGTACGTTCATGGCCGCTTCATGCGTCTGGCTGGCTGGCTAGCTACAATTTCTCCTGCCAGTGCGTGAGCGGAAAGCAAAGAATCTCAAGCAACCACAAGGGGGAGAATACCACACAGAAGTCAAATTAAGTTAGATATCCTTAGCTGCAGTCTGCATGTGCGCGCTGTCTTCGTTTGATTAGGAAGAATATAAAGTGTATCGATTACCTGCACTATATGCCATATATCTTCATTTGACTCATTACTTGTTTCAATTACCAAGTCGATTACTAAGCTCCCGCTAGGGCTAGCGTACTGCCGCCTGCGGGCGGTCTTCCCTAATTAATGAGGAAGACAACCGGCGGCCGGAATGTCAGCAACGAACCAGCTAGCTCTCATATATATATGCGTGTAGGAATTTTAGGTCCCCTCTTCACCGGTGCGGCTGGGGCTTGCTTATCCTTAATTCCCTGTTCTTTGCTCCCGCTGTGTTGAGGAAGGGAAGATGCTAAGGTGTAAACTGAATCACATATTCTGGAATTCTGATTTGATTTCGGATGCCATTAGAAACATGTTATTATATCCTATAAGATATCGAAATTGAAATGATGGTTTATCGGAATTGGAACCAAAATCAATCGATTTCATTTACGTTTATCCTATTTCGATAAAAAATAAGTGCATATTATAAGTAAGATTAATTAAAATTACATTAAATTAATTATGAAATATGATATGTATAGTGACAAAAATGATAAAAATAAAATTTTAAAGAGATCTTATCAAACTTTGTTAGTAATTACTATATGTGAATTATTAAGTTGTTTCTAGATAAAAACTACTGCATAATATGTGTTTCGGAGATATTTTAATATGATTTCGATAATGGAATCAAATTGATCGAATTGAAAAGGGTGATTGTGATTACCAAATTATCGGAGTCCGAATGGGAACGTTTTCCGGTATATATGGAGCAGCCCTCAAATGACACACTTCACGCATGCATGAAGATTATATTCACACAGTTGACAATTCAATTTGAAAAATCAAACCAAAACAATAATTTTAATTCGCTTGGGTTGAATTAACCTACCAGTTTAGTTTTGGTCCCTTGGTATCAAACCAAACAGGTAAATTGAATAACCAAATTAGATTGAATATTTAATTTAACTTAAGTATATCAACAATATTTATGTAGAGTTTTCATGTAAAAATCATAAAATTAAGGTAAAAACAATAATATGGACAATTTATTTTAATAAAATATATTTTAAAATGAACTAAACAAAAATATGTATAAACTAAATAATTATGCGCTGATAAAATATAGTTTGAAGCAAATTAACTGACGGTTTGGTTGGGTCTGTAAGGTACGTTTGGTTTTAAATCTTTCTCAAAAAAAAAGAAAGAAGAAAAAGTAAACCAAACATTGAACGGCGCCTTCCACTGAAACACAGTAACAAAAGAAAAATCTAATTAAGATGTTGACACCAAATAGAAAAGGATCAAATTGACATCCCTGGCTATACTTCGTACGTGAAGGGTAATTAACTTAACCATAAACCAGATTTATTCTCTAAGTAATTCTAGCTAGCTTGTACCAGATGAAGTATTGCACCACACGTACCACACCTTTGTCCACCCCTTACCAGCCTTCATTGAAGGCCCCTCAACAGTACATCTCCGATGGTAGTCCTTTGAACAGGCTCTGGCGTCTCTTTTTCTAGGCGCGCAAGAGCCATGAGACCACCTTCAAAGCTGCTCTTAAAGTACTGTTGCAGTCACATCTTCTACACTCCTCGAAAATATTTCCGAGAGCCGCAAACATATATATATCCCGGTTCATTATTCGATTATTTTCCCAGGTGCACAGTGTTTGATCTTTTCTTACGTGGAATTTTTGGGGTTGTTGAATACATGCAATCGGAAAAGAGAGGAGAAAGATGTGGAGGTGGTGTAAGGAGGACGCGGGGGGCTTTCAGAAGGTGCAGGGGTGACCACACAGCAGCAGCAATAACACGGCGTAGAGAGAGAGAGAGGCATCATGCCCCCCTTCCTTCCGTAGCATAAAGGAGAGGATGGTCCCCAAGAAAGCATGGCGCGAATCAACCAAAAGATTGGATATATATACTTCAGTCAGGAAGACGCTTCCTGTTTATGTATGTATCTAACATCAGTGTAATTAAGAGGGGGTGCTAGCTTTTCTTTATGACCCGTTAGGGTATTAAAAATGATACTTTATCAATTTTGATATATATTGGCATCCGCAGATGATAAGGGTAGCAATAAAAAATTTGATACCACTGGATATTTGTATTGCAATTGATTAATGGGTTGTTTAGGGTAAATTTCAAAATTAATATTAATTAAAAGCTGAACATCTTTTGATGATTTATACAAATTTCAATTTTTAAATTAATTGTGACAGAGGTGTTCCATATTTTTACCGACAACAATATGTTGTGTATCTCAAAAATTCAATAGGTCTCACCGTTCACCTGCTGCAAACTGGAAAGTACTTGTTTAAAATCACATTAAATATAAATGTCCAATGTTGGGTTCAACACAACAGACCAAACATGTTTTGGTTTGGTTTAGTTTGATTCATTTTAAGAATCGGTTTCATAAATCGTTGAAATCAAACGAAATGGCCAACTAAAGTGAGCCAAAATAATTTTAAAAATATGTTTAATATTCATAAATGGTACTTTATAGATATTGTTGTCAAAATATAGATTTGTACATTTCTGCACTCAAAATAATATTTTGATATATATAAATTATTTTAAATATTATTTGTTTAAAATTTCATTTGTACGACTAAACTGAGCCAACCGGTCTGACCTTGAGTTTAATCTCACTAAAAGGCGGTCAGCTGGCTTTTGACACTCTTATGAGGTGTACAAATGCACTCATGGGAGCTGAGAATTTGATCACTGTATACCGCTATATTCAACCAAAACGAACAGCAAGTTATTGATGGGATTTAAAAAAGATGAATAACTTTAAAAATATATTCTTATGAATATTCTAAGCATGATACACATTCTTAAGTATGGACCTCGGAAATATTGAGTTAAACATACCATAGATTGTAGGGAGTTTAATTTATATATAGGGAGAAGGCTGATGATTCTTTTTTTCTCCCTTCTGCTTTAAAGATAGCGCATGCTTGACAATTAGAGTCATTAGACTGCCTAAGGATAGATGAAGAAGATGGGTTACAGATCTCCTTTTCCACTGCGCCTGCTATTTATGGTTGACTACTATTTCAGGTAGGGCTGCCTAATCCCAAAACCTAGTTTTTGCCCTCAATGGCTACCTAATGGCCCGTTTGGTTAGAGTTTCAAATTTGGTACTATATCAATATTGATATTGATAATTTTAGAGGTTGGAGTATCAATATCAAAATTGATACGAATTGACACTTGTATTACATAATGTGCTTTGTTTTCACTACCAATTTCAAAATTGATACTATTAACCAAACACTTCTTAGTGATTACTAGGAATATCAATTTTAAAATTGATAGTGATATAGGTGTCAAATAGTGTTACCAAACAGGGCCTAAAGCTAATATTCCGTTATTTGTGAGCAACAAGCACTTGCAGAAAGTGTTTAGAAAAAGGATCCTAGTAAAGCCTGGAAGTCCAATCTTCTCATCTCACATTATTGAAGTTTCTGGGTTCTGTCCAATATTACAGGATAACTTGTATGAAATGCATTTTCAGATTCATTTTCATGATTTTATCAATGACAAGGGTGCAATAAAAAATATGCTCAAAGGTCCACTTAATTATTCATTAACCCGGCATTGAAAAAGAAACTGGTCCGTAGTAAATTAGTAATCTTTACAAAGATGTTTCCACCCATATTTATGAGTTTTTTCTTCCTCCTCTGAAAGGAAAGAACAACAAGAGATAATAGACAACATTACTATTTGAGGTTTGCTACTATTTCAGATAATGTTTAACTCCTCGCTCTCATTCCTTCATATCCCAAACCATTACAAGATGACTTGTATACGGATCATTTTACGATGCACAAGTGTAAATATCTCATTCCAAAATAAAGTAAGTTCCAAACAATTGCAACTTTTCTTCACCCTTTGGATGCAGTTACTGAAAAAAGCTAGATAAATGGGGGTGTTTAGTTACATGAAAATTTGAGTTTTGTTATGAAGAATACTTTTATAACAAAACTAGTTAAACTTGGTGTTGGACAATCATTACAAAATAAGTTTTTATAGAGAATTCCTTTTTTGAGTGAAAAAAAAGGAGCTGATACTTTTTTCCCTTATGGTCGTCCACCTTTTTTATTTCTAATAGTTCACTTCTTCTCATCATATCTCACCAAACATGATAATTTTATATTTTTAACTATGTTATATTTTATTTTAATATACAAATTTTGTAGTGAAAATAAGTAAAAAATATTATCTAACCAAACACCTTATGAACCATCCGGATACAATTACACAAGCAGCTTAACTGTGTAAACTAAATTCTAGCATCTCCCCAGAGAAAGTGGGACTTGTCATCAGCTTTATTTTCTTCTCTTTTAAAAGCATGATGCATTGGGGTGTATAGCTTTTTACCCTCTTAAATGCTGCCATTTTGTTGTTGAAATAGCCTTTAAAATTTCAGCTGCACCAGCGACTTTTTTGACCTCTCATATTATCTGGAATTGAAGCATCTCGAGAGTTGCTTGAGAAACTGAGCGAAATGACACCCCCCACCACAAAGAAAAAACAAGAAAAAGAATAAGAAAATAAAAGATAGAGTACGTTTGCATAAAGACCATGATATGATTGCGGCATCCTTGCTTGTGTGTGTGGTTTTTTTTTACTTGAGGAATAATTAACCCTCAAACATCTAAAACAAATGCAACCTTTGATCTAGTAATAACAACAAATTGTTAGACATTAGTACCCGGATTCGATCCAACCCGATTTGGATCCAAAACTAAAAAAAAAAATTTATTTATTTCTATTCAAATTTTACATTTTCAGTATAATTTATGACAATTGTATATTTTTTCAAGATATTTGGGAATTGAGAGTATATTATATTATAACCATATACATATTGATCATATTCTACACTCCTTTGAATTATTTTTGGGTCTCCTCTCCAATCTTCATCTAGGGGCGTCAATAGGTTGGGTTGGCCCATGGACTCTCAGGTCAGGCCAGCCTCGGGCCTAATATTGGGCCGACAAAAGAAGCCCGCGAGCTTCACTTGGAATAATTTTTAGGCTGTTGGAAAAGCTCGCGAGGCCTTGGGTCTGACCGAGACAGAGAGAGACTAATGATGTGTTGACGCGAGATTTCGGGAGGTGCCGAGGCAGTGCTCAAAGACTCACTGACTATGATGACTAGAGATTGAGCTTCCTCTGTGACATTGCCACCTGTAACAATGATGACGGCAACATTTGTTCCAATGACACATACCTCTATGTCGAGAACTATAGAGATAGCTCCTCCCCTTGTTGGGTTCATTGCGACAGAGAAGTTGACGTTGTTGTTGGACGACATCGTCCTCTAAAGTGTCCTATTCGAGTGTGGCAAGTACAACCAGGGGTTGTTCAACGACATCTAAATAGATTTGTCTCCTACTTTTTTATTCTCTAAGTGTCTATTATCGTGTTTGGTTTTCTATTGTTCTGTTACATTTCATGTTATGATCCTAGGTCTTCAAGAACGGTAATCTCATGGTCCTTTTGATCTTCCCCCCAACTCTTGATTTTGTTCATTGGGTAATGTTTTTCTTTCCTATTTTGATAATGAATCAGATCCAAGCTAACTATTTTGAGAAATCCTCAAATCCTACCTATCTTTATTATTCTTGTAGGTTGGCGCAAGATCTATTGAACCCCAATATTGATTTTTCCTGTACTCCATGTCTACCTATCATGTCCTCTAATGGCCCGTATAATGTGTTTGTTGTTAGCTACAAGATTACACCAATTTGATTTCTTTTCTTTTTTGCTTGTCTTGTAGATTTAGATGATCCTCGCGGTAAGGAATGTCCTATAAAAATTGGTGTAGTGGAAGCGATGATTCTTATGGGTCATTGAACTTGTCTTAATCAAAACTAAATGACGAAAACTGAAAAATGATCAAAATGGGTTCGAATATACCTAATGGGGATTCATCTAATGCCTTGAAGAGAAAAAAAAGAACTTTCAAAGCTCTTCAAATTGTTTAAATGTTCAATCTCCAGTGGTATCCACACGAACTTCATCCACAGTAGGTTCTTCTTTAGCACTAGTCTCGTGAACTCCTCTTAAATGGAGTCCTTCCAGTGAGAGAGGAATAGATAATTAGGGGGATAAAGACGTGATTTTCACCCTTGACTTGATAGGGTTTGACTGAAACTATTGGTATTTATATAGAATTTAACATTTTTCAAAAAAAACCAAAATTTTTATAAATTACACCATTGCTCCTATGCTTAAAAATAAGTCCTTATGTGTGTGACTCACTAGACACAACAACCTATTTGGTTGAGGCCTAAATAAAATAGAATAATTTAATTTAATTAAATTAAATTTATTATCCGATAATAGAATAATCGATCTATCGATCATGAAGGGTACAAGTCACATCTCGTGATCCCAAATGATTATGAAGATAATCTTAACTCCATTAAGTCTTTCTACCATCAGTTATCACATAGATATAAACTCTCATCCATTCAATGTCTTAGTTGGAAAGGAGTATGACATCGACTGTCAACTCCTTGATATACCAACTCTATTGGATTCTATACTTGAAATCAGTTCAATTGAAAAACTCATTTTCCAATCATCCTCTCTATCCTGGATATGGATTTAGAGTACTATCTCATAGGATATTCACTCACTTACTGAGAGTGGATGATCCCTTATTCTTTGCTCAATTGCCTCTATCGGGTTTTTCTTGTACATGATCTATCACTATATTGGACCATTTAAATGATGATCTATAAGTCAATAGTTAGAGCACAAGTTCTGCCCAACAGGTATCTTTGGTGACTCAGGTCAAAGGTCCAACCATGCAACCATGACGATAAAAAATCTTGATTGACAATTCTGTAATATCATTCAGGATTTCTAATTTAGTTAGTTTAGTGAACCTAATTAGCTAATGAGCACCTGTATATGTATCTTAGTGTCTCCACACTAATTACCAATGAGATCGGTTATCCTTATCACATGAGAAGATATCATATACACTAGTCTATTCAGATTCTTGATGTCTTGTCTCAAAGATCCTATGAGTAGAAAAATTTAGATCACATACCTCTAAATGATCAATCTCATTATCATGATGTCATTATGATTCAATGATTATTGTATGTGATCAAGGACTTTATTACGATGTACGCATCTAATAAGAAGTAGTAATGAATATTTACTTAATTAATTGAATAATAATTTCTAAAAATGTCGAATCATATCATATCTGATTAGCTTGTAGGGCGTACATTTCTATCACTTTCCATGTCACCCCCATAATTAAAATCTATTGATCTGTATTGTCCATATACATATTCAAAACCTTGTTATGCTTGGGTGATAAAGAGGGGGCTTGAAGATGAATTTGGTGTTTTAGATGCTTTAAGAAGGTAAATAGGTGAAGTGTATTATAGAAGGGATTGGCAACGTAGAGCTACATAATCACTAGTAGTCTATGTCTTTATATTCCATTAACAAGAAAGTTAAACTTCATTTGATTTTTAATTATTGTTTTTTATATTTTGTAGGTTTCTTTTTCATGCCACTCAATTTTCGTCAAAGCTAATTGCCATCATGATACTTTCCGATATTCATTGTAGATGCATATTTACCACAACCATGTTCATTTTTACCATTTCTATGCATACATAAATGCTAGAAACTAACTTTGTCCAACTCCACTGTGGTTACTAATACATATGCTTTTGATCTTTATGTAGGAAACTTCGTCCTTATTTATTCTAGTTGCAAGATTATGACATTGTTTAAAGGGGTACTCTAAATTAAGATGTAAAACATGAATATGAATGATAGTATATGTGAAGAGACTTCCACCCAAGCAAGTGGTTCAAGAAAACGCTATAGGAAGCCAAAATCAAAAGTATGAAAGTATTTAGTAGATAATTTGATGATGATGAAGGACAAAAACATAGTGTAATGCATGCAAAGTTGTATTTTATGTAAATCCTAGAATAGGGACAAGTCATTTGACTAGAAATATACAAATTTCATGTCCTATTCTTGGTGGTGAAATTAACTAACCTTTAGTGTCTCCAAGCACATCATTGTTTCAAGAAGGTAAAAGTTCTTCTAATTGGAGAATTGATCTAGATATTTGTAGATACGAATTAGATAGAGCAATTATATTACATGGGTTTTCTTTTTTCAAATGTGGACAATGATGTAATTCAAAGATTTGTAAGACGTTTGAATGCAAAATTTAAGATAGTAACTAGGAACACTATTAGAGATGACTACTTGAAAATATAAAAAATTGACTCTTAAAGATTTTTTGTAGACATCTTGTATTAATATATCGCTTACATCTGATATGTGGACATATAACCAAGATATTCATTATTTATTTGTTACTGCGCTTTCATTCATGATGATTGGAGGTTGTAGAAAAGAATTTTAAATTTTTCAAAGGTTGAAACATCACATCCAACACATGTTTTATCTAGTAGGATTTGTAACTGCATAAAAGATTGGAGTTTTAAGTCAAAGATTTTAAGTATCACATTAGACAATGCTTTAGTTAATGATGCATGTATTATACTTGTCAATTCAAACATCATAGAGCATATAAAGATGATCTTTGATGGAAAAACTTTTCGTGTAAGACGTGCTTCTCATGTTCTTAATTTGTTGTCCAAGATGGATTGAATGTTATTGGAAGTGTCATTCGTAGTGTTCAGACAAGTATTCAACATGTAAACAGTTCTCCATTAAGTTGTCATATATTTGAGAAGTGCATTGACGATGCTGGATTATCGATTGAAAAGTGGGTATGTTTAGACATTCCAACATGTTGGAACTCCACATATGATATGCTACATATAGCTATCCAATATAAGAGAGCTTTCTCTTATTTGGATTTGTATGATCTGAACTATCATTATGCACAAACTGTAGAAGACTGGAAAAATGTTGAAATTATATGTAATTTATTGAGAAATTTTTATAATGCAAATAATATAGTTTATAGAGTGAAATACCCACCAACACATATGTATTTTCATGAAATGTTTATGGTGAAATTATTATTGGATAGTTAAGTCTATATGAATTTTTTCATGTAATGATAGAGAGAATGAAGATGAAATTTAACAAATAAACAAATATTAAAAATATTGTGATTTGGTGTTAACTAATCTAATTATACTTGATCCACATTATTAGATGCAACTTTTTGAGTTTTATTTTTCAGTATTATACAGATATGAGACACAAATGTATATTACATAATTGAATGAGGTTATTCATTCATTATTTGATGAATATCAAGTTTCTTTGCAATGAGTGAGATACATCTCTAAGTGAGACAATTGAGTCTGCATCTTCGAGTAATATTGTGAAGCAATTTTACATGGATATCTTAAAAGTATGCAACCAATTTTTATTAGAGAGAGAGAGAGAGAGAGAACTAAAAAATAGAGTTAGATGAATATCTTGAGGAAAATGTGCTTCATGCATTAGTTTGATTTTGATATACTTAATTGGTGGTCAAGTAGGAGATTATTGAATTCCACTCTTTCTTGGATAGCACATGATATTTTAGCTATTCCAACTTCAACTATTGCATTTAAGTCAAATTTTAGTACAGGGCGAAGGATCTTGTTTGACTTTCGTAGTTCATTACTTCCAGAAACTATTGAAGCATTGATATGCACCCAAGATTGGCTAAAAATGTTACTAAAAATATTTGTATATTCTCATTTATCTTATTTGTTTGTTATTTAAAAAAAATAATTTAATCTTTTTGAATACTAGGGTCAATTCTACCAAGATTGTTTGAGATATCTTCATTGTTCTAGTTCAAGAAAAATTATGATTAGGTAAATAAATGTAGTCAATTTTTTATATAATTTATATATATTATATCATTCTTTGTTGCAATCAGGTTGGATGTACTTCTCTAGATGAAAAAGTTGAAGAGTATAGTGATAACTACATTTGTTTTAAAATCATGCTAATACTTAGTTATTTCTTAAACTTGCTTTCTCTTTGATCGAGCATTATTTTATCCTTCTATTGAGGTTCAAGTTAGAAAAAGGACTCCTTTTTATCTAATAAGTATCGATGGATGGCTTTTTGTTTCCAAAACTAGCATCACTTCACTTGGCAAGGCCAGAACACATGGCATCAGGTGTTGTCTATGTTGGCACCTGTCACTACTTATCCAAAAATAGATACTGGTGGTTATTGCATGCCATAAACATCATTCTTATTCTGCAAGTACACAATTTTTTGTCTTTTGGTTTATATGTATTATGTATTATGTAATAGTTCATGATAGTTAGAGGATTGAACCTTTTCTATCTTGTTTGTTAGTTTGCCATTGAGGTAGCTATAATGATCCTGAGGATCGATGACATGATAAAGCTCCAGAAAGATGAAAGCCAGAACGAAGAAAGAATGTCATCTTCTTCAGCATGTAACTCATGTTGTCACTATGGAAGGAAAAAAAATGTCTTTTCAATTTTTTGGACTTCATTAATCTTGAATCCTATTCAAGATAAAGCATCAAATTTTCATTTTTTCTCAAGAGAATATCAGTAGAAAAATGATTTTTTGTCGGTTGTCAGACACATCATGCATGCTTGAACTCAATAATGATTGTTCATATGCCATTATGCTTCAATTATTTTGAACCTTCAATGTCCTAAGAAAGTTGTTGTGTTGTTCCTTGCTAGGAGGTATGCCACACGAAAACTAGAGGAAAAGATACAACCATGCAGTTGCTTCCTTATCTTCTTCTCTTCTATAGAAGCATTAACCATCATTTTCCTAATTGTACCCTATAATTGATATTGCTATGGTACTACTGTAAATATTAATATTTTATTTTGATTATTATTATTTTCTTAAGTGGTATTCTATTGGAACTTTTCTTCTTCATGAGAGTGTTTTCTTCTTGTTTGGACTATCGTTTATCATACTAGAAAGAGCAAGATTCTTGAGCAAGCACAAAATCTAGGTTATTTCTCCATTAATATGAAGAAAAGGAACCTTGCTCCTTGGTTCATGATGATTTTATCTATGAAATCTTTTACCTGAGATAAGAATTAAAGTGCTATTGATTATTTTGCACTGTATTTCTCTTAAAAATTTACATTTCTTGTTTCATTAAAAATTTCTACCAAGTGAAGGTAATTTACTTTAAAGAAGTTCTTGGAACAATATGATTAATGTTTGCTACAACAACCACACTCTTTTAGGTAAATCTTGGTTGAAAATATAGAATGAGTTCGTTGCTTCTTTTGTGTTTACGTTGTTCCTCAGGAGCACATCAAGTTTCTTTTTTAACAAGTGACTAGATCTTGAACTATTTTCGCTTTATCTAATATAAAACTTTTAATGAACATAAGGGGAAACTACCTAATTTCTCTTTTAGGTGAATTTGGAACTTGAATTTCTCAGTCCTCCTTGAATGATCATGTTCTTGGATTCTTTGATCCTTTAAGATTTTCCAACATTTTGGCTTTCTAGTGGTTTTCAGAGTTCAACAAGTTTTAGATCTCCGTAACTTCTCCAATTTTCTATTTTTTGTATTCAAAGGTTCTGACTTGTGAAAATTTCAAATTTTATTATCTGTATATCTCCTGGTTCGTGCAATTTCATGCAATTCTTAGACCGTTTGAATGTTTTGATTTGGTAGAAGTTCAATTTTTTATCATACTTATACAAAAAATTTATTCTGAACTTATACATTTTTTATATATTAGAAAGATCAAGTCGAACCAGGCCAAATTTAAATTTTATGTGGGCTAGACCGGGCCGATCCAGAAACATAATGCGAGCTGGGCCAGTTTGGCCTGTTATATTTAAATTGGGTCTAGGTTGGCTTGGCTTTGGACTTGACCCAACCTAGCCTGTTGACACCCGTAACTTCACCCCCATAAGTTGAGTGAGTTGAACTACCAGAACCGTAACTATCTTGAGACATACTGATAGCACTGAATGAATCACTATAAGTATATTTGAGATTGTAAAAATAACTTACACAAAGTACTTTACATTTAATTAATCAATTCAATATATATATTAAAAAATATTAACTTAATGACAATAATTATTACCATTTGTATGTAGAGCATGATGCAAGGTCCACTTCCACCAATATCAATGATATCCTTCTATTTAGTGAAGTCTGTTATTTTTTTTGATATTTCTTTCTTTACTCGCTTGATTTGCATCATATATATACGCTGTGTTGCCTTTTTTATCCTTATTAATTATTCTGAGTACATTTACTATTGGTTGTACTGTAGCAATATCTTCTTTACGACCTCTAGAAATCTCCACTCTATATATAAGACCTCTTCTTTCTTCTTCTCCTTCTTTTTATAGCTCGGCTAATCCAACTTGACTATTCAAGCAAAAATATTATTTGTAGTAGATGATATCTTTATTGTATTAGGCTCTCAAGAGATATGTGGTGTGACACAACCTCATTGCATTAGGTCGTAATATTTCTCAACACTTTGCATACTCTCTCATCCAGTTCAAGATGAAACTATGGTTGTAAATGAAAAAGAATATGCATTATGCTATCTTAACTACTTGATCAATTATAGGATCTCTACATATATCATCTAACATAAAATCGAATATGGCATCCAATATAAGTGTGGTCTCTTGACCATCAACAATTGTCTAGCTACTTTATAGGTAGTTGTGTTGTAGACAACTTGGATAACCCAATCTTTTCCTATCTTTTGACATTACCAAATGCATATCCAATGACTTCCAAGAGACAATTCCGGCTTGACATTACATTAGGAAGTCGATTATTGTCCTCCTAGCAATATTTATTAATAAAGGTGTCATACAATAGTAAGAAAAATATTTGAGAGTCAATTTTAGGTCCCGTTTGGTAATAGTATTGAAACCTATAAAACTATCAATGTTAAAATTGATATTGATATCAATCATCAAGGTGTGTTTGACTAATAATATCAATGTTGAAACTTTTAGTACAAACAAAAAAATTTATGTAATGCAAGTATCCATTTGTATCAATTTTAGTATTAATATTGTATCATCTTGAAATATCAATATGAAAATTGATATGGTATCAATTTTGATACTCTAACCAAACAGACTATTAAGTATAAGATACACATGTCCAATTATCAGTTATTAGGGTGCAACCTCTTTCATTTCAAATTCATTCAAATATTTTGACGTACTTCTTAATAGCTTCTACTTCCATAGGTAAATATGTGTAAAAATTTCTTTTTGAGTTAGTCCAAGATTTTTATTAATGACATCCCTAGTAGTGTCAATTATGTTTTTCATAATACCTTTGTAGCATTGATTAATATGCTACTACGAAAATCTACTAGAAATATCCTAACCAAATTTCTCTTTGCATAACTTTACCATTGTAATGGTTGTTTGTCTTTGTCTGGGCGAGGTAACTTATGGATCCAAGAGACCTACTCGTGAATTGTCATCCCTTACTAGATTATAGATCTCTTATTTCAGCTCATTGCTAGATACTTAAATACTTCTAAAACCTTGACCCATGTATTTGTTAATTTAGTGATTCATGTCGTTGCTTGCGGCTAGCTTCTATGGCATGAACAATTTTGTCTATTAAAAAATAAAAAAAATAAAATATGAATAGAAATTGAGATTGATAAATTTAATTAGAAATTAAATTAAACATATTATTAACAAAATCTTCTAATAATCTACTATTCTTAGTTGTCAAATACTCCTATCCAGTGTCGTAGATGTTAAATTTACAACTAGAATACTAAGAAATCTTCTTTCGGATGGTATCATTGTGCCATGTAGTTACCACCTTATCCTCTTCTATAGATTGTAAGTATGTACATAATTGATTTCTTACCTTGTGCCATGTAGTTGCATTGAGTTATGTTTCTCTTCTTTTCTTAGTAAGGTGATGCTTTAGTCGAAAAAGTACACGATATATAATCATGTTACAATACTTAGGTTGGACTCTTCTTTGTGCCATGGATATCAAATTGCAATGTGACCAAGTCAGATCACTTTGTCTTGAGTAGGTGGTTTGGGTGTCACAGTTCAGTGAAGATATTTTCAATAAAAATGATATGACATTAATTAAAAACAAACTTAAAAGAAAAAGGTTAGAAACATAGCTAGACAAAAAACACTTATAGATCATTAAAACATTGTGAAAACTTAAGAACTTTATAGACCAAAAGAGAGAAATTTTATTATTAGAGAGAGAGAGGTTTTAAAGTGAGAGAGTGAGAGAGAATGGGGAGAGTGTGGAGATCTTAGAATACCCCTTGGGAGTACAAGCCGTTGGGCTAAATGTTAGTGGCTAGGGTCAGCTCAGGTCTGATCGTGTTGGGTGATTTGGTCTCGATCGTATCTACTGGGCCCGTTTCTAACCGGGTAGAGTCAAGTCAGCCAACCCAACCCTGACCTAGCATTCCATGTTTGGTATGCATCGTATCAATAGGTGTTTGGCTAATATTATCAATTTTGAAATTTATAATACAAATATACCATGCTATGTAATACAATTGTCGATTTATATCAATTCTGATATTGATACTCAAACTTCTAGAAATATTAATATCAAAATTGATATAGTATAACTTTTAATACTCTAAAAAACTAGGGCATTTTAATTAGCAATGATTATTCCAAGTCATATAAGAACTTGTCCCTGAGGTGTTTGGAATCTTTAGATGATGTTGAGTGGAATTGAATTAGCACTTTCTCCTGTCTTTTCATCCTTTTCATGTTTTTTTGGTCACATGGTCGCGTTGGCCTGGCAGCCCGCCGCGCGCGCGGGCGACGAGGGATCGAGCCCCCGCGGCTCGGTCCCACCAGATAACTCTCCCCCCCAGGGGGAGAGCCGGATGCCAGCCGGCGTCCTCGAACCCCCGCCCTCCAGCAAACCCGGCGGGAGGGGGTGCCAACCGAGCTATGCTCGGCCGGCTTCATCCTTTTCATGTTATTACAAGTAAACTAATATTATAAAAATTGAAACATTAATCAGAAGAAAAAAGCACTTACAGTCCAATCCTCATGCTCATGTGTTATCAAATAGTGAATAGAGAATCGGAGGGTCGCGGGTCGTGAGACCCCCAGGCTGACCCGGTCGCGACCAGGTTGCGACCCCATTTATTATTATTTTTTTAAAAAATTCAAAACAATTAATAAAAATGCAAAAAAATTCAAAAAATATAGAAAAATTGGGAAAAAATAAATGACATGATTTAAACAAATAATACATCAACTTTAATCTAATGTGACGTGTTATACATTTTGTAAGTAGTTGATATACTCTCCTCATGTCATTTGGGTTGAGTACACAGCTTGATACATGTAAACATGACGATTATATTCGTCAGTCCCTCAGGAAACTATCATAAGACTTGATCCAAATGAGTCACCATAACTATAAGTCGATTGGATTGAAGTATCTGATGACTCCACATAATTCATTCCACAATACTCTTGATCGTATGTAGGGAACCAAGAGCCTTGGGATGAATCATATGCATAGTTAGAGGCATCGTGGTATTCTGCTCCAGCTCCATGGCTACGATGACCTCCTCTACCTTGCGGCCTTGTACCATGATCGGTGTCTTGGGTCGCATGGGTATATTGCTCCTCGCTGATAAAATGTAGCGACGTTGTAGGAGATATGGGAGGATCTGGGGTCCCTTGTACTTGTAAAATGTTTGCGCCCCGTATCCAGCACCATCATCGCTGTTACTCTTTGACAACGAATCCTCGGAAGTCTAGTACTGCACTCGGATGTTCGGCTCTGGTGTATCTTCTCGATCGTCTTTGACCGTATCAGCATCTGCAATATCAAAAGGATCAATCATAACTTGTTTACCTTTTTTCCTACTTTGCGTACCTTGATTAGTTCCTTCTCTGGTCCTTTGTTGCTTTGCTAGGGAGAGAGGGATCTAGAATTCTTCGGCCAAAGGGACATCATCGAGCACTCCTTCAGCCCATTGTCGGTCTTCTGGGTTGAACTCCGGTTCTCCCAACCCTTCTCGGTTGTTGACCCAAGCTTTTAAAGAGTTCTTCTCGTAGAATATTTAATCTAAATCGATGTCCTCCTCTTCAATTTCTAGCTCCTCAAGCGAACGTCCCGCTGCCTGTGACATCCAACTCTTTTGTTCCATCTGGTTCTGCTTCATTCTCTCCAAATTCTTCAACTTTAACCTCATATTGTAGTGACAATACACGAGGTCTTCAAGTCTCCTTGATGTCAACCTATTTCTTTGTTTCGTGTGAATCAAGCTGAATGTAGACCAATTCCTCTCGTAGCTCGAAGCCGAAGTGGTTTGGCTTAGGACCCTAATGGCTACGTCCGCCAAGTCCTCATACCCTGGTACTTTACCATGGTCCATTTACCAATTAGCTGCATAAATTGAATGTCTTACATTATTATCTAAGTAAACTTTGATTAATTATGTGATGAAAAACATTGATACGTACCCGGACTTAGTAGCATTACAACTTGTTCAACTCTGCTCATTCCAAAGTGAAAACTCTGCATTATGTAATCGTACATCTTGTTGCATGCGATAATAGCCCAGTCGTCGTCACCGAGCAACCGTCGGATGATGCTCTTTACGTCATCTAATAGCTCGTTCGTTGTCTTGAACTATGGACTATAGCAATACCTTGGGTTGAAAAAGTAACCTATGAACCAAATAACATTAGTAAACAACTTATACATATCTAACATTAAAAAAAGATTAGTAAATGTTTAATAAAATATACCTGCTGCATGTATGGGTTGATGTAACGTACATTCCCAGCGGCAATCTATGATATCCCACCACTTGGAGAAGTTAGACACTTTCTTGGAGATTTCTTCCTTCGCTCTCTCAACCGCATCGTATAAATACCCCATGTCTGCTTTCCTATCTCCGTCAACTATCCTTAGTACCTTCACTATGGGTTGGACAACGTCGACCGACTTCCAAAAGACTGTGCCAGCTTGACTGTACACTAGGAAATTGATCATTGTCTTCCTAGTTATACCTATTAAGTATAAGATATTAACTAAGTTATACTAAAAAAATGTTTATACATTTAATATAAATAAGTACAAGAAAATTTACTTACAGATCCATCCGTCGGTCATTAATGTGCAACCTCATTCATCCCATATTCGTTCAAATGATGTCGGAATGCTGTGGTGAAAGAACCACCTTAACGTTGCCCGGCCAATCTTCTCCTTACATAATTTTAAGTTCTTCATCGTCGTCATGATTGTCGTTTGACGTTGTCGTGGTCTGGTGATTACGGGATCCACATGACCTACTGCCGGGTTGTCGTCTTGGGTGAGATCATGAACCTCATCTTGCGGTTGGTTGTTGGATCCTTTTCCACTTCCTCGACCACTCCCACTTCCAGACCCTTGATCTATCATTCGGCTGGTGCATCTATGTAACTCTTCTTTGGCAAATGATATTCGACTTGCTTCCATTCCCCGTAAGAGGTTATCTATTTAAGAAATATTTTACTACTTAATTATCTTTTAAAATAGAAGAATGAACTATGTTTATGAGTAAAACAAAAATACCCTCGTACTCTTCGTCTCCAAAAATATCTGGCCTCTCTTATCCGGTCCCTTAAATGTGTATGGAACATCTCCCCGGTTGTAGCAATTCTTCTCGGACGATCTCCTTATGCCGTTTGCTAGTTCCCTTCGTTTGTTCCATCGCTTGTAGGTGCCTACAAAATTGAGCTCTGACCTCCAGCGGAATCTGTGTTCAAGGAAGAACGTTTCCCTTCATGCCTGCAAGATGAAATTTTAAACGATAAATACCACCGAATATTACTTTGTCGCAATATTTACATTGCACTTTTCTCTCCGCCATGAAGATCAAGTTGCAATGTAACCAAACCGGATCACTCCGGGTCGCGCTGGCAATTTGGGTTGTTTGGCTTGGAGAAGACATTGTTTTTACTAAATAATTACTTAGGTAAGTAATTAACTATTTAAAAAAGTTAATGACGTTAATAAGTGACTACTAATCTAAGTAAACTTTTAATTATGTAAAAAAATAACTAATTAATTATGTAACTAAGTAAGTAATTAACTATACCTTCTAACTAATTATGTACTTAAGTAACTACTAAATTAAATATCTAACTAATCTTCTAACTAACTAACTATCTAAGTAAGTAAGTAAGTATTAAAAAGAAGAAACTACTTATCTAATTAATCAATGAAACAAGTATTAAATAAATATATTAAATGAACTAATGAAGTACTTAATAAAATAATTAAGTAAATGAAAAACAAAATGAGAGCAATGAGAGTAAAATTTGAGAGCAATGAGAGCTTGAGAGTGAGAGTGTAAGTAAGGGGAGCCCCTTGGGGGTTTTAAATAGCCCCCAAAGGACTGAATGGGCTGGAGCCCCCTCAATCCGTTGGCAACGGTCATGTGACCATTGCCAAAGGCCATATGGGCCGGGTCGTGCGACCCCCGCAACCGGACCGGGTCGCGACCGAGCTGGTCGGGCCCAAATCTGACCGGGTCGGGGCCGGGTCACGACTCGGCGAACCATACTCTGAGCAAAGAACTTGGATTCTTTCTTTTGGTGAAACATGTTGGATAGTAGAATTGAACAGCAGAAATATTTAAATCTCTCAATCTCCACTTAGCTCTTAGTAGTTGGGTGGCTCCCCAAGAGAACTCTATCAATATCTTTTACAAACTTGCATGATTCTTGACAACCCCCCCCCCCCCCCCTGATAAACTTGTAATCAACTTAAGCACATAACAATCCCTTTCTCTTAGCATGTGTTCCTCTACTTCACCAGCTGCCCAGTTGCCATATCCTCTTGCTAACAGACATGGCAGATCTAGAATTTTATCTCAGTGGGCACTTAAAAAATCAGGCATTTTCTTAATACAAAATTTTAATCTGACATATATTAATAGAAGTTTGTGAAAATTTAAAAAAACTTCTCAAAATACAGTGAGGTCATATACGTCCGCAAGTGCTGACAGAGGAAGAAAAGGGAGTCTCTTACAAATTCCGTCAATACGAAATATTTAAAAATCTAAAAATTACTCTGTTCTTATCAATAATTTGGTATCTGAAAAACTAGACCAAATAATTTGAAGACAATATGAAATCTGTTGGTGTTTTTTTACTTTTTTTAATCAACATCTACATTTCATACATGAAAGTTCCATATCCACTTGCCAGAAATCTTCAGATGGCTAAACTTTTGTCCAAGCTATCCTCACAGGAATTTCATCTATTTAATCCTCATTTGTTGCATTTTATTTCATGAAAAAATAAATGTATGGTAAACAACAGGAGTAGGGTTCAAATGCTTTCTTGCCTATAAGCTAATTGAGAATTTAAAATACAAAAAAAGGAGTGCAAAACTTTTCTATCGAATTTCCAATCGTTTTCACTAATGATCATGCCCGTTAACGACGATAAAATACTTAAAAATAAATGTTAAAATGAAATAACCAAATAGCCCTTTTGTGTGCATAGACCAATCTGAAGATGTAAGCATTTGCAATCAAATCAATTTTTTACGGTAGCCAAAGGTCTTCTTTGTAAATCCCAATTCATTGAAAGGAATTATGAGATCTTCGAAAAAAACGAAAAATCACAATCAAATGACGATTTGAACATATTTCAACAAAATAATACTTTAAAAAGAAACATAAAAGGTCTGATAAATATATTATTAAATTTTAGGATGTAGTTTCCACTATTTCAAAAAGTAATAAATTTCCAGCAATTGTGATTTCTTTGAATTGCACTTTTTTGTATCACAGCTGGAAAGATTGCTCGCCATCTCAGCGTCTAACTATAATTAATTATCTTAATGACATGATTATCAACACTGACATTCGGCAAATGGTTCTAAATCATTAGTATGATCTGGGGGTAAATTTCTACTTAACATGTTTTTTCTATATGTAATTTATAGTTAATAGTAACTAACTAATATATAACATTTGGCGGCCGCTTTGGGTGACAGATAGGTGAACCTGAAAGTCTTTTTGGATTCGGATCAAAGAACTGATCCAAAGAGTCAAGCAAAATTCATATGGAATCCGGATTTGGGTTATGCTTATTGGGTTTGGATCTGGATCCTTGTGGATCCGATCCAAATAGGACCTGTTGACAGGCCTAGCAACAACTGACATTTTTGTTCTCCCCAAAGTGGTTATTATGTCACCTTCTCTGTAAGCTAACAGAGAAATTCCCTACATGTCTTTAAAGTGAACTGTTCTGGGAGTATTTGCATGAAAAAAGACTAGCGCATTTAAAACACAAACAAATGAAGTAACTTAGACTATCCTGACTTGAAATTTTATGATCCAATCATGAAAGATGTAGAAATATTGTCAAACAAAGAAATTGCTGCCACATGAATCCGCTGTTCTCATCACAATTAGAGTCTAAGATAATCTAATGATCTATAATACATGCTACATTTCTAGAATTACATGGTATTTTCTTGGAAGGACAATGATACACTGGTTGCAGATAACCTCAACTATACAACTTGGTAACAAAGTGGAGGAAGCTATCATATACGACTCGACAAAGTAAAATGCCCATCACAGGGGACATACAACCGTTCTTTGCATTCTGATCATCTACAAGGTGAAATTGAAAAATAACACTATTACAATCATAATCATCAAACGATCTAAAACACACAAGATAGGGGAATTTTGTTGCTTCACCCGATTCATGGTTTAAACAAACCCATAAGGCAGGGCCAAGATTTCTGGCTTCACCCCAGGTTGAGCGGGCAGTTCTATGAAGGCATCGCCTAAGCAATACTGGTGTCTCTCAGGCCAAAGCAGTTCCACGGATACCGAACCCGCATTTCTGGAGAAATTCTCAGATATCTTTATAAAAAGGTTGATTTTCTGCGAGTCTCACTGGACATTAATCAATTTGACATCATCTCCGAATGAGGGTTCTGTATGGGAAATGAAGTAAAACGTTAGAACAATGGTAATGTTCATGTAATAATAATTGTCAAGGCGACAAGACGTCCAAAGTGTTGAAAGATATCGATTTCGCTTAGGTGACAAGATGGCCGTTTAGGCATAGCCTAAATGGTCAAGACGGTATTGAAGGAAAGCTGGATCAGGAGGTCGTTATACATAAAATAAGCATAAATTAATTATATTTTTATGTTATAATTGAATATGAATGTTTTATCTATGTATTTAAGTAAATACGATGTATGTGAAAGAGAAGAGAGTTAAAAATTTTTTATAAAATTTAAGTATATAATACATTTATGATATAAAATTTATATATGTGTGATAGTATAAGTGATAGTAAAATATTGTTATAATATTATTAAATAGGGGAGCACAGAGTAGTCGCGAAGCGACCTATGCAGTCAGGCCGTGGGAGTCAAGAGGGCAGCACCCCTTGTGAGAGGTTGTCAGGGGACGAAGCCCCCGAAAGAAAAAAAGTATATAATAGTATAAGTGATCTTATATATGTAATTATGAAAATGTGAGTATTTATTTTTTGATAAGGAGTTAATCTTGTTAAATTAAGTGAGAAAGAGAGGGAGAGAAGAAAGAATTGAAAAAGAACTTAATTAAGTATATAATATATGTTTATAATCATAAATCTTAAATATGTATGATAGTATAAATGATAGTAAGATATATATTAATATGTTCAAACTATCATTAAATAAGTGTCCCTTGTGAGGAGTATCAAGGAGACAAAACTCAAAATTATTTTTTTAATCATGTAAAAATACCCAGAACATCTTGCTCGGGCACCTTGGGTGCCTAGGCGGGCGCCTTGGGCACCTTTTTGGCCCCAGATAAGATGCCCTGAGGAGGCGCTGTTGGAAAAGTGTCTTGCCGCTAGGCGGGTGCCTTGACAACTATGCATGTAATTCACAGAGTGTTTGAAGACAAAAAAACTGTTTTAGCTGCAGTTAGATGCCTTTAAATTGCTGAACCAAAACTTTGATACGCCACGGTTGTGTACACCTCACGCTTTATGTTTTCACCTTTGCTTGGCAACCTGGAATTGGCTCCAGTTGCTGCAGCAGGATCCTTGCAAGCCACTTCACCTGTGAGGCCATTTGGACAATCAAGAAGTTTATCTCGAGGGGGTACCTGGGGAATAAATGGTTGAGCTGTTTCTTCTTCCTGCATACATTCCTGCGTACATTGAATTTCTTAACCATAAGGAAGGCTTAATGATTGTAAGTGTCACCCCATGACTATAAAACGAAGTAAATTTCTAAAAGGTGCCAAAAAAAATGGAAGATTCATAACCAACCACCTACTTTAACCGTAGCCAAAGTTTTTGGAACTGATTACAAAGTGAAATAAAACTGAACAAAATTAAATGTGTGCTATTTGCTTGGATGACCTGATTAGTGACGAGATTGCAATCACACAAGGTCCCAGAGACCTGATTAGAAAAAAATTACAAGGTATTCTATTTGATTCTTCATCTTCGTTAGATGAGGAACAGGCTCAGGTCATGAGAGTTGTACACGAGAGTAGGACTCAGACCCGTGAGGATGAGGAACGAAGACGAGGAGCAGGAGGTTCAACTGTTCCTCCTCCTGCTAGACGTTCTAATGTGGGGGCAGGCACGCGCTCTGTTCGAGAACCTAAATTCCAGAGGACATATTATCTTTGACTGACGGGAGACACCGCCATGTATTGGAGCCAAGATTTCTCTGATCGGTAATGGATGAACGGTATTAAATATTTAATGGAAAATGTCAAAGGGGTATAAAACAAGCATTTAAAGAAGTGAAGGCTTCAACTGGAACTGCAAAGAAAGTCCTAAAACATATGGTGAAGTTCTTTCTACAAGTAGGTAAAGATTTGATGAAGATGTTGATGATCTTTTAATGACTTAGACATTTCTATTAACAAAGATGTCTTCTTCTATTGTTTTTGTTTATGTAGGTGTCCCGACACATGCAACCACGAGTCCTTATTTTCAGACTATGGTCGATGCCATTGGTGAGGTTAGGCCGGGGTTGAAAGCTCCCACATCAAAGTACATATATGAGACAGGCTTGAATGAGGAGGTCGATGAGTTGACCTCATTGATAGATGGATTCAAAACCATCTGGAATGAGAGGGGATGTACGATAATGTGTGATGGGTGGACTAGAATCACAAGGAGGTCACTTATAAACTTCCTTGTGTATTGTTCTGAGGGTACCGTATTCTTGAAATCTGTTGATGCATCAGATCAGGTGAAGAATGCAGACTACTTATTTGGTTTGATGAACAGTGTGATGGATGAGATAAGGGAAAACAACATTGTGCAATTTGTCACAGACAATGAGGCATCATATAAGGCTACAGGGAAGAAGCTCATGGAGGCTCGACCACACTTATTTTGAGTATCCTGCACAGCACATTCTATTGATTTGATGTTGAAAAACATTAGTAGGGATCTTAATGTCAAGTCCTTGTTCAACCAAGGACAATTGATCACCTTCTTTATCTATGACCATCCACAACTGTTACATATTATGAGACAGCACACCGATGGTCATAATTTGATTAAATCGAGTCCTACCAAATTTGTCACCCACTTTATTGCATCAGAGAGCCTTTACAAGTACAAGACTTGTTTGAAAAGGTTCATCCTCTCCACTGCTTATCAGGACTACATGGATACACACAGGAGCTCCTTGGATCAATATGAAGTACTGCTAAAAATGGAGCAATTGATAGAGGACAACATGTGGTGGAGAAGGTGCAATACTACCTGTCTGTCATAGAACCTTTCGTACAAGTACTTAGGTTGGTGAATTCAATTGATAAAAATTAGATGAGGTACCTGTATGATGCTATGGATAAAGTAAAGTTGAAGATTAAAGAAAAGCATCCCAAGGGTTAACAAAAGTGATGGAAAGTGATATACAACAGATGAGACAAAACATTACACCACGTTGTTCATGCTACAGGTATTATTTAGTAGTGCAATTTATTGTGTATTACAACTTGTATTCGCTGTATTAGCTTTATTCTTTCACAATAATGAAGTCTTAATGCCATTACAGGGTACTTCCTGAACCCAAGGATACAGTATAGTGGCCAAGTATGCAATGATGCTGAGGTATTATCAGGCACACTATCTGTAATTAAGCGACTTTGTAAGACTCAGGAGAACAGAACCTATGCTGAGGTTGAAGTGAGTAGTATTACCTTTAATAAGTTGTAACCTTAGAACTTTATCCTAAGCAACGAACTTAACTGCTTTATTTTGGATTTTCAGATGACTTCATGCATAAGATTGGGGTGTACGGGGATCCTGATTTACAATACTCACATGATAGGGTCCCTCTTAGTAATTTGCTTACCTGAATTTAAGTGTGTTTGCTTACCCAAATTTCTTAATAAGTTACTAATACATGTATTTCTTGTCTTCTTTACAGCTGAATGGTGGATTATGGTGACCAACAGGAATGGCTGGAATCCACTGGCATCCGTTGCAATTTGGGTGCTAAGTCAAAGCACTTCCTCGTTCCAGTGCGAGAGAAATTAGAGCACCTTCAACCTTATTCACACGAAGAGAAGAAATAGGTTGAAGACAGAAAGATTGGAGAAGCTTGTGTACTGTCATTATAACATGAGATTGAAAATCAAGAACATTAAAGATAGGCAGAAGACATCCAAGCAAATATTTGCACAGTTTGCAGGTGGATTGTACCAAGAAAAAGCCCAAGTCTAAGCTACTCAGGGCTTATCCCAAGGGGATGTGGACTTAGAATACCTATTCCAAGAAGAACATCCACTTGCAGCATGGGTGGAAGAAAAGGACGCTGAGGGAGAGCTAGAGTTCGACCCGAATGACAGATCATGGGCCGAAGGCGAACTTGACAACGTTGTTGGCGAGGATGAAGAAATGCAGGAAGGACAAGAAACTCAAGTTCTGTGCACAGCTCCACATCCTGATCCACATCCCACCCCGGACTACAACTTCTCCAGAGCGACATCCAGCTCCCGCTACAGCTCCAACTCGGATTCTAGTTGCGGGTCCATATACCACCACCACCACCAAGAAGAATGGTTGCTTATTCAAGACTTTAAAGAAAGTTCGCTTGCCTTCACAGCAAAGTAGTCAAGGAGATGCTACATCGAAGAGAAAGAAGCTATGTATCAAACATCAATATCATCTTCTTGATACTGAGACCACTCAGTCACCTTCATCCGATGAGGATGAGAAAGAATTTGTCCCACCCACACAACAACAACATACGGGGGGTGGAGGTGGAGGTGGAGGTGGGGGTGGCAGCATAAAAATAGGTGGAGGCGGAGCCTCAAGTGAGGGTGGCTCTACTAGTAGTGCACGCACGAGTGGAGCAGGACCAGATGATCTGAGTGACAAAAGACATTCATGTTCGAGTGGAAGAGGCAACGGACGTTGGACAGATGAATGTTTTTGACGAGTTCGCATTTTCCTATCCAAAGCCTGCTTCAAACTAAGCCTTACTATCCACCTCCACCATCTTTTCTAATTCCACCTCCGACTGAGGATGGACCTTATGAGTTTAGCCAGATGGCCCAATCTTTATTTTCCTATGAATACATGCCAATTATGACTAACCCAACAAAGTGGAGATTTCAAGACAATCAAGATGAGCAGGACAGATATCTAGATCTATGATAGTACCATAGTTGGTGGTGATGACAATTGTATTTGTTTCTATATTTAACGGAATGTAATACGAGTGTTAAGAACACCATGTATTGTGTGATTCAAGGAGGGTAGGGTCGGGGGTCGCGACCGGGTCGCGGGACCCCCAGGCCGACCCGGTCGCGACCGGGTCGCGACCCGGGTCGCGACCCTATTTTTTAAATATTTTTTTTTGAAAAATTCAAAAAAATAAGAAAAATGCGAAAAATAATCTGAAAAAATACAGAAAAATTGGATAAATTAAATGACATGATTTAAATGAATAATGCATCAATTTTATTCCAACGCTGATGTGTTGTACACTTTGTAGGTAGTTGATGTACTCTCCCGTATGTCATTTGGGTTGAGTACGAAACGATACGTGTACACGTGACGATCGTATTCGTACGTCCCTCGAAACTATCCTAAGACTTGATCGAACGAGTCACCGTAACTACATAGGTCGATTGGATCGAAGTATCTGATGACTCCGCGTAATTCATTCCACGGTACTTGATCGTATGTAGGGAGCAAGAGCCTTGGGATGAATCGTACCGTAGTCGGGGGCATCGTGGTGATTGCCTCCCAACTCCGTGGCTACGATGACCTCCTGCACCTTGTGGCGGCCTTCTACCATGATCGGTATCTTGGGTCGCGTGAGTATGTTGCTCTCGCCGGTAAAACGTAGCGACGTGGTAGGAGATATGGGAGGATGCGAGGTCCCTTGTACTTGTAAAGTGTCCGTGCCCCCGTATCGAGCACCGTCATGACCGCTACTCTTTGACGACGAATCCTCGGACGTACGAGTCTTGCACTCGGATGTTCGGCTCCGGCGTATCTTCTCGATCGTCTTCGACCGTATCGGCTTGTCTACGACCATCGAAAGGATCGGTCATAACTTGTTTACCTTTTCGCCTACTTTGCGTACCTTGGCTAGTTCCTTCTCACGGTCCTCACGGCGCTTTCTTCAGTGAGGAGGGATACGGAATTCTTCGGCTAAAAGGGACATCGTCGAGCACTCCTTCGGCCCATTGTCGATCTTGGGGGTTGAACTCCGGTTCTCCACGTCCCTTCTCGGTCGTTTACCAAGCTTCTAAGGAGTTCTTCTCGTAGAATATTTGATCGAAATCGATATCCTCCTCTTGATTGGCGGCTCGTCGACGGAACGTCCCGCCGGCATTGCTATCCAACTCTTTTGTTCCATGCAGTTGCACATTCTATCGAAGAGTGTGCGGAGCAGGGGTGTCTGATACAACTTTGGTCTTTTGACCATCGCTTGTCTGACCGGCCGCTTTGTATGCCGCCGCGTTGTCTGTGACTACTTGAACTACCCGGCTCTCTTGTTCTTATCACTCCATCTATCAATTGGTAAAGATACTGCGCATTCTTTACGTACGATGCGTCGACCGACTTCGAGACCGTGCCGGCTTGTTGTACACTAGGAAATTGATCGCATAGTCTTCTAGTAATACACTGTTAAGTATAAGATGATAAATAAGTTATACCGAAAAAAGAATGTTAATACACTCCCCAATATGAATGAGTAAACGAAAATTTAATTACCGGTCCATCCGTCGGTCATTAACGTGCAACCTCGTTCCTCAGATGCGTTCGAATATTTGCACGTACTTCTTTGTTTCTTGCACCTCCACGTAGGAAGATATACATTGTATATCTCCTTTGGGTTTGGACCGAGCACTCCTCCCCGACGTACGCGATCGTGTCGATCGTATTCTCGTAGTATGGTCCCTTCGCGGCATTTCTTGGGAATGCGTGGTGAAAGAACCACCTTGACGTTGCCGGTCGATCTATCCTTTCATAATTTGAGGTTCTTCATCGCGGTTGTGATTGTTGTTTGGCGTTGTCGTGGTCTGGTGATTACGGGATCCACGGGACCCTCTTTCTTAGGGTCGTCGTCTTGTGTGAGATCATGAACACGATCTTGCGGTTGGTTGTTGGATCCTCTTCGCTACCTCGACCACTCCCGGCACCGGACCACTTGACCCGTCGTTCGTAGGTATGTACATAGAAGTCTTCCTCGGCGAATGATCTTCGACTTGCTTCCATCCCTCGTGAGAGTTCATCTTTTTAAAAAACATTTAAGTATCAGGCTACTTAATTATCCTTTAAAATAGAATAATGAACAACGTTTATGAGTAACACCTCCCGTACCTTCGTACTCTTCGTCTCTAAAAATATCCGGCCTCTCTTGTCGGTTCGGTAAATGTGTACGGATCGTCTCCCCGGTTGTTGCAATTCTTCTCGGACGGTCTCTTTATGTCTTTTGCTAGTTCCCTTCGTTTGCTCCATCGCTTGTAGGTGCCTACGAAATTGAGCTACGACCTACGGCGGAGTCGATGTGCGAGAAGAACATTTCCTTACATTACTGCCAAGATGAAATTTTAAACGATAAATACCGCCGAATATTACTTTTGTCGCAATATTTACATTGCGCACTTTTCTCTCCGCCATGGAGATGGTCAGTGCAACTTGGCCACGGATCGCTCACGGTCGCGCGTAGTTTGGGTTGTTTGGGCTTGGAGAAGACATTTTTTAAGTAAATAATTAATTAAGTAAGTAATTAATTATTTAAATAGCTAATAACCTTAATTAGTGACTACTAATGTAAGTATATTTTTATTTATATAAATTGAATGATTAACTAAATATAGGATTAAGTAAGTAATTAATATTCCTTACTACTAATGATGTGTTAAGTAACTACTAAATTAAATATCTAACTAATCTTCTAGCTAACTAACTATGTAAGTAAACGAAATAAGTATTAAAAAGAATAAACTACTTAACCCGCTAATCGATGGAACTAATATTAAATAAATATACTAAATAGTAATAAATGCTTGATGAAATAATTAAGTAAATGAGAAAAACAAATTGAGTAAATGAGAGCGATGAGAGCACGAATGAGAGGTTGAGAGTGAGAGTGGGGGGTGGGAGTAAGGAGAGCCCCGCCGGGGGCTTTAAATAACCCCGAGGGGTGAATGGGGGGGCGCCCCCCCAAGACCGATTGGCAACGGTCTTGGGACCGGGTTGCCAACGGTCTGGCAGCCGCGACCCGGCCACGACTCGCGACCCGGCCGGGGGAGTCGCCCCGACCGGGTCGCGACCGAGCCGGTCGGGCCTAAACCCGACCGGGTCGGGGCCGGGTCGCGACCCGGGTCGCGACCCGGCATACCATGGTGTGATTGAGTATGATTGATTGTATAATACTAATGTGTTTCTAATTTGATGTATAATGTATCTCATTTAGTCAATGTTAATTGTTAAAGTTCAAGTTGAAATGTCTAAGATCGATCAATGTCTTTATGTTCTTCTTCCCTACATGTTCACATTTTTCTTGAATTCTATGTATTTTTTATAATTTTTTTGGCTATTTTCCCATATTTTTTCAGAAAAAAATGACTGATCCAGACCGATTCTGGATCAGTCTGGTTTCCGGGGAATCGACCTAGATCGGACTGATCCGATCCAATCTAAATCAGATCGGACCCCACCGATCCAGGTAGGGGTGTAAACGGTTCGGTTCGGTTCGGTTTGGCCCATTTTTTTCCAAACCGAAACCGAACCGATAAGGCAAACCCCCTGTTTTCAAGGCGTCGCCTAGGCGACGCCTAGGCGTCGCCTAGGCGACAAGGCGCCCCAGAGGGGGGCAAGGCGATGGGCGCCTAGGCGCCCATTGCCTTAAATAATTATTTTACTTATTTTAATAATAAATAATGCTAATTAAGTATCAATATCATATAATTAAGTTGTTTTAGAGTAAAAACAACTAGTTTTAATAGTTAATTTAACTATAAATTAACATTTTGATGAATAATAGCTATGGTTAAATAATTTTTTAAGTGTTTACTAATAGATGATATAATTTAAATAGTAATTTTAACTAATTTGTCAAGTAATTTAGTCTATGTAACTATGCAATTCCCACATTATTGATTGATTTGCATGGTGTCAAAGTTATTTTGCATCATTTTTTACATATATCTTTATTATTTTATCTATTTTACTATATAAAATAAGGCGTCGCCTAACGCCTCGCCTTATCGCCAAGGCGCCAAGGCGGTACTATGTCGCCTTGATCGCCTTGGCCGCCTTAACAACTATGGGCAAACCGAACCGAACCGAACCGATTCTGTGAGCCCTGAACCGATTGTGGTTCGGTTCGGTTCAGTTCGGTTCGGTTCATCGGTTTAATGTATATTTAAATAAATAGAAATAAAATAAAATAAAATATGCATTATAATAATTATTTAAGATTAATATAAAGATTAATACTTTATTTATAATATATAATTTTATCTTTTTACTAATTAACTTAAATTTATACTAATATATATTTAAAATTGATATAATATGTATTAAAATGTAATATAATATGTAAATAAAGTAGGTCAAACTTTATCAAACCGGGTCAACCGGTTTACCGGTTCGGTTCGGTTTGGGGAGGTGTCGAACCGAACTGAACCGATAAGAAATTATCGGTTCGGTTCGGTTCAAAAAACCGAATGCATAGGCTATCAAACCGAACCGAACCGAACCGAACGGTTCGGTTCGGTTTACCGGTTTACCGGTTTTACATGAACACCCCTAGATCCAGGGACCGATTCCAATCCTGCGATCTTTGGCTCTTATGGCCCGAGGTAACCCGGTTCACTTTTCATTATATTTCTTTGGAAAGTTTAATGTAATATATGTGTTCTTTTGCCCAAATGATACTTTCACCGGGATGAGCTAGTTGTAGTACTAAGGTTTCTCCTTCAAATAAAAGAAAACGAACAAACGTTGAGAAGACTCTAAAGAGTAAACACTTTGGGTTAGTGGTAAAGAAGACACTTCATATGTTGCAACCGTTAAAAAATTTCTTAAAATAGTAGATGATGATAAAAAGATAGACATGTGTTACCACTATGATGCATTAGAATTGCAAAGACAATATCAAACTTCAACAAGTGGTGGGATGTTATCGACCGTTGGTGGGAATGAACGATGTATCATCTGATAAGTACTTTCTTTGTCAGTAGCTCATATTATGCATTATGTTTATATTGTTAGGATCTCTAGTGACATGGATATTGCTCTCACTTGCCATGTCACTCTTTTAATCCTAGATATTGTTATAATTTAATATTCAAGCCAATTAATAAGCTTTTAAACAACATGAAAGAGGTCGTTCGTAACATGTTCAGGGATGATGATCGATCAATTATAACGTGCAACAAGATGCACGACTATAAAATGATGGTATTCTACTTTGGGACATCAAGAGTACAATGAACAGTTATGTTCTTAAGACTAGATATGTAAATTTTGATCTTAACTTATTCTAATTGTCATCTATCATACAATGATATCAAATAACTAACTAGAGAATGGATCACGACAACAAACCAAGATATAAGAACTTGATAGACGTTGCAATAAGAGTCATGAGCTCGACTTTAGGATGTGAAAGACATTAGTCAACATTTAGCCTAATTCATACAAAGCAAAGGAATAGACTGATGTCAAGAATACTAGAGCAGTTGGTATATTGTTATTATAACGTGAAGTTGAAGTTGAAGAATTTAGAAAAGATGGAAGAGAACTAAAAAGAAGAAAAGAGGTGGAGGAAGCATCTGGATGACAAAGTGAGACAATGATTATACAAGATGACGACATCGATTTGGATAAGATCTTCGATTAGCAATATGTGTTGCAAGCTTCATAGAACGATCAAGAAGAATTAGACGAACCCGAATTCAACAAAGAAGATCAATAATGGGCTCAATGAGAACTTGATGATGTACTTCTAGCTAAAAAATTTTATATTCCTCTTTAGTGGTAAAGAGACAAAAAACTGGATAATTTTCTCATCAAGGTAAGAAATATATAAGCAAAGGTAAATATGTTTTAACTGATTCATTGGATATTGAAGATGAAGAAGCAATTGTTAAGATACAAGAAGACACACCCGAGCGAACATCAAAGTTCCGTACCATATATTGGAAGATTCGACATTCAAGAGTAGCAACAATGGAGCATTGGACATGAAAGGTACTACTGCTAGTCTTAGGAGATCAACAGAACTAGGTATAAATATAAAATGAAGTAGTTCACCAAATAAGAATGGTACACACATGTGACGCAAGACACATGTCAATGTGCGTGGTCGCAATGTGGTGATGATCAGCACATAATGGGAGTGACAAGTATAATTAGTGTGTAAACATTTTTAACGTTATGTATTCTTCCCAAACAATTATGCAGAGAACAACAAAATGCAAGATTTAAATATAAATGAATAAAATTTGTTAGTCATATCCCCATTTTTCCAGATTTTTTTGATATTTGATATTTTATTTTCCTACATTTTTAATATTTAAAACTTGATTTTCTGCCCCAGACAGACCAGGTCTTGTTTGGGCCAAACCGACTTGATCTTGACCCGTGACCCGGCCTTCTTGGGCTAAGTCAACACAGAAGTTCCACATCTCCAAACATGTTCTTCGCTGAAGTGCCTATGGAAGAAAGGGCTTAGATGACGGAGCTGTTGGTTTCAAATCTTAGGCTTTGGCACACTTAGCTTACAGTTTGGGTCAATATAAGCTCCAAATTAACCGATGTATGCACCAGGACAAGATGGGAAGTTCTTTGTTTGCTAGCCTTTTTCTTATCCGGTGTGCTGTTAAACTGCTTAAATTAAATTCACCAAGACATAGATCTGCCTGGCCTATAGATTTCTAAAGAACGTAAAAGAAACTTGGACCCGATACAGCTTTATTGTTATAAAAGACCCTCAATTCTTAACATACTCATCATCTGACACGACATTAGGTACATCCTGAAGCATGGCTGAACACACCACTAACCCCCCAAGCGTTCCCTGTGACCAGTACGTCAAAAACTAGTTACAATCAGCAATTTGGGCATGCTGAGCCTCAGCAACAGCACTGGAGATCACAAATCAGTCAGCAGCACAAGGCCAGGCGGACAGGTTTTTGCAATACAAGCCCCCAACCATGTCCATCGAAGGGTCAATAACTCAATGAAACGGGAGGCAAGATCCAGGACATGGAGAAAGGGCTGGCAAAATGACACTAATAAATGTCTCTTAGATGTTAGGTACCCCCTCCTGGAAGGACCAAGGACAAGCTGCACATCCCATCACAAACCTCGTGATTCTAGGATTCACCAGCCTCCCTTCTGCTCCAGCTTCTTCCTCAAGCATCTGAGAGTCCCCATCCTCGGAGAGGGCACTGAATGTTGCTTTTCCACCAGCAGATGCTCCCTCCAGGTCCCACTTGGAAACGACCGCAGAAACATTAGTGTCGAGTTCTAATTAGACTGCCTAGAAGGCATGGTCTTATAACAACTCAACATTTGCCAACTCAAGTAGAATGAAAGCTTTGACTTTTCCAAGCTTGTTTATCTTCCATGTCCTTACTATTATAGAAAATTTTCATGTAAGCAAGGCTCTCCAGGTTGGGATTGGTCATGATCCTGATCTCGACCAGGATTGGATCGGCCAGCCAAGCCAATTTGGTGGAGGGATGACCGATCCAAGACCTATTCTTCCCAAAATTATAAAAAAACATAAAGTAGATTCCCAGTCAATCTAGGGCAGAAAAGTGACCTAGGGACTAATGGATAATGAATCTATAAACTTTGGTTGCCTGAAAGGCAAGAATTGAAGAAGTTGGCCTAGAAAATGAGTCGGCAGCTTAGGACTCAGTAGACATAAGCTAACTTGGATGAGGACAACCCAATATGATTGGAATGATATAAACATCACGAAAGAAATAAACTCAAACCAAACAATTCATCCATATAGCATACCCCAAATAGTTTGAGATCAAGAATTGAGTTGAGTTGCTAAACAGGAGAAATGACAGAGAACATGGGTGCCAATTAACCTAGCTATCAAGCTTGTAAAATGTATCAGATGCCAGTGAAGACTAAAGAGTGTGGTCATAACTGATAACTCTTAGAAGAATTTCCATATCTTTGAAAGAAAACCAGGTTGTATAACTACGATAAACATAGACAATTCAAATGAATTCAACAGGTAATTTTAAGACTGAGCTATGCATATTTTAGCTCCTCACGTGTACTGAACAAGAAAAAATTTATGTAACTTGGGTATTTGTATTTCAATACCTTTGAACTTCTGAAAGTTATAGGTCCCATATACATAACTTTTGAAAATGTATATATTTATAAATAACTCTCAGATAAAAACATGAATATAATTTTAAAAAAATTACCATCATTGAAATACAAGAACCCAAGATACAGGAAGATACGTCCAATTCCCATGTTTACAGGGGTGAATAAAAACTTTTAGAGCCCACAATAAGAAATAGGAAACCAGTACGATTCCTTAGCAGCAGAGAAATAAATGGACGAATGCAAAAAAACAAATATAATGAATAGACCATCAGAGAGAAGATAAAATGGAAATAGAGGTCAAAACTCAAAAGAGGTATGGCTAAAATAAAGGGAGAGGAGTACAAGATCTTTTCACACTCAGGCAACCTTGAGAAAAAAAAATGGAATGCTAAGCACAGTCACCAAGTGTACGGAACACTACCAAGGTACAGATTAGACTTGAAAAGCAGCAGCACAATTCTTTGAGAATATGCTCAGGTCACAGGTAGGTTGAAAACCACTGATAAATTTTGATTCAGTCAAGAAATTAGCAGAGGGGAAAAAGGCCAAAATTACTAGGACCTTCTCTAAGGAGGTGGTGTTTACTACTATTCAGTCCATAGATCCATATAAAGCTGCCGGTCCAGATGACTTCTCATCTGGTTCTTATCAGAATGTTGAGCTCAGCATCCTTAATTTTGCTCCCTAAGAAGAAAATTGCTTTTAATATCAAGGATAGTCTATCAGCAATTCAGCCTCATCAACTACAGTTACAAGAAGGTAACAAAGGTTTTGGCCAGTGGACTCTACAATTGTTCAAGAAAATTGGTGAATTCTTCTCAATCAGTCTCTATACATAGAAAGTATATTTTAGATAATTTTATGGAAACTCACAAATGTATCCATGTCAAGAGACTACAAAAAAGAAAAGGCTTCTATTAAAGTTGGACTTTGAGAAAGCATATGACAGGGTGTGCAGGAAGTGTTTGAATAGAATAATAGTACTTATGGGTATTCTAGTACTTATGGGTTTCAATAAAAATGAATCAATCTGATCATAAATTGTGTCAGCACAACTAAATTATCAATAGACCTCAATGGTGAATCTCTTAGATACTTTGGGTTGCTCTAAAGGATTGATTTAGGGAGACCCTATCTCCCCCATACTCTTCATGCTAGTAGAATGGATGTTTCATGTAGGAGAATACCAGTCGGAGTGATCTGATAGAAAGAAATTATGCCAGAAACAACAAAGAACACGTTAGCTGATGATACACTTTATTTACCTCGAAGGAAGAAAAAAATGAACGAATTTGGGATTCTTGCTCTATCTATTAGAAAGCAGCAACAAGCTTGAAAATGAAAAGGAGCAATGTGAAATGATATATATAAAACCTGAAGTCACTTGGTGAGACTGCAGAAAAAAATTGGCATGCTTATTTCTTCCTTCCCTATTAAGTATCTGGATCTGTCTTTATCTAATAAAGGGATGAAAGGAGAAGATTGGCAAACTTTTACTCAAAAGTATAGTGCAAGCTACAAGGGTGAAAAAGTAGGATGTGGTCAGCAGAAGGCAGATGGATCTTGTCAAAATGTGCTCTTCACAATATGCCTTTTATATTTTTTTCTATCTTTAACATTCCCAAAGGTATCTACAAGACATTAAAGAGCATCAGAGAAAAGCTTGTATGGCATGGATAAGAGAGTGGAAGAGGTATTCACCTAGTAAATAGAATTGCACATGCAAAGGGATAAGGGAAGGGTGGTGTAGGCCTCATGCCCTTGGAGATGTTAAAAATGGATATAGAAATTAAATCTCGGTAAGAACTCAGTTTGGGCCAAAATTGTCTGTTTGAAGTATGGACTGGGTAGCAATGGTGGCTGGATGACCGATTTCTGACACAATGGGAGAGATGAGTAATTGGAAGACTAGTCTTCAAAACTAGGAGTTCTTCATATCATCATCCTCAGTCATCATAGAAAATGGGAGGAAAACTTTGTTCTGAAAAGGTCATTCGGTGAGGCACAAGACTCTGGATGTTATGTTTCCTGGACTTAGTAGGATTGCTACTAAGTCGGATTCTATTGTGAAGACCATAGAGATTGGTCAATGAAGTTCAAAAGAGACCTAAAAGAAGAGGAAATCATTGATGTCATAGAACTATTGGGCATACTTAAAGATCAAAGGTGTGCGAAGACTCAGGAGGACAAGCTAGAATGGCTTCCAAGCACCAATAAGATCTTCTCAGTTTGATAAGCCAGCAGAAGGCTGAATCTTAGAAGTTTTGAGGTGAATTGGTGGAGAGCAGTTTGGAGTTTGGAGTTCCTGGTTGCCCTTTAGAATCACGTTATTTCCGTGAAAATTTGACAGACAGAGCAGATTACCAACCAGGTCTCTTTCCCAAAGACTATTCTCTATTCAGTCTTCAAGGTGTAAAAAATTGGGGATGTTTTGCAAAAATCACTTATTCTTGAGATGCAGTATTGCCAACTCACTTTGTGCCCCCTCTTTAGAAGCTAGAATTTACCATGGTTTGATCAGGATGATGTAGTCACGTTATTGAATCATTGGCACAAGGGAAACATCTGGAAGCAGGATTCGAGGTTGTGAAAACTTACACTCCTGGCAATGCTATGGCCTGTCGAGAGTAAATGAAATAGAAGAGTTTTAGAAGCCAGATTCGAAAACCCTTCAACGATATTATACTGTTTTGGTCAAAGAGTGGGAATTTGCTAATTCAGGCTCACAAGCGGTTTGGGCTTCTTATGGGGACATCTTCATTTGGATGCAGTTTATTTATGGCTCTCTTCTCAACTATTACTATCTTGGTAGTAATCCTTTTACTTTTTACCAAATTCTTCCATCATTTATTTGTCATAAATTATTGAATTGTGGCTTTATATGATGGTCGAAGTATTAAATTGTGGCAATTGCCACCTTCAAAAAAAAAGAATAAGGAGGAGGAGAAGTGGGAAAGCTATCAGTCCTAATACCAGTTATCACTAAAAGCATCTAGGAAATGTGAGTATATGAAGCTTGGTGTGCTCAAGGTCTATGATGTCGTGTTGTAACCACAATGGTGAGAAGTGAGAACACATGGTGGCGGTGGCAGCTGCAGCAGCAGCAGCAACAACAACAACATGAGCAGAAACCATGCTCATAGATAAGTACAAGTTTCAGTTTCCCTGCATTATGGAACTCTTATCAACCCTTGATGTGAACTGGGCCAAACCCAATTGAATTCAACTTGCATTACCTGATTAATATCTTTTGTAGCCCTCAGTTTGAGGCACTCATCGTTAAACTTGTCATCACTGTTCATAGCCATCATCCTGTTCCTGATATCATTAAAAGCAAATTGTGATGATAATGGCATTCTAATGAAAAATGCAAGAGGTTAATCATGAACTCACTTATTCTTTTTGAAATGATAATGTTCATCATGATGAGACTTGGAGTTGGAGAACAGAATACCACGAAGCAATTGACCATTGATGATGGTTTCAACTTTATATCCATCATGAACTCTACCAAGAACCCTTGCTTCAAACGTCTTATCCTCTGTGGGATTCAAACTGTGCAAAACTTCACCTGAATTTGCATTAACTGTCTCAGAAAACTAGCCAGTATTAGACCAATAATGCGAGCAGGTAGGACGTTACAAAAGGCAAGCAGCCAGAGGTTAAGAGCAAAACACTCAATCCATCATAAATGTTTTATGAGTTTCTGCTGCTTCCAAGAATTTACCTCTATGGATGCAATCAGTGGATCCAAGAAAACTACCACAATTGGACGAGTTAGGGTTTCTTGCTTTACTTTTGAAACTCGAAGGCCACAATAGTACGAGCACAAGCTGAAAGGAAACATTCAGTCATATTTTGAAGTTGGATGGAGCTAATAAATAATTTCTCCCACTCATTTTTGTCAATCGTGGCACCAGTGGTAACCAACTTTTGGACTATGGCAAGGGAAAACATTAAAAGGGAGACAAGGGAAAGAGAGAGTTGCCAGCATTTCCCACAGAAAAAGAAGAGGAGAAAATCAACCTCACTAAATGGCATCAATGTGAAGATGGAAACCAAGAGAACCTGGGTGGTGGGACCCAGCCCAAACCCAATTTGGTAGGACCGAGTGGCTACCCAAAATTTTTTAAAAATCAGAAAATGCAAAAATTTTACAAAAAATATAAAAAATTAAAAATATGACTAAAAATATTTAATTCATTTTTATTTAAATGTTCTACGTAATAAAGATACTATGCACAAGTCATTTAGGAACAATATATTTGGTTGTAAGTGAATAAACGAACATACCACTCATCACTCCCATTTTCTTTCACTCTAAGATAAGATCTCTAAGATCCACCATAATTGCCATAGATGAAATATATGGAAGTGTCCGATGAGAATCCATAATAATTAAATTGAGTCATCCCATAACCCTCTTGGTGCTAACTAGAAAAATCAAGAGTCTTGAGATGACTCAACCCCCTTATGACAATGTATAGTGTTCACATCTTCCTTGTTGTGTGTATTCTTATCCTTGTGTATGTGTACCATGATCTTTATCTTGAGTGGCATGTGTGTAATGTTCTTCTGTAAACTGTATCAGTTGAGGTTGTGATTCCGCCACAATTCAATATGTGCTTGGGACAGTTGCTCCTTCGTTGTCAAACCTTCCACTACTACTCTTTGATATCAAGCCATCTAGCATCTAATATTGAACTCTAATGTTCAACTCGGACATATCTTCTCACGCATCCTCAACTACTTCTTGATTTGTAATGTCCAAAGGATTAGTTACAACGTGTTTATCTTTACACTTAATTTCTTACATTAGTAAGAAGATTGTCCGGTCTTCTGTCTCTTTGCCATTGAATGAGGAATCTAAAAGTCCTTGACTAATGATACATCGCCGAGTTCTTCTTGAGCTCATTATTGATCTTCTCAAGTGAACTCAAGTTTTACTAATCCTTTTTTATTGTTCATCCAATCTTGCAATGCATTTTGCTCGTTGAAGATATCATTTTGTATAGTGACTGTCTCACTTTGTCGTCCCATCGTTTCTTTTTTCCACGCTTGTTCTTCCTTCTAGTTGTCTCCTCATCCTCTACAAATTCTTTAATTCAACCTCATGTTACAATCATAGTTGTCAAGGCGCCCGCCTAGGCGGCACGGCACTTTTCCAAGGGCACCTTGCCAGGGCGCCTTATCTGGGGCAAAAAGGCACCCAAGGCGTCCGCCTAGGCGCCCATGCAAGGTGCCTTGGGTATTTTTACATCATTAAAAAAATATTTTTGAGGGGTTTTACCCCCTTGATACCCCTCACAAGGGACACTTATTTAATAATAGTTTGAATATATTAATATATTGCATTATCACTTATACTATCATACATATTTAAAATTTATGATTATAAACATATATTATATACTTAATTAAGTTTCTTTTCAGCTCTTTCTCCACTCTCTCTCTGTCTCACTTATACTATTACATACTTTTTTGGGTTCGGGGGGTTTTACCCTCCTGACAACCCCCCACAGGTCGATCCACGACTACTCTGCGCTTTCCCCATTTAATAATATTATAACAATATTTTACTATCACTTATAATATTCCACATATATAAATTTTATAATTATAAATGAGTTATATACTTAAATTTTATAAAAATTTATTTAACTTTTTTTTCTTTCACACACACATCATATTTACTTATGTGTATTGATAAAACACTCATATTCAATTATAACATAAAAATATAATTATATTTATGCTTATTTTTATATATAACAACCTCCCGACTCAGCCTTCCTTGAATACCGCCTTGACCACCTAGGCGATGCCTAAGTGGCCGCCTTATCGCCTAAGCAGAATCGGTACCTTTCAATGCCTTGAGCGCCTTGTTGCCTTGACAACTATAGTTAAAATGACATTATACCAACTGCTTTAGTCTTCTTAATGCAACTTATTCCTCTATTTTGTATAAATTAGGTTGAACGTTGACCAATTTTCACATTATGAAGCCAATATAGTTTGGCTTAGGACTCTTATTACAACATCCGCTAAGTTCTTATATCTCGGTACCTTGCCATGGTCCATCCAGCAGTCAGCTGTATGACATTAATAAATGTTAGAAGATAATTGTAATAAATTAATAATTTGAATTGCAAATAATGTATCAAATAGTACGTATCAAGAATTACGAGTATAATTGTTTGGTGTACTCTTGATATCCCGAAGTGGAATGTTCTGATTCTATGGTCATACATCTTAGTACATGTTATAATTGATCGATCGTCATATCTTAACATTCTAAAGATGACCAATTTCACACTATTTAAAAGCCTCATTAATTGACTTAAACGAATGATTGTAATAATATCTAGAACTAAAAAAGCGACTTGGCAACATATCCATGCCTGCGGAGAGTATAAAAATATGTAGAAGATGCATGAAGTGATTTAATGACAAAAGAATCATGCTGGAATAATACAAAGGTCGTTCCCACCAACAGTTGATAATATTCCACCACTTACTAAACTCCAACACCATCTTAGCAATTTTGTTCTTCTCTTGCTGAAGGCATCATACAGTTAGCCCATGTCGCCTTATTTACTATTTTAAAAACTTTGATTAATAGTAGCACTATATGAATCGTCTTATTTACCATTCGCCAAAAATCTCCACTCTCCAAAGTCTCCTCAACATTCCTCTCTTTCTTCTTATTCAAAAAAGCAGCCATAGCAATCCAACTTGACCATCTCAGTGAAATCATCATTTGAGTAAGAACATGCCTATAACGTATTAAACTCTCCAAGAAAATATAATGTAAGGCGAACCAAGTTGCACCAGGTTGTAGGAGCTCTCAGCTCTTCGTATGATCTATGGATTGCAGAATAAGTCGAACCAGATCGAGATTGATTGATTCTTGGATCGGATCGGTCATGGACAATCTGATTCTCTCCCAAACTACCGATCGGGCATGGACTTTTGGCCGAATTGGTCGAAATCAATAGGATCGGTCCCAAATCGACTGATCCTACCGGATTGAATTGTGAATCGATTAATCCCAATCAATTTGCTAAAATTTGAAAAAGTCTAGAATTAGGTCAATTCGAGACTTGATTCCGAACCAATCACCCCCACTAAGGGAGAGAACGGTCCAATTCTTTGCCCCCTAGTTCCAACTCCCCCCTACCACCAGGGTTTTCCTCCAATGATTCTCGACTCCCCCTCTAGCAATCTTGGTTTCCTCTAGTAATCCCCCCTAAAACAGGTATGTAACTGATGTAACCTCAAAAATCTTCAAAAAGATTAATTCTCTTTTGTTTTGGAAATTCATTTTCCATTTTGAATTTGAATTAGACCTTAGCATTGATTTCTTAGGAAAATAGATGGTATTCCATAAAAATACTAGCTAGGGTCAAAATTAGACGTTGAGGTTGTTAGGTTCTTTGAAAATTTATTTTGACCTCTCCCCGTCGGATGGTGCGAAGATCCGACGTTAATTACATCGAGATTTCTCGAATACCCTTGATTAAGCGTCATAGCAATCCATTGAAGTAGAAGACATGCATCCACAAAATAAACATTCACACATACACAGGAGAAAAACACCCCATGAATTTGATGAAATGCAAGCACTTAACTTTAGTTTGAATTTGATTAAATTGATTTGAGTTGAATTAAATTTGTTGGTTTGATTTTGATTGAGTTGAATTTAATTGATTTGAATTTCAGTTTGAATTGATTTTGAATTGGTTTGAATTTAGCTTGAGTTGAATTTAATTTGTTGAATTGCTTTTAGTTTGCAATGAATTTTACTTATTAATTTGCATTTTTAATTTAGTTGGAATTGAGTTTGACCAAAACAGATTTTGATTTAATCTGAGTTAGTACGTTCAGATTTCTTGAAGCCTGCAGATTTCGGACCTGTTTGGATTGTGTGGATTTGGGATTTGACTTTATTCAATCATTTGATTTGAGTTCTGTTTTAAATTTGGCTTGAGGGTTCAGCGAATCTCCGGATTTTTGATCTCGGGGTTCAGATTTCAAACCTCCAGGCTTCAATTCCAAAGTTACATTTCAGATTGGTGGTTCATTTGATTTCTTTAAATTTGAATTTTCTTTCTCTACAGATTTGGGCCCCTTGCAGAATTTTTACAGTTTTCGGATCTTATAAGTTCAGAATTACAAATTGTTGTATATTTTTTTATTTCAGATTTTGGTTGCAGGTTTTGAATTTTGAGTTTATTTGGTTAGAATTGATTTGAGTTAAAAGTTGTTTATGGATTTTAATTTCAGTTTGTTTTAAACTTGTTTGGTTAAAGTTAACTTGTTTTAAGGTTTGATTTAAAAAATAAATAAAAAAATGATTTGGATTGACTTAAATTTGTTCAAGTCAGATTTGGCTTGAAGTTTGTTTGGTTTAATTTTGTTTGATTATCTTGAGTTTAATTTAAGAGTTGGATTTGGATTGAATTTGATTGGTGTTTGAATTTAATTTAGGAAGTTTGATTTAAGTTTGCTTGACTTGTCTTTGGATTTGGTTTGTTTATTAAAATTTGTTTGGGAATTTGATTTGGTTTATTGATTTACATGTGTTGTGATTTAACTTGATTTGGTTTAAATTGAATTAATTTGGAATCCCTTTGAATTTATTTAAATTAAATTGGATCTTGGGATGTGAAAAGAAAGAAGAAAAGGAAAAAAATATTAATAGGAGCACATGAATACCCTGCATGTATGGAGATATTCCACAAAACTTAACTCCGAGCTATTTTTTTCATGGCCCTGCATGGGCATAAAAGAATAAAATTAACTTGCATAACAACTCTCTTTCTTTTCTTTTTTTTTAAGATTAAATTTCTCATAACTCTTTATGTGCATCGAGAAATTTATCTCAAATGAATTTTGGGTTTCGAAAATCGACCCCACAAAGAAAATTAAATCTCATATGGCCTTTTTATAGGTGTTAAGAGATTTAAATTTGAATGAACTTTGGGGAATCAGAAGTTAACCCCACAATTATTAAAATTTTAAGGGAAAGTAGCTCCGGTCCGTAAGGACTTGTGGAGGAGCTCCCAAGGACGTCACCTCATTGACCTATGGTTTAGCACATGGCCATCCCACGGTCCCAGGGTGAAGATCCATTTAATTTGAATTTTTATTTTTATTTTTGTTCAAGGGCCCTGTACTGTGTGCGCAGGGCAAGGATTGTCATCTCGGATCTCGGCTTCATCTCGGAACCGTGAAAGAGAAGAGATCTCGTGAGATTCTCGGAAAAATCTCGGGAGATCGGATCTCGGATTTCATTTATACTTTACCCAATGATTGTCATCTTACATCTATATTTTATCTCACTGAGATTGAAGATAAAAAATCTCGAAAAAATCTCAAAAGATTAAATCTTAGAAATACCAATCAATGTGCATGTTTAAATGTAGGATGTCATATAATCTCCTTGAAAAGGACAAGAGAACTCATATTAAAAATTAAAATAAGCTGTGAGAGAATTAAAAGCGTAATACAGAGATGGTGAACTATTGTTAGCACGAGACATACAAAGGATCTTATGTCGGACGAAGTTTCATCTTGAACGATATGGATGGGAGATTGATAACATTTTGGCCAATTGTACATATATAGTCATTAAAATATTAAAAGCTATGAAATTTTATCAAACAATAATGTTTAGATGAATATTTAGATGGATTCCATAATAAAATTGGCAATGTAAGAAAGAAACTTAACAAGATCATTTAACAAGTTGGGGATAATAATAGGCGGAGAAGATCAAGGTATCATAGGTACTACATAAGTACATATATTTTCTCGTTTCGGCGATTTCGTTTCTCGGACGCACAGAAGAAAAGAGATTCTCGGGAGATCTCGAGAGATTCTCGGGAGATCGCATTCCATGGCGCAGGGGCTGTTCAGCGGACCCGGTCCTCCTTTCCTTAGACCGGTCGGGTACTGTTCACCCGGGCCGGCGGTTCTCTTCCACGGGGGCTGGCCGGCTTTGCCCGGTCGGCTCTCCTTTTTTTTGTGTTTTCTCCATCGGGTGGGACCCGCAGCTCATATGTCCCGCGTGGACATAAGTCAGGGGAAAATAATCCCCCGACCTCTCCTGTTCACCCGACTGCGGGGGAAGCTCGCACGGCGGGGCTTCGGCGACCGCAGCTTCCAGATGGGGGGGGGGGGCGACAGCGGCTCCCGGAGAGGGTTCCGGCGACAACGATATAGCAGCTCCCGGAGGGGGTTCCGGCGGCGGCGGCCTCCGCAGGAGGTTCCGGCAGCGACGGCGAGTCTCGGAGGAGGTTCCGACACCGGCGGCTTCCGCAGGTGGTTCCTGCGACGTCAAGTTGCTCCGAAGGGGGTGCGCGCGAGGATGGCTTCCCGTGTGGCCTCTCGGTCTTTGGGGAGAAGGTCCCGCTCTCCTCGCTTCTTCGCGCTGCTTCCCCTTCGAAAATCCCCTTTTTGCTCTTCAATGCTCAGTCCCTCGGGCCCCTCTTTTCTGCCCTCCCCCCCCTCTTCATCCCTCTGCGCGAAGCTCAGTCCTTCCCATTTTATCGTCGGGGGTCCTCCGCCAAGAAATAGAAGGTCGCATCCCCCTTCCATCCCGTCCGCGTTGATTGCGGGATGGAGGATTCCGCGGGCGTGACCTGCCCCCATTTGGGCCTCGCGGTAATGGAGGAAGGGCCTCCCTACGTCGCGGCGGCTGCCCTCGCTCGGGGGTGTTGACGACGGCGAGCCCTCCGGCGAGTGGATTCCCGCCCTTCCGGAGGCTGGCGGGACTTTGGTTAAATTGTGCTTTCGACCCCACGTCGATGGGGTTTAATTATTGCGAAAACTTAGGTGCCAACAATGCCCCCCCACGGGTAATTCCCTTAGAGACGAAAGACGCCGAGGAATCGCCCGTGCAAAATTTAGTCAGAAGCTTCTTCCTTTCTTGATCATTGCTTATGCGGCGAAAATTGTGGAATTGCCTGTGCATGGCTTCCTTTTTGTCACTTGCTTGCTGCTATATGACTAGAAATTATGAAATTGTTTATGCAGAACTGTGTCTATTTCGTTTCTGTCATTCGCTTGTTGCTTGACTGGAAATTTCTTGAATTGTTCATGCAAATATAGTTGTCATTCCCTTTTTGTCGTTTGTTTGTTGCTTGACTGGAAATTCTTGAATTACTTGTTGCTAACATAGTTGAATTATTTCTTTGTGCCATCTTGTATTTATTGCCGTCCAATTGCATTGTCTTGATGTCAACAGGCAAACACATTATGGTCGAGACAACAATTTCCCGTGTTCGTGCTCCTTGGTGTGGTACCAAGGCTAGGAGTATTCCAAGTGGGAGGTCCCATCAATAGAAGACGTAGACCTTGAGGCTTTATGTACGTCTGCACCAGGCGGGCTGCTTCAAGTCAAACCTGGGCCTCGAGAGTTGTTCGGGCACATTGTACTCTGTGTATAGAAAATGATTGTGCAATATGATGATATCATTCATTTCTTGTCAAGACTACACGTGTATATTGAACCCTTTTTGTATGAAATTATATAAGAGGTTCTGATGCGGGACGAGGCGGGACGGACCGGCGACGTGGGCGCTGCAGCGGGCCTTCGGGAGGCACAAAATACCTAAAATGCATCAAACAAGCAAAACCGGATTTAAACCAGTCAAAACGGGCCCAAAATATGTCGAACCATGCCCGAAACCCTCAAAACGGGCCTGAACCGGCCCCAAAAGTTGCTGAACCGGCCTGAACCGGCCCAAAATATGGTGAACCGGCCGGTTTAGGCTCAAACCGGTCTACGGACCGTCGAACCGAGCCGAACCGGCCTTGAACCGGAGGCTGGACCGGCGGCCCGGCCCCGGTCGTGACGAACCGGTGCCGGTTCGAGCAAAGGGCAGGCCGGTCGGGCGAAGGGCGAACCCGGTGCCCGGTTCGCCCGCCCGCGCGACAACCGGGGGTCGTGGCCCCGCGCGGTTGGCCGCGGGGGCGGGAGACGCGGCCGGCCCGGCCGCCGCGTACCCCCGGGGGGCGTCGTCGTCGACTCCGCGAGCTCGCGAGGGCTTCGTCGCGGAATGCGGCCGCGGCCGCGTGGCACGGCCCGCGGGAGGGAGACGCCGCGATCGGGCGCCGGATGCCGCCATCGCCGTCGTCGGAGGGGAAGAAGGTGGCCGGAGGGGCCGTCGTCGCCGGACGCCGTCGCGGGAGGAGGGCCGGGAGTCGGAGGCACCCGTGGTGCCGGATGCGCGCGGAAGGGGAAGTTGAGCCGGCGGTGGCAGCGGGGCATCGACGGCCTCGCGGAAGCCGGTCCCTCCACTCGGAAGACGATGGGAGGCAGCCCGAGGAGCCTCCCCGGCCATCGTGGAAGGGGGGGGGCAGCCGGTCGCGGAGCCCTGGGCCGCGCACGGACGGAGCCGCGGACGCGGCTCTTCCTCCTCCTTCTTCTTCTTTGCTAAGGGGTCCGACCGGGGGGGGTTCCGCAAGGGGTGGTGGGGTGGAGGTACTCCGGGGATCGCCGGAGGTGGGATAGACGGGGTGGAGACGGTGGACGTCGTCGGAGATGTCGAAACGGACGTAAACGGGGGGTGAATGGTGTCGATAGGGCTGCAAAACGAACCGGTGAAGGGGGGAAGGGGCAAGAATGGCTCGGAGGCCGTTGGACGGAGGAGGGAGATGAAGGCACCCATGCCGGAGGGTCGTGAAGGAGACCGGTCCTCACCGGAGGTGGAGTCGGAAGACCACCATCGTGGAGGGGGTGAAGAGGAAGGGGCAAGCGCCCGGCCCAAGTGGGCAGCCCCAGTGGTTCCAAAATTGGACAATAAAACTCTCTCTCTATTCCAAACAATGAGCTCACTCTTAAATAGAGGAGCTAAGTTTACAAAGAGACCTTAAAGATGACTAATTACATACATGGACGAAAAATAAAAGACATGGACTCAAAAGACTTCAAATAATTACAAATATGTCCAAATGGACATAAATACAAATAGACCCCAAAATGGACCGGACCGGGTCCCCATCAGGTTCTTTCCCCATGTTCCTTGCTTCTCCTTCATGGTGTGCTTGTTTTCATCCTCAATCTGATCGACCAATCTTGTGAGGTCTGTTGTTCTTCGCACTGCCCTGTTTTGCCTTGGCATCGGGACATATTGCTCTTTTGCATTGTTCTTTTGTTGATTGTGCATCTTTGGGGCTGAGAAGGGCTTGGGCCCTCTTGTTGGCTTTTAGATGTGACGGCCCATGAGAGAATTTTTTCTTTTGCCTGCTCTTTCAGCGCATTTTACACACCAGGCTTGCATGCCATTCCGGTGCTTCTGAGGGAGCTCAACTATGAATCATCCTTTGATACATTTATACAAGACTCCCAGTCAGGTGACTCTCGGGGTCTGGTCAGAACTTCTCTTTCTTTTTTTTGTTTTGTTTGCTTTTGTTGTTTGTTTTGTTTGTTGTTGTTTTTTTACTGATCCGACTGCCCTTTTCGGGTTTTCACCCGGACCAGCCCCCTTTGCTTTTTGCCTACATGCCTCAAGAGAGGCTTTCATGTAGTGGGGTTGCCTGATTTTGCCTAGAGTGCCTTTTCAGGTTTTCACTCTAGCCAGGCTTCCTTTCAACATTTTTACCCTTAGCCAATCAATGAGATCAGATTGACTAAGTCCGTCGGACATCTCTTTTTTTAGCTCACTTTCTTTTTTCGTTGTTGTTTTTTTTTCTCTTTTTTTTGCAGGGAATTAAGGCTTCCCTCAAGCCATGAAGTTGTTCTTGGGCGGTGAGGAATTGAGGCTTCCTCCGTCATAGGTTTTGACATCGTGGATGCCGGTGGAACCGTAGACTCGTGGGTATCAAGAAGTCACACTCGGTCGTAAGTCGTCATACTCGGCCTATTATCATGAGTTTGATGGCTTAATGCCAAGATAAACCCGTAAGACATACGACGAGGAAGTCATACTTGGCCTATTGGGTATAAGTTTTGTGGCTTGATGCCAAGATGGTCCCATAGGACATGTGAGCGTGAAGAAGTCACACTCGACCTCTTGGGTATGAATTTGTGGCTTGATGCCTAAAAGGGATGGTGGCTTGATGCCAAAGGAATATGTTGGCTTGATGCCAAGAGGACATGGTTTGTGATGGCTTAATGCCGAATGTGTTGTGGTGGCTTGATGCCGAAAAGTAAGATGATGGCTTGGTGCCAGTTTGGTTATGATGGCTTAATGCCAGAAAATAGGGTGTTGTGGCTTGATACCAAAAGGAGTTGACAACTTGATGTTGTGACGGGGTATTGTGGCTTCATGCCAAAATGATTTGGTGGCTTGATGCCGAAAGAGTTGCTGTGGCTTGATGCCAAAAGGATGTGAATATGAAGGTGGCTTGATGCCGAAAGATACAGCTTAATGTCAAAGCAGCAGCATGGCTTGATGCCAAAAAGGTCATGATGGCTTGATGCCGAATGGTGGCTTGGTGTCAAAAGAGGTATAATGGCTTGATGCCAAAGAATATTGTGGCTTAATGCCAAATGAATGTTGTTGGCTTGATGCCAAATAGGTATGAATGTGAGGATGGCTTGATGCCAAAATAATGTGGAGGCTTGATGCCGACAGGGTATAAATATGGGACGGCCTAATGCCATTGAATTTGAAGACTTATAAATGTGAAGGAGTCACACTTGGTCCAAAAATGAAATATGGGATGGCTTGCTGCCGTTTTTAGAGTTGGGGGACGTGCAGGCCTGAAATGATCATGCTCGACCAGTGAAGAATGAATTTGGGGTAAAACCCAAACTTAAAGACTCAAGGCTCCAATGTTGCCGGTGGGACTTAGGACATGGGAAGAAATGAGAAGACAATTAACTAGGACAGAATCACAAAGAGATATTAGGATTGGACATAGGCAAGATCTTCATAATGAGTTGCTAGGACGGACAGACAGACACCGATCTCATGTCAGGAAATGCTAAGAAAGGAAAAGGTCAAAACTCATGTCCAGGTTGATTCATCATCATCATGATAAGGAGGCTTAGATCAGGAGAGCCATGGATGCTAGTAGGGCTCAGGCTCATGAGGATGAGAAAAGAAGAAGAGGGGTAGGAGGTTCAGGTGCCATCACTAAATGCTCTAATGTGGGGAAGACACATGGCCTGTCTAAGATACTGACTTTCGTTGGTCACATACAGTTTGACCCCACTATGTATAAGTAGAGTGATAGAAGCTAGAAGCCAATAAAGCAATCTTAAAGGGAGTTAAGGCTATGACAAGGACAATGAAGAAAGCAACCAAACATATGGTGAAATTCTTTCTATATGTAGGCGTATGAAAATATTAAGTTTTATCAAGTGTATGTTTAAGATATCATTAAAATTATAAATCATGTTTTGTTTTCAAACAGGTCAATATAAGATCTAAACTCAAGTAGACAAAAATACTAGCTGCTGATATCATCTTCAAAATTTATGCTATTATGCAATTTAAATATAAACTTAAAAGCAAAATCATATTAAAAAATGCTTTTGAGAGCCCTAAAAAGCAGACACACCGTGCTGAGAAGAACCAGATGAGATCCCGATATTATGCATGTCATCATTTTCATATCTGGTGTCTTGACACTTTCTCTTCAATTGCATTTCTCTGTCCCCATAGGCTTCACCATCCGCTTGTATACCTGGCGAAAGAACAAGGTAATCAACATCTGCATTTACATTAAGAAAAGAATTCTCTAGAGGCTACTTAGTATTTACACAAAGGATTACAGGGCACGAGTAAGGAGAGATCGTAAAATCAAAATATGGATAGTGCTTTTTAGAAATAGCAAAATGTAGGCTATAGAAGTATCACTAAATGCATTTATCGACCATGCATCAAATGTTAACCAGACAGGAGGAAATAAAAGATGACAGCTTAACCTGTGTGCAAATAATACATATCAGAAAGGGCCAAAAGCTTTGCATTACAACCACCAATTAGAACAAGTATGCCAGAGCGCAGATTCACACAATCTCCTGCTGCAGAAAATCTTGGAGAAGGTCCTTGGTTTATATCAGTCACTCTAATCCATAGACCAGTATCTGCAGCAACGTTGATAGTAGAAAATTTTAATCGTTCGATCAAATTTGACAATGCTGATAGCAAGGCAAGAAATAAGTGTCAACGTGCAGATATCTTATATATGAAAATATATCAAAAAAGATACTAACAATATTAACCAAAACCTCCATAGACATGTCACTATGGTATCTCTGTAGTAATACCCAGTCAAAATGAATGCAAAAACAGCATCTAACAAGATGACAGGAGCCAACAAGGACCAAAAGAAGAACCAAAACAAGAAGAGCACAGAAGGCCTGAACAAACACTGAATTAAAAGTGGAAGGTATCATAAGATCGAAGACATGAGAGCAGATAGAAAAGGAGTACTACAAGCTAACAACCATCTTCAAGACAGCCATTAACCTTCTGTTCTGAGATTGGATGAAGAAAATCATTGCAGAAGATTCTCTTGTTTGTAGCATACCGTATGGTCCAGAACACTAAGGTAAAAACAGCTCCCATAAATTTTCATTCCAGTCAGCTGGCTAAAAGAAGCCAATGCACAAAGGAGTAACTGGCATGAGAATATTCACGGTCCTTTGTTTTTGTTAATTTAGTTCCACAAATCAGATTAGCAATAGATGATTCCTATCTTGACCAGACCATTCCGTGGTCTCTGGTAATCGTAAATATACCAAGATATTAGCCTTAAATGGAATGTTATGCATTCTACCCATTCCATGAAATCTTGTTGGTTCACATTTTTAAGTGTAAAGAAAGGATTGCAAAAAACACGCACTCTAGCCATTCAACTACATTTCCGAAATAGTGGTTGGAACTTGTTACCGCATTTTTATAAAATATAAAGAGGATACATCAGAATACCTTCAAGGACTCAACACACTGTACAAGGAAAAAGAATGAAACACGACAGAACATAGGTACTAAAATAAGCATTTGTTGCACAATTGGAAAGACAAGGAAGAAGAGTCAGAATCCAAGCAAGAAACAGATGGGAGGCCCACTCCGTACATGTGGTTTATTCCAAGAAAAAGCTGAATACTTTTTTGACCAAGAAGGAAGCATACATATTATTGGAATATAATTAATAGCTTAATGATGGCTATATATAATTTTAGTTAATAATTTATCTTTTATTCAACTCCTTGAAACCATATTTGGAACATAACATCCTAAGATATAATTTCTAGAGTTGCTAATTTTGAACAGAGGTTGTCTTAATTACTCTGCAAGTATATTGCATATCTTGAAGCCTATCAATACATGCAAATTTAATAGTTTTTCATATTGATCGCACAAAGGTGATCATAGTACAGCATGGTGCAAATCATTCGTATCATTCGTAAATGTCACTTATATAGAAGTCAAATGATATCAAAATCAGCAAAAGGGTGGCCTGCGTGGTCCTGACAAACGAGATGGATACCAACAGATCTCTTCAACAGCTTCAGTATGCATTGTCATCATATGAATCCTGGGAGTCGATGACATCATTTTTAAGATTAAATAAAAATTGACGTTAGGGTATTCTAAGAGTAATTTTTTTACCAATATCACTGCCCTTATAAGATCAACAAAAGAAAATCTTCAAAAGAAAGATGACTAACGTAAAAAAAAAGTATAATAAACTTTTTACAGTTAGATCCTAATGCATTTTTAACATGTAACTAAAAATTCAGTTTTCTCCTTTTCTGGATAGAAATTTTAAATGTCCATCAATATTTGACAATCTAAGTTCTATACCGCTTTTCTGTGGTTCATTCTGTTGTCCGTTCCTTTGATATTTTAGCAGTGTGTTCTAAAAATTAATATTAAACTAGACTTAAGATTTAAGAAACAAATATAAATAGATGCCTTACTCCTCTTGAATATAAAATGAAGATGACCTTTCCAAATTCTTAGAAATTGTTACTTGGAAGATCATGTTACTTTCTGAAGTGTCCTAAATTGAAATGCAAGTCAGCATTTGGATAGTGATCTTGGCTGCGGAAAGCAAAATCGAACAGAAACCATCAGGCAATACTTTCTATGTGCTGTCAGAAAATTTAAATGACATGTTCTTTTCACATTACAGGCACATTTAAGGGGCTTGGTATCAGGTGATGTTAATTATGAATTGAAATGGCCAATCCAGGACAAGAATGAGCCTGGATTGCTCTATAATTGGCTGGAACTGCCTTAGTTGGCATCTGCTAGCTCCTGCCAACCCAGCTAATCCCGAGAACAATGCATCATTGTATTTGGGTGCCCTTCTGATGGCAGGATTAGAGGAGAGGAAAAGCACACGTGCCCTCAGTTTAAGCTCAACTGAAGTGGAGTTCAGCAAGTCTAGCACATTTCAGTGGGGTATGTGAGATATTTATCCTTAAGAATCCCAACAGTCATCGAAAATCAACATGAATGCTGCATCTTCGAAAATGGTAGATAGATTTTTCTTGAGTCTCTCTCTTAGTAAGTTCCTGTCAGTTTGTTCAAATGGCATGCTAGGTTCATTTGGTTCAGCTAAACTACCTCATTCTTCCAAACCTATCAAAAAGTTGTGAAATTGGTGGGACTTCTAGTATTTAGATGTTAAAATTAGATCTAGATTTGTTATGAGGTTGTTTCTTGTTCATATATGTTTTTGCCTTACCTCTCCCACTGATTGGAACAAGTATTCATTATGTGAGCTGTATGATCAGTAACACGTGATTAATCAATTGCGATAAGTGCCTTCGAATAATGCTAAAACACTACAGCTATAAAGATTGAAACAGAGCACTCTTAAACAAATTTGTAAAGACAGGTTATGACCAAAACATGCTTGTGTTTTTATTCATCCCTTCTTCGTACAAATACATAATTTTTTCTTTCAAAAATACAAGCCAAATATTGACACTTTATTTTCTTGAATGCTTCAGTCTCTTGTTTTCTCCTCCCCGGGGAACTTTGGAGGAGTCTTCTAACTAGAAGAGCTTGAATTCCCTCTTAAAGGGTTGCTTGGAACTCGGAGGTTTTCAGATAACTTCAACCATTCCCGCAGGTGCACTTTGAGCTCAAGCCCCTCCAGTTGCTGCCATCTAAGAGGTATTTATAGGCTTAACTGACCCTTAAGCTTCCAAATGTTTTACAAGGCCCCTTCCAGAACAACCTCCATGATGTAACCTCAAAATCTAAAGATTCTTTGTTTTGGAAATTCATTTTCCTATTTGGATTTGGATTAGACCTTAGCATTGACTTTGTAGGAAAATAGATGATATTTCATAAAAGTACTAACTAGGGTCAAAATTATATGTTGAGGTTGTTAGGTTCTTTGAAAATTGATTTTGACCTCTCCCCGTCGAATGGTGCGAAAATCCGACGTTAATTACATCGAGATAACTCGAATACCCTTGATTAAGCGTCATAGCAATCCATGAAAATAGAGAACAATGCATCCACAATAAACATCCAAACAAACACATAGGATAAAATCACCCCATGAACTTGATGGAAGGCAAGCATTTGTTTTGATTTTTGGTTTGAATTGCATTTTTTTATTTAAGTTGAATTGAATTGATTTGATTTTTGGTTTGAGTTTGAGACAATCTATTTTAAGATTTGATTTGAGTTTGGAAATTGATTAGGGACTGATTTAATTTCAGTTTGTTTCAGATTAGCTTGGTTTGAAATTAATTTGCTCTAAGATTTGATTTAAGAAATTGATCTGGATTGAGTGAAATTGCTTTGAATTTGTTCAAGTCAGATTTGGCTTGAAATGAAGTTTGTTTGGGTTAGTTGTGTTTGATTAACTTGAGCTTAATTTAAGAGTTGGATTTGAATTGAATTTGATTAATGTTTCCGAATCTCAGAGATTTTTTTTGATTAGGAATTCTGCAGATTTTTACAGTTTTGGGTTTCTTGTTTTAGATGTGAAGTTCAAATTTTAGTTTGATTCAAACAGATTTATTGTGACTGAGTTTGATTTGAACATGATGGGATTCTTTCATCATTTCGGATTTCTGCAAAGCTGGCAGATTCTGCTTGGAGTAGGCATTTTCCGATCAGATTTTGCAAGTTTAGATTTGAGATCTGATTTTGAATTTCAGACTTGGCAGGCTTTAGATTTTTTAACTTCTGCAAATTTCAGATTTGCCAAACTTCAGATTCTGCACATTTATGATTTCAGATTCTGGATTCTACAGGTTCTGGCTTCTGATTTCCAGGTTCCAATTTCTGAATTTTCAGGTTTAGCTTCAGATTTTACAGCTTCTGGATTTTCTTTTGTCTTGCCTACCAGAGTGTCATGTGATCATCCTCTCCTTGTAGCATAAATTTAATACACCGAACATAAATTCTTCCACTTGTTCTCTCAACATGAGACAGTTTACAATTTGACTGAAAATTCAGTTCCTTGAGTCCTTGATGGACTTGTCAATCCATGGGTGGCATGTACCCGGTCTTGATAGACTTATGGGCATCCCCCACTATTTTTTGATGATTTCACTAGCATATGACCGACATGACGGCATATTGATTATGCTTGAGCCTTGCATAGCTTGGTGAACTTGGTAAGACATTGGGGTCCTTTATAGACCTTTGTATGTCTACCTTAAGGACGTAGGGGCGGATGGTTAGTCGACCCCCCAACTAGTCCGAATTTTGAATTCTTTTTAAGTTAAGCCGAGACGTAGGGGCGGAGGGTTAGTCGACCCCTCAACTAGTCCGGCTTGTTGAGTTAAATGTATTTTTTTAATTTAATTTTCACTGTTTTGTTTGTTTTAAAATATTTTTTTCTGTTGAAAGGCCCTTGCACTATGTGTGCAGGGTGCTGCTTCAGCCGGCTGGGGGCCCGGCACTGTTTGGACCGGCCGGGTGCTGTTCTGGACCGGCGGTCCACCTCCGCAGGGGCGGCCGGCTTCACCCGGTCGCGCCCTTCTTCTTTTTTTTTGCGTTTTCCTCTCCCGGCGGGCCCCACCCTTTTTCAGCGTGGACTATGGTTGGGGAACATATTTCCCCCCACAGCTACAGTCGCCGCGACGGCCTCCGGCACCCGACGGCAGCTCGGGCATCGTTTGCAGCAGCTTCTGGCTCTGTTCGACGACGACGGCGCCGGCAGAGGTAGGAGAAGGGGCCGTCGACCCTAGGGGAGGAGGAAGGAGTCCTCACCGGTGGCGACGGGAGGGGCTTTTGGCCTCTACGGCGTCGAGGGCGTGCGGAAGAGGCTGTGTGCGTCCGGCGGCAGAAGAAGAAAACCGACGGAAGAAAGGGATTCGCGCTGCCTCAACAAGGCTCCAGGAGACCGGTAGACTTCTCCTCCCTCCCCTCTCTCTCTGTTTTTCCGTTCTCCGCAGCTTCTTCTCCGATTTTTTTTTTTGCTTCCCCTCTGTCCCGCGCAGCGGCCTGCATCTGGCTTTTTATAAGCCTCCGGGTTTCCTCTCCCGATCGGGAGATTGTTCCGGCTCCGGGATGGTCTCGGACCCTCCCACAACTCTCGGCCCCGTATCCTGGAAGGAAATTGGGATCCTTTCAAATATGGATAGCCTCTGTCGACCATTGCCTTAGTTATTTCCGAGTAGGACTCGGAGCTTCCATAATATGTAGAATCAGACATCGATCGGGACTCAATGGCTTGTCGATATCCCGAGACAGGTTTCCCCTTGTTCTGTCCGACCTCCTGCCTTTGTTTAACAAAATCCTCTTTCTATTTTCTGTCGAGCCCACCTTTGAGCAGACCCGCGGACTGCTTCCTTAGCTTATTTAGAAGAATATCCGGCCCATTTTTTAGCAGGCCTGTGGGCCTTCTGCAGAGTGGATGGCGATGAATTGCAAAGGAACTTTACAGCCAGCTGAATTGGGGCCGATCAGGGTCCTGTTATGGGCCTTGGAGATGGACCGCCCATGAACCAGTGTGGGGCAGTTTAGGGGGCCAGCCGGTGGACTGCATTGGACTTGTTTGGGTCTGTTTATGGTGTCTGTGCATGCTGTACACAGACCAGTTTTTTTAGGGAGGCCGGGCATGCCATTTCTTTTGTTTTCTCTCTTTTTTTTTGAATTGGCCTTGTCAACATTTCATTATATATATTTTTTCACAAAGTTGGGTGTTAACACCCCACTAAGCTCATTTTGAGAACATTTGACTCGCACATATCCTCATCTATGCCTTTTCATCTTCTTTAGCCATTTGCACACCCCCTACTTATGTGGCGCTTTTCATGGAATGCCATCTCGCCGAGAACTAGGCGAGATCTCGCGAGATCTCGATCTCGCTAAGGGGACCAAGAAATAAGATCGCCGACATCTCGCCACATGTAGACTGGTCCATAAAAAATGATTCACAACTACTCTGCGCCCCATTTATGATAGCGTAAACACATTTAATATATTTCACTATCACTTATACTATCACATAAAAATATATTACAAGTTTAATACCATATCAGTATTTAAATAAGATTACATACAAGTTTAAATCTTTTAGAAGCACAAAAATCATCTTTTTGATATTGAAAGTGTTTTGTAATTATTCATTCACATAGTTGATGTACAAAATGTGTTATATATTTTCATGTAAATTCATTGGTGTACTCCTATTTTTATAAGATATTATGTTATGTTTCTGTGAAACCTCAAATTTTATGAAATTTTGAAAATTTATTTTATTTTTGAATTTACTTTTGACTTAGTCTTGACTACTAAAAAAATAAGTGATATTTTATAACAGTATTAGCTAGGTTCATGATATATATAAAAATATATATTGAGATTGTTTGAGTTCTTTGAAATTTTCTTTTGACCTCTCCCTATTGGATGGTGCGAAGATCTAATATTAATTGCATCGGGCAACAACTCGATTACCCTTGATTAACCGCCATAGCAATGAGTAAAAGATATACATCCACAAAGACCAAACACATTGGGAACAATCACCTCATGGGTTTGATGGAATGCAAACACTTAATGTGTTTTAAAGTTGGTATGATTTCAAATGATTTGTTTTAAGGTTTGGTTTGAATTTTTTTGTTTGTGTTTTAAGGTTTGGTTTAAAATTGATTTGAATTAGTTGAAGTTTAATTAATTTTCTGTCTTACATTTTGTGTGAAATCTTTTGTTTTGGGCACATGCTATTTGGATTGGGTTAGATTTGATTTGTTTTATTAGTTAATTTGAGCATATTTTTGAAGTTTGCTTCATTTCTGGTAAGGGTTTAATTTGTTTTAAGTTTGCTTATCCGGGTTTAATATGCTGGGGGGGTAAACTTTTTGGTTTGAAATTGGTTTAAATTTACTTTAACTTCATTTAAGGAAATTGCTTTTGGTTTGTGAATTTGATTTAGGAATTTTCATTTGTATGAGAATTCAGATTTCAGATTTCTAGGGTTTTGATGTATGTTTCATATTTAGTGGATTAATTAAAATTTGTTGAATTTTCTGGTTGGAGAGTTTGACTTGAACTTTGATTGGAAATTTCAGGTGTTCGTTTGAATTTTGATTTGGGTGAGATATGATTGGGATTGAATTTAAGGAAAATGGGTTTCTTATGAAGGGACACTTATCCTGGAGATTGATTTGAACCATTATTATTATCTTTTTATATTATGATGTGATCTTGTTTAAGATGACATTTGAATTAGATTTAATATTGGTTGGAGTTCATTGGAGATCAATCTTTTTTTAAAATTAGGAATTTGTTTGAATGTGTTTAAATTCATTCTATGAGATAGATTATTTCTAATGTGAGTGGATTAACCTTCATTCAAATTGATTCTTTCTCCTCTCTCTTTTTTTATTTATTTTTAATTTGTTTGAGGACTTCTTACCGTTTCTGCCGGGTTGCGAACCTTGGGTTTGTTTTGAATTGATATATATATATATATACACATTTGTTTTGGATTGGTTATCTTGATAGTTCCGGTTAACAATTTAACTTGATTGAGGCTTACAGTTTTGTTTTGAAATTTTTTTTACACATTTGATTAATGCCTTCTCAATTGGGAGATTTGTTTAAGGTTTGATCAATTGATGGTTATGTATTTAGATTGTAGAACAGTCTTTTGGCTTTCTCTTTTTAAACAAACTTTGATCTAAGATGCCTCTAACCTCATTTCAATCTGGGCGGCCTGATGTAGCCCAAACTCAGTCTTGACAGATTATTACAATTGTATTATTGCATTTTTTTATTATTCCTTCGATCTGCATTCCTTTCAACTCATTGAGCTGTCAATACTCCTTTTACGTACATACACCACCGAGGGACTTCTAATTGCCTTCACATTGTTTATTTAGATAGAAAATACATATACATTGGATACACTTCCTTAACCCTTGATGGGTTTGGAATTTTACCCTTCCTCGGTATATTTCACTCAATTCAAGGAGAATTGTTCCCACTTGAAATTGATGAAATTTACCATCCTTTGTAGATATAGTATGATACTCTCTACATAGGTGGAAGGTCCGGTGGAATATGGGAGACTTGCCCATTTCCCCAGCCGGAACTAAGCACACCGGGAGCATGCCCGAGTGCCCGCCCCATGAGGTGGTTGTTCCCAATGTGTTTGGTCTTTGTGGATGTATATCTTTTACTCATTGCTATGGTGGTTAATCAAGGGTAATCGAGTTATTGCCCGATGTAATTAATATTGGATATTCGCATCATCCAATAGGAAGAGGTCAAAAGAAAATTTCAAAGAACTCAAACAATCTCAATACATATTTTTATATATATCATGGACCTAGCTAATATTGTTATAAAATATCACCTATTTTTCTGGTAGTCAAGGCTAAGTCAAAAGTAAAATAAAAAAATGATTTTTCAAAATTTCATAAAATTTGAGGTTTCACAGTTTCATACATATATACATTTTGATTCAAGAATCCAAGATTCGATCTTTCAAGATTTTTTCGAGATCTCTCCGAGATCTCTTCTCTTTCACCCTCCGAGACGAAGCTGAGATGCGAGATGGCAATCCTTGGCACCTTTGGCATTTGTCTTCAAATTCCACCCTCAGGTCCCTAACTAAGTGTGTTTCAATTACAAATTTCCTTCTGAATTTGGTAAAGAATCTTGATTCTCTCTTTCCAGTTTTGAAGCCATAGGAGATAGGACCCACTTAAATAATTTGATGGAGCACTTCCTCACTAAGCTTACTTTACATTCAAAAATAAGTGTGAAGAGTATTTGGAATCTTAGAGCTTGGTGTTAAGCCCCCTTCCCCACCAACTCTATTTCATATTCCTCCACATCATGGTTTCCAAAATCGGTCGAATCATATCGGAATCGAATCAATTGATCTCAATCCGATTCAGGCCGGAAGGACCAATTCCAACTAGAATTCCAGTGGAATTAATCGGTCCGATCGATTCAACTAGGACAACTTAAGTCCCAGTCTAAATAGATATCAGACTGGATTTGGACCCGATATCAATCCGATATTGACCCCATATGTCCAATTCTCGCGAGAACCTTCCTAGGGCTTGCGATTCAAGCTTCGTCTAGGTGATTCCGATGTTCCCCCTTGCGTCTCCAATGATCTCCACTCAATTCCAACGTGGTCCAACAAATGTAGCGGCAATTCAAGTGATTCTACGGCAAGTTGGGCAATCCTGCGGCAATTCCTCCGAGGGCTTCGACGATTTCTCCTTGTAATTTTTCGTTTTTCTCTCGTCAGTGAGACTCCCTCCTTATAAACATACTTTCAACGACTTCTAAGCCTAGATTGACGCCTAGATAACCAATTTTCCTGGTTTCGCATGTTTTTCACCTCCAAAAGAACAGAAATCACCCCATAAATGGGTGATTGTCGTGGCCAAATAGTCCCTATTCAGGGGGCTGTCCACACTTAAGGGATTGCTCGATCTTCTCTCCATCCCAGTTACATCTTTCAGTTAATCTATTACTTCATTTAAAATTTTTAAGTTGTTAACATTGTAGAATAAGGAGGTTAAATGGCAGATCAAGGAGCCTCCGATGCACCAACTTCTCGTGACATTGGGTGAGAGCATAGTCACATAGTGGATATGGAGAACAAGAGAATACAGTCAAGGGTTGCCATCTCGGATCTCAACTTCATCTCGGAAGGGTGAAAGAGAAGAGATCTTGTGAGATTCTTGAAAAAATCTCGGGAGATCAGATCTCGGATTTCATTTATATAGGGTATGCCTTACTCAAGAATTGTCATTTTACATCTAGATTTATCTCATGGATACTGAACAAAAGAGATTTCAAGAGATTGGATCTTGAAAATAACAATCAATGTACATGTTTAAGTGTAAAATGTCATGTAATCCCTTCAAAAAACACAAGAGAATTGATATTAAACATCACAATAATACAAAAAGGGTGAACTATTGTTAATATGAGACATACAAGAGATCTTATGTTAGACTAAAACTTCATCTTGAATAATATGGATAAGAGATTGATGGCATCTTGGGTCCATTGTACATATAGTCATAAAAATATTAATTTATAAAATTTTATCAAACAATAATGTTTAGGTAAATATTTGTATGGATTCTATATTAAAATTGAAAATATATGAATCAAACTTAACAAAACCATTTAACAAGTTAGGAGTAGTATTAGGTGGAGGAGATCAAGATACCAAAGATATTATATGGATATTTTCGTTTCAGCTATCTCGTTTCTCGGACGTGTGGAGAAAAAGAGATTCTCAAGAGATCTCGAGAGATTCTCGGGAGATTGCATTCCATGAATACAGTACAAATGGTGTGGGAATCAAATGAATGGAGTGTTTCTGTTGAAACAACACATAGCTTGACAGGGTGGCAACGTAAAAAAATATGACAAGGTGCTTAGAGAGTGGTGAGGCTATGAGGGTTTACCTAACAAGAAGGGCCTCGTAGAAGAAGAATTGGATTGAACAGATGGATGGCGAACTCAAGAGGAGAAGGGTTGATTGCCCAGCCCAGAAAAGGGAAGGGAAAGGCTATACTCGAGGACAAGAAGCATGAGTCTTCTGCATACTCTTAACTAAGGACAACGAGGCATGCAAGCAAGCACGCACAAAGAGAGGATGAATAAAAGATGGGGGAGCAGGAGGCTTGGAAGTTGAGGATGTTCCATTCCGTCGTTCACAATCTAGCCGACCCCCACCTAGTGAGAGTGTGGTAGTAGGAGAAAGGACATTTTGGGCATATCATCGTTCACATTCCTCATACCCAACCACCACATCACCGGTGGGTAAAACTTATTACTTTAGGAAACAAACTGCTTCCTAGAGGACATTAAAACAAGCATTCAAAAGTATCAAAGCAACACATATAGCTACTAAGAGAGCAGTAAGATATATTATCAAGTTTTTCTTATATTCAGGTAATAAGTTTACAATGTTAATTTTTTTTATCTTCAACTATCTTCTTCAATTTTATTTAACCTTGCTGCATGTATGTTTATATAAATATCCCTGCACATGTATCAACCAACCCCTATTTTCAAACCAACAGCTGATATTATATGGAGCCGAGACTAAAAGTTCCCAACAATTGATACATATATGGAGCTGGCCAAAATGAGGAGGTAGATGAGTCGAAGTCAAGGATAGATGGATTCAAACTGGTCCACAGTGATGTGCGATGGATAGGTTGGCATTACAAACAAATCCATGATTAATTTTTTGATTTACTATTCAGAAGGCACCATATTTTTGAAATCAGTAGATGTTTCTGGTCAGATTAAAAATGCTCACTACATATTTTCTTAAATGAATACCATTGTGGAAAAAATTGTAGAAGAAAATGTTGTGCAAATTATGATGGATAATGAGTCCTCCTACAAGATAGTAGGTAAGAAGTTAGATGGAGAAGAGACAACATCTGTTCTGAGTTTCTTGTGTAGGGCCACTCTATAAATCTTATGTTGGAGGATATTGGTAAGGAGCCCTTAGTGTCCACTCTTGTTAGTTAGACTTAGGTTATCATGTCAAGGCCCACCAAAAGTTGATAGAAAGAGATTTACAAGATTTACAAGACGACCTTACGAAGAGAGAGCTACTTCAGAACCCAGGTTCTCGAAGAGGTAGATGTGAACAATATTTTCCAAGAAGAACACCCACCTTTTGTATGGCTAGAAAAGAGAGAAGGGAGGGCACCACTAGAGTTTGACCTACATGACCATGCATAGTCCGAAGGAGAACTTGATGGTGTTAAGGGTGAACCTATGGAAGAGGTTGTTTCAACTACTCAACTTATACCACCTCCAGCTTCAGCCCCAATGGTATCCCAAGCCCTATCCCCACCTCTAGCCTTAGCCCCAACTCCAACTACACAATATACTCCCAGAATAACAAAGCAAATGGTACATACAGTGCATAAGCATTTTGCAACAACGAAGAAGATATATCAACATGACTTGGGCCTTGACACTTTATCCTAGTTAGAAGAAAGGAAACCTAAAAAGAAGTTGAACACCAGGCGACGTCATGTGAATGGAAGTGACAATACCACTTCAAAGGATGATGAGGAAGAGTGCATACCATCCACCCAACCTTCGTTGTCTTCACGTAAAGGAGGTGGTGGTGGTGGTGGTTCTTCTTCTAGTGTGCGTACTAGTGGTGCAGCTGCATCAGATTTGGGCTGTAGGCACCATTTTAGTTGGAGTCCATGCTAACATCAAATGTACTTTGATAAGTATACAACAACCAATTATCCAAATGTCACTTCTCCTTCAAGTTTTCAACCATATTATTCATTCATAGATCCACTCCAACAAATAGCTTATGATTTTATCTAGATAACTGAATCACTATTTTCATATGGATGCAGGCCGATCATGAAGGATAACAATGAATGGGGTATTCATAAACATAGAGAAAATGAAGATGACGCCTAATATCATCAATTTTGGTAAAATATATATCATTTGTCATTGTTATGACATGTTAGACAATAGATTTATATTTTTAACAATTTTTAAAATGTTTCATATTTTTTTAAAAAAAAAATCTAAATTTTCTGAATTTTTTTGAAGCAAAAAAAAATTTTAGTCTAATTTAGAATCGGATTTTCTTCCTAAGAATTGGTCAAATCGGATTGGTCCCTACCGATTCCAATTTTGGAATCCTTGCTTCACATGCTTGCCTGGGGTCCTTTGACTTGACCAAGACTTCACGATGGACCCCCTCCCCTCCCATAAGCTATTTCATATTTAAAATTTCTCTACATACTTGGTGAGGGACGTTTAAATTGAGTAATGGTAGCAGGCTCGTCCCACCTCACTGAGCACGTTTCATTTTAAAAGTTTTCCACAGCCAAGTGAAGGTCATATGTTATTTTTTTTTCCATTTTCAAATAGTGGGACCTGCTTAGTGAGGGTCCTCCCATGAAACCCATGCCAACCCACCAAAGTAGATGAGAAATGTACTAGCTAAAAAAAATTTCTTTTTCCCTCTTCCAGTGGGACCAGCAAAAGGAACAAGTCCAAGTGAGGTCTTGCACAAGGTAGGTGGGGTTGGGGTCGGAAGCGGGTCGGTTGGACCCAAACCGATCCGGGTAGGCTAGGGTCAGTTGGGGTCACAATAAAAAAATAAAAAATTAATAATTTTAAAACATCCATAGGGTTGGTGTCTTGGGGCCGGGACCCGGTCGGTCGGCCCAAAACCGACTGGGTCAAGCCCAGGTCGCGACCCTGCATTCCATGGTCCTGCATGTGGCCCTTTTTAGTAACCGAGGTGCAATTACTCATGAAAGGTCCACAACTTTTTCTTCATCCTTTTACTTTGGATAGCCTGCAATAGGGATAGAGTTTTTGGTGGGGATCAGCACAAAAGGCTTTTTGTTAATGTAACCTAATGAAAGGCACAATTTATTAGTTGCAAGAAATAAATGATTATAGGGGAAAAACACCAACCTCATCCATCAATTTGATAGGAGAGGGTATAAATAAAAGAAAGTACAAATGAAACAACTGCCTCACCAAAACCCTCCTACACAAGGACAACACAAGAAGATTTAAAAGCCTTGTTGGAGGCCCTTGGACCTTCTTGATGTGGGCATTTGAATTGTCATGTTTGATATCTGCTGATACTCACCCTAGACCTGCCTTCAATCTGACAGGAATAGGATATCACACAAAAAAAAGAGAAAGCAAAACCTTGCTCTAAGGTTATCACCAGGTACATTCTCTTGACACTTGGAAAGGGTAGATACCCATTGGTCTTCTTCCTCGTGCAGTTGTGCCCATAGAATGCCATCTCGCGAGATCTCGCAAGATCTCGGTCTCGCCAAGGGGGCCGAGAAACGAGATTGCCGAGATAGTGTAAACATATTAATATATCTCACTATCACTTATACTATCGTGGATAAAAATGTGCTACAAGTTTAATATCATATTAGTATTTAAATAAGATTGTATACAAGATTAAATCTTTTAGAAACACAAAGATCATTTTTTTGGTATTGAGAGTACTTTGTAATTGTTCATTCACACAATTGATGTATAAATGTGTTATATATTTTCATATAAATTCATTGATGTACTCCTATCCTTATAAGATATTATGTTATGTTTCATACATATATACATTTTGATCCTATATTTATAAGATATTATGTTATGTTTCATACATATATACATTTTGATCCGAGAATCCGAGATCCGATCTCCCGAGATTTTTCCGAGATCTCTCCGAGATCTCTTCTCTTTCACCCTCCCGAGACGAAGCCGAGATCCGAGATGGCAAACCTTGGTTGTGCCTATATTGTTTAGGGCACAACCATGGCTGTCGAGGCAGCAAAATGACCAAGGGGACTTAGGTGATGTTTGATAACGTTGAAATCTGAATTTTGAAGTATGAGAATTATCTCTTACACCTGAGTATGTCGCATAGATATATAAAAACTTAATGATTAAGATTGTTTGATAAAATATCTGAATTTGAAAACTAAATAGATAAGACTAATTAATAAAACATCTGAACCTGACAACCAAATATATTACAAGCTTGTTTGACGAAACACCTGAACCTGAAATTGTCTTCAAAGATAATCATGTTGACTTTTCATTTGTTTCTGTGCTAAAAACACTCCAAAATTATTTTCATTATTTTCTAACTCCTCAAGAGTCTTTTTTCAATGAAATTTCCAACCTTTCAAAAAATTTTAAAATAATTTTTTTAATAATAAATAACTTTTAATATATAAATATTTTAGTTATCTCACTTTTATGATAAAAATATTATAAATAAAAATTATAATTTTGCTAAGTAAATTTGTCTATTTATATTATTTATAAAATAAATAAATTTGGAGAAGATAAGACATAAATGGGGCAATTAAACTAAAAGTTATTAATAATTTATATTATCATGCGTTGTGACTTAAAAATTTATTAATGGAATCAAAATACAATAATAATTATTAAAGATTGTAAATAAAAAAATCAATTCTTTAAATAGACAAATGAGTTTCTAAAATTTTTCTATACATGAAAATCACAAGTTAGTACCAAAGATTTTAACAAAATAACTTTTTAGCTTTAACAGTTAGCATAATTTTTTATCTTACATGTTACGTCAGGTGAGGGCAACAAATGGTGAAGTGATGATATTATTATGTATTTATACTTCAGTGAGCTTCTCCATTAAATATCCACTCATTACTTTTGGGCCTTCGGAACGTGGAAACCATTTCAACGTTAAGTGGAGGTGCCTTGCTTAATCATTCAGATTACGAAACTGCCCAACATCGTTGTTCAAATCTTATATTAGAAAGTTTATCAAGCTGTCTGAATGGAGTCACGCCTAACCGAATCAGACCTAAGAAGTCATTAAGCCAAATCAAGCGGGGGCTTAGACCACTTAAGTGGACCATGAGCCGTAAGAGAGCTAAGAAGGAAGAAGAGGGGTGGGGGTGGTTGAGTGCAGTAGAACATAGAACAAAGCCAGGAAGGAGGGAGGGAGAAGGAAGAAAGAGGTCTGATTGCAGGATAACAAAGGAACGGGAAGAGGGAATGAGAATGAAGTGCCAGGAGGAGGGCCAGAAAGAGAAGGAAGAAGGAGCTGATCACAGGATACCATAGGCAAGAGAGGAGGGAGGGCTGAGCACAGGAGAACAGAGTACCAGGAGAAGAAACGGAGGAATAAGAAAGGGGAAGGGAGGCAGAGTGGAATAGGCCAGAGGTGTAGAAGGGAATGAGGATGAAGTGCCAGGAGGGCTAGAAAGAGAAGGAAGGAGGAGCTGATCACAGGATAACATTGGCACAAGAGGGAGGGAGGGAAGAAGGGAGGGGGAGGCTGAGCACAGGAGAACAGATCACCAGGAGGAGAGAGGAAGGACAATGGAAGGGGAGAGGGAAGCAAAGTGGAATAGGCCAGAGGTGTAGAACAGGTGGAGCCACGAAAACAGTGGAACGAGCAGAGAGTTTTTGGGCAGATAAAAAGCATTAACAGGTCCTTCAAACCCATTATGATGATGTCCGAAATTTAAGTTGGACCTTCTCAGTTCAGCTGCTGAGAAGGTCCCAAGTTTCACACCACACTCATACTGAGTCTGCAAGACTGGGTAATTTGTCAGATCGTTTCACTGATCCTCATCTTTCTCCACCTGAAATGGAGCAGAATATGCAGCGCAGGCACCTGTCGTGCTTGTCCAATTAGCTGCACAGTGCACACAACTGCATAGGCAACTTGGCATGAGTCAAGGACCTGAGGGGCTGCCTCTCCTCATTGACTAAGCAGATGCCTCGACCGCCTTTGGTAACATAACCTTGTGCCCATAAAAGGACTAGAATTCCCTCCTTTTCCTGTCTTGTACAAGGAAGATGCATTGAAAGTTTGAAACTTCTCAAAGCATCAGAGATCACCCATCTGCTGCCAACACTCCCTGATGGTTTAAAACTTCATTTTCAAACAATTTGGGCATCATCCAAGAACCGGGAACAATTCGAGGGTTTAAAAGTTCATCTTCAACCATTCTGAGCATCCAAGGTCTGGGAACAATTCCATGGATGTTCCCTTAGCACCCACTTTTTTGGGTGTCTCTAAGAATAATTTAATCATATTTGCAGGTTCCAAGGATCTTGTCAACATAGCTGAAGGTGTCAGTCTACATTTATAATCTTTCCCCAAGCCCTTAGTGAGGTCCACAACAGCAGCTTTTCTTGTCTCTATCTCTCTCCTCTTCTGAGAACAATTCTTACTAACTTTAGCAAATGGCATAATGTGTTTGGATCAGCTCAACCATTCTTGAGAGATTAAGATTCCATTCCAGTGACTGGAATCTGATCCCTACACCCAAATAAATGCACCCTAGAAATCATCTCGAAGACAAACTTCTTTACTAGATACATTAATCAGATATTATGTTTGAACAGATTATGCAAGTAAAAAGCAGAAAAAAAATTATTTGTGTTCAAAATATGGCCTTACTACATTGATTACATAACATTTCCAAATGATGCATGCAACAGCAAGAGCTGTCTTCTGTTAAAGTTAAAGCTTGCCTATTATTATGATTCTATGCAAAAATTTCTACATGTATCTCAACTATGGAAGGGATAAATGACATCATCCATGAGAATGAACAGACTCCAAATTCCAGCCAAGTAATGTATTAGAACACCTCTTGGTTTGCCTGGCATACAAGTTACAAGAATTATTGTTCAAAGCCAACTTTTTTCATGCATACCTTGGTCACCAGTCATTAAATAAAAAGTACTAACTTCATCCAAGTTCGGAAGTAAGATATACAAGTTCTCTACATGGAAAGATTAATATACAATTATGCTTTAAAGCAACCGTCAATCTACCAACAACCTAAATGCATCAAGTTTTAACCAGTGGTAATTATCTGTTGATATTCCTGCTTGCAGATGCACCCAAAAGAAGCCAAAAATGACATTAGTTACATCATCATGTTAAAAGTCATCATCTCATCTAATAAGGGATAATGACAGCTTAGCTATCAATGATGTATCCAGATCCCTATTTTAGACAAAGCACAATCTATTCATGCCCAACGAAATAAATAGAACAAGAAGAGTGAACTGGAAATTCACCAAGACAGTGGAATACACTCAGGAAAAAAAGCAAGTCCAAGTTTTTTTTAAGGGCAACCACAAAAAAGTGGATGCAATTCACTGATAGTAAAAAGAAAAGGATGCAAGGTACACCTCTGTCGGACAAAAAAAAATCTCTCTTAAAAGAGAGAGAAGAAAAAAGGGGGAAGAAGAAGAAACGGAGCAGGAGGGAGAAGCAAAAAAAAAAAAAAAAAAACTCCCTGTTACTGTCGATAGAAGGGCCTAAGGCCACCAAGGTTGTCTTCGCCACCCTCCTACGCATCCATCGAACCCATTGGGAGCGGGAGAGGCCGCTATTGCCGCCATTACGGTCGCTGGGAAGAAGAAGTAGGGGAGGAAGCACCGCCCTGCGCGCCCAAGAAGAGAGAGGGGGAGAAGCCGTCGCCGCCGCCTTCACCAGCCGTGGTTCCCGCCGCCATCGTCGCCGGAAGGAGCACCGCGAGGGAACCCTCGCGGGTGCTGTGCTGTCGAAGAGGAACTCCTCCCACAGCCGCCGTCGTCGTCGCCATTGCCAGAGCCCACTGCCGTCGCCGCCGACGCCGGAGCTTGTAGCCGCCGCCTTCTCCTACCGCAGCTGCCGCCGCCATCGCCGATGCCCACCGCCGCCATCGCCGTCGCCGCGTGGAGGCTGGCCAAAGGGGGGGCTGCTGCGAGCCCTCGCGGGCTCCTGTATCCGTCGGGATAGAGAAGACAGAAAAAGGGGGGGCTCCCATCGGCATCGCCATCCTCTTGCACCGACACTGCCGTCGCCGCCGTTGCCGGAGCTCGCCATCGCCGAAGCTCGCTTGCGCCGCCGCGGAGTCCGCTCAGACCACCGCGAGAGCCCTCGCGGGTGCTTCCCGGTCGCCGAGAGAGAGAGAGGGTCGGGGAGAGAGAGGGCAGCGGTTCGCGGTCAAACCGCGGTCAAAACCGCAGTAAAAAAAAAATGGACCGCCCGAGTGGGCGGTCGTGGGCCGCGCGTGCGCCCACGCGCAGGCGGCCGCAGCCTACCACCTGGGGGGTGAACTTACCCCCCTGGTTTGACTCTGGTCAAACAGCACCGAAAAAGCTCAAAAAAGGGGGGAAATGGGGGTAACTCCACCCCACTCCGGTCACCCCCCCACTAACTCGAAAATGGGTTTAGTGGGGTCTTCCAAATGACCCTTTTGCCCCTCCGAAAACCTCTATAAATACCCCCCAAGTGCCATACGTACATGGGGTTGGAAAGTGGTGAGAAAAGAGCGAGTTGAGAAGAGAGAGAAGCTCCACATTCTCACTCCTTAGAAGGTAAAAAATACCTCGGTTTTGCGCTACCTTTCCATAAAAGGGGCTGGTTTTGCGCTACCTTTCCATTAAAAGGGGCCCAAAATAGTTCACTATTTTGGATAGAAAATAGCCAACCCAACTCCGGTCTAGCCGAAATGCTGTCGAAATTAAGTGGTTTTGCGCTACTTTTCCATTAAAAGGGGCCCAAAATAGTTCGCTATTTTGGATAAAACAGAAAACCCAAGTCGGTCAAGCCGAAATGCCGGTCAAACCGAACGGGAATTCTAAATGAAAACCCAAGTCGGTCAAACCGAAATGCCGGTCAAACCGAACGGGAATTCAAATAGAAAACCCAAGTCGGTCAAACCGAAATGCCGGTCAAACCGAACGGGAATTCAAATCGAAAACCCAAATCGGTAAAGCCGAAATGCCGGTCAAACCGAACGGAAATTCTAAACGAAAACCCAAATCGGTCAAACCGAAATGCCGATCAAACCGAACGGGAATTCAAATCGAAAACCCAAGTCGGTCAAACCGAAATGCCGGTCAAACCGAACGGGAATTCTAAATGAAAACCCAGATCGGTAAAGCCGTAATACCGGTCAAACCGAACATAAGTCATGACATGTATTGAGAAGAAAGGCTTGAATGCCCTCTCATTTGTTGTACTTCCATGTACTCGGATCAACATGAAATGAAATTCAAGTTCGATTGATGTGTTATGTTACTCCAAAAAGTGACATCAAATCCCCGGGACTCCAAGAGATGGAATAAACTAAATAAATTATTCAAATAATTTTCAAACTTAATCAAATAATTAAATTTGATTAAATCAAATCAAATAAGTAAATCTAAAAATCAAATAAGTAAATCTGATTAAATCAAATCAAATAATTACTTATTTATTAACAAAAATGCCATCGTAATCAAATCAAATTCATGCCATAAAATCATACATAAAAAATGACTACAAATGGTTACAAAACATGTTAGGTTTAAATCCGACTTAACCATAAAAAAATTAAATCAACCCAATAGATAATGCTACTTAATTAAATAAGTATGTATAACCAAATTCAAATCAAATAAATGATCAAAACATTAATAAAATGTTAACATAATCCAACCAAAATTATGTCATTAAATAATGCATAAAAAATGTCAACCAATGACTACAAAAACAAGTTATGTTGGATTAAAATCAACCATGAAAAATTAAAGTGATCAATATTATTAAGAATAAATCTTAATAATAATAGTAAATTCACTTAAATCAAGCAAAAATGCTAACAAACACATAAAAAATGGAAATTAATTCCTACAAACAAATAAAAAAAGATCAACTCAAAATTGTCTAAGTTAACAAATGACCAAAGACATAAACAAAACAAATCAAATCAAATCTTAAATCAAAAAGAAAATCAATGAACCCAAACTTGAAAGTTTGAATTAAGTTCAACCAAATTCCATCTCATAAGGCCATGTGGATATGTCTTCCAGCTTTCTTTATGTGGATGAATGACTTCCGATCAATATGTTGCTGTGACGGTCAATCAAGGGTATTCGAGTGTTCGCTCGATGTAATTAACACCGGAATATCGCAAGTCCGGTGGAGAGAGGTCAAAATTTATTTTCAAAGAACTCAGATAACCTCATAAATTAAATTGTGGTTCAGATCATCTAAGTAGTGGGTGATACCCATATCGACGCTTAGCAAATCTGTGGAACCATCGGTGTTCCTATAAAGTAATACCACATCAAATTAGCTAATACTCCTATGAATATCACATATTTTCATAGTAGTCAATGCTAGTCCAAAAGAAGGAAAAGAATTTCAAAAAGGAATTCTAATCTCCAACCAAAAAATCTCTTTTCCTCTTCAAAAAGAGGGGAAGGGAAAAATTCGAGGTTCCAACAACCTCATAAGAGAAAAGCTTAACAATGAAAAGTCCAACAAAATCAGCAAACAAAATGGCCTAACAAGTTGATAGACCCAACAGAAAACAGCAAAAACAGAAAAATCCATGCAATCAGCTTAGAGCTGGTAGAGGTGAAAGAAAAAGTTACACAAGACACCATGACCAACCTGGAATGGCCCTAAAATCTCCCTAGTCTCTTGAGCTTCCCAAATGACCACCCCAGCCCACTCTTTAAGGTGGAAAACCATTGCTGAATAAAATTTTAAGGACTTCTTACAATGCTGTGCGGTGTGATCCATCCAAGGACATCACTCGCAATCAACACAAGTTTTAAATCTTATGCATGCCTATAAAAGTGGCATCAGTTTGAAGATAAAAGTAATACTGACTAATTTGGCAACATAGTGCAGCTAAATGCAGTCCATGAGACGCTAAAAATGTAAATTGGCCAACAAGACACTTTTTATCTAGACAGATAGATTATTCACCTGTATTTAGCACATGAAGGTCATCATATAGATCTCTATTATCTGTAAAACCACCAAACACACACAAATGTTTGCCGAGGGCCACAGTGGTGTGGCCTGCACGAGGAGGCAGCTTCTGGCCAGAAGTATTCATTTCTCTCCAGGTCATGGTGTCTGCCAAATAAACATGTAATGAACAATAAATGACAACATCATAGTAAGATTTCTAAGAGCAGCAGCTTGAACAAACATGAGCAAGAACACATCAAAGAATGTATGCTAAAAACGTCTCACTTGACCCTACGTGGGAACATGAACGATTCAAAAATTCACTAGTGAGGTGCTATGAAATTTTTTTATGTGAACGGAGTGAGGATTACTCCGTTGAAAACCACGCATGCAGATTTTTGTTGCATCAAGCAACATGGTTTGTTCATTTAACCTCTTCCACCAAAGCCAATAACCTATAGCCCTATAGGACTAAATACTCTTATTTAGGATGGCCATGAAAATAGCCATAGTTCATTAGCAACAAGGAAATTACATGATGATGATGAAAGAAAAAGGGTTCATCAAGGTAAATGGATCTCAAAATAAATAAAAGAAAGAGAGCCATAAGAGTGTGACCACGGTTGAGTAGGACAGAGGAAAAACCTTATAATCACAAGAGATGTTTCCACCTACTCACGTAGCAAAGCATGCATGACCTTTGAGTGGTAAAAAGATGACAAGCATAACACCCATCATGCATCAGTTCAAAAGGGTGTCTAAAATCATATTGGAAAGGCCTAAATGTATCATTGAAAAAGTGTCTGGGCTGTCACCATCCAAATAGACACAAAAGTGTGTAATTTGTGGAATGAGCCGATATAGATAGATCAGTTACGGCCAATCCAATTCTGCAGACCATGGATCAAGATCAATTTCCGCAAGGATCAGCCAGTGCTGGGCAATCTGAATGAGGGTCGATGAATCTGGATGAACCAGCTTGGCCAGCTTGAGACAGGATGTTCTGGATTGAAATCAGCCAATACAGAATTCAGATTGAGAAACAGTTATATCGTATCCGCTTTGAATCATGGACCAATCCCAGGCCAACCTCAGCCAGGATCAGCTGGACTTGGCTGGGATTGGTTGCTATAGGTCAATCTAGAACAGAGTTGACCAATCCAGCAGAACCAGGTCTACCAACTTCAGAATGGTCTAGATGCGCTGATCCAAAAGCCCAGACCAGCTGATTCTATCCAGGAATCAAAGAGAATCTTCTGGTTCTTGCCGAAACAGGTTGAGTCAAGGCTGAGTGGGTCAGAACCGTGTCATGTTTGTTATGAAGTGGGAACAACTTTGTTCTGTCCTCTGAAAAAGTAGAGAAATTTTTGTTTTGTTCTGCTCTGTTTTGTTGATAAGACTCCAAGATTGCAGCACCATTGGACAAGTGGACAAGGCCCTTCCCACCTTGGATCTTGTTTCAAATTTCTGAACAAGTGGACAAGGCCCTTCCCTCTTAATGATCTTTTTTTTCCGTAATTCTGCGTTGAGTTCATGACAGGAATATGTCTAATATCAGCAAATTGTAGTTAATAATTTGAAATTAGATGGGAATATTTTGTTTAGTTCCAACACCAGCTGAGCACATATTTGTGTGGTTTGCCGGTCCCAAGTTCAGGTAAAGGAAGAGGGTTGCAACATGTGACAATCAATGTAAAAATATCATCACACCTCATGAAATGGATTCTAATACGGCGCATTGCACTAAAGCCCCGTGAAGTGAAAAATAAAGCAAGGGTGAGAATGTTCTTTACATGCGACATAAATTTGAACATCATGTTGCCACTTGATTTTGTGAAGCAGGTATCTCTTTTAATGCAGCCAAATGAAAAAGTTTTCATGTCATGTGTGAACAAGCAACAAGGGTTGGGTCTGGAGTGATACCTCCGAGTTATCATATGTTGAAGATGTCCTTGTTGAAAAAAAATAGTTGAACGCACAAAGGATTTGCATTCTACATACGAAATATATTAAAAACTTTATAGTTGTACCATAATGTGTGATGGATGGACCGATAAAAGACAAGGAAAGATAGTAAACTTCTTGGTAAATTGTCCAGAACGCACATACTTAATGGAATCCATTGATGTTTCAAACTGTAAAGAAGATGACATCCTTATGTATGACCTTCTTGACAAAGTAATTGATAAAGTTGGTGAACAAAATGTGGTGCAAATTGTGACAGATAATGTACAAGGATGTCTTGTTTTTTTTGGTTGAAGTAGGTGTCCCAACACATGCAGTTACTAGTCCTTTCTAGGCAATGGTAGGTGCCAATGGTGAGGCTGGGCCAGGGTTGAAAACTCCCATATCCAAGTACATATACAAAATTGGTTTGGATGAGGAGGTTGATAAGTTGACTTTTTGAATAGATGAATTCAAATCTATTTGGAATGAGAGGGGATGCACTATAATGTGCGATAGATGAATGAAAAACACAAAGAGATCATTAACCAATTTCCTTGTGTATTATTCTGAAGGTACTGTATTCTTAAAGTTTATTGACACATCAGGTCACGTGAATAATACGGATTACCTGTTTGATTTGACGAATAATGTGATGGATGAGATTGGGGAAGACAATATTATGCAGTTTGTGATTGACGATGAGACATTATATAAGGCTGCAAGAAAGAAGCTTATGGAGGCTAAACAACACTTATTTTGTGCTGGAGACAATTTTAGAAGTCTTTTAAAATTGAATCCTTAATGGACTAGTTTGTAAATAGATTTCTTAGAAGGTCTTTTCTTTAATTTTCTCCTTCTATCAAAACAGTGGAGTTGAATTGGAATTTTTGGAAGGCCCTTCAGGCGTGTCTCCCGCACAGGGGGCTGCGGCCCCCGTTCTCCCTCCAACCCTGGCGTCGGAGCACTGTTTCTTCTCCTTCACCTCCGACAGGTGGCTGACATTCTCCCTCCACACCCTCCTTCGATCGGCTGTGTGCTTTCTTTCTTCCATCTTCCAAATCCGGTGAGGTCACTGTCTCCTTCCTCCTCATTCTCCAGCCTCAGCGCCGTTCTTCCAATGTTCCCCTTCTCGGTTCTGCATCGATGATGATCAGATCCAACAATAGCTCTTCATCCCCTGGAACATCCATTGTTGCGACCTTCGCTCATCCAGTGGGAGTCGGCATCACACCCGACGAAGGACGATGAGGGAAGAAGAAAAAGGCGTAGGAGCTATGGAAGCTACGAGAGGGGGCAGATCCAACGATCCCCGGATATGTCCTCCCATGCTGGTTCCTCCCACGACGACGACGTCCGCGCAACCGGAAGGTGTAGCTGACCTCTCCTACTCCGCCAGCGAGAAAATGACGGTGCCGCACCTTGCTGTGCCCCCTGCTTCCTTGCTTCGCCACCTGTGTGCGGTCGATGGCCGGACAACTTCGGGGCGGCCGAAGACAACAGAGCCCATCGGGTTTTGTCCAAACACGAGCCCCTCGCGTGCACGAGAGCCGCCGCGATGTTGCCACGAGGACGTGCTTCGACGACGTGGAGGTGGCCACGCGACCACCCTGGCGGTGAGCAGACAAGCACCACGACCCCCCACCCCCCCCCGTTACGCGCGCGAGCGAGTGCCTGCAGTCTGAGCAGGCCGGTCCGCGGTCCAAACCGGCCGCCAGACCCTGTTCGACCGGGTTCGAACCTGATTCAGATTGGCTCGACCTAGTTCAAGCATTGAACCGGTCGGTTCAAGCCGGTTCAGCCTATTCTGTACCAGTTCAGACCATTTTAGGGGCGGTTTGGCCCTGCTCGGGTCCATTTTGACCAGTTTAAGCCCTACTCATTTTGATTTCGGTTCGTTTAAGTCGTTTAGTGGCGATTAGCGTCGTTTTTGTCGAGTCTGTCCCGCATCATTTTGGGTGTCCGGTGTGACACATTCTATTGATTTGATGTTGAAAGACATTAGGAAGGATCCAAGTGTCAACTCCTTAGTGATTCAAGCACAACTTATCACGTCATTCATTTAAGGACATCACAAACTTTTACATATCATGAGGGTGCACACTGATAGTCATGATCTGATAAGACTGGATCCCACTAGATTTGCCATGCATTTCATTGTGTTGGAGAGCCTTTATAGATATAAGCCTAATTTGAAGAGGTTCATATTGTCCATTATATATCAAGAGTACATGGATACCTATAGAAGTTCAATAGATCAGTATGATCTTGTTAAAGATGGAAAGTTGATTGAGGACAACAAGTGATGGGAAAAAGTGCAGTACTTTCTATTTGTCATAGAACTCCTAATCCAGATACTTAAGTTGGTGGACTCGAATAATAAAAATCAAATAGGATACTTGTACGATACTATTGATAGAGCCAAAATGAAAATTAAAGAGAAACATCCAAAGGGTTATAAGAAGTGGTGCAAGGTGATAGACAATAGGTGGGACAAGACACTTCACCACAATATTCATGGTGCAGGTAAAATTTAATTTATTGTGTTCTCTTTTAGTATCATACTAATATGTTAATGCCCAAGGATACAATTTTACAGGATATTTCTTGAACCCAAGAATACAATATGGTGGGCAACTGTGCAATGATGATGAGGTACTATCGGGCACACTATCAGTGATCAAACATCTTTGTAGAACTCCAGAAGATAGAACATTCGTTGAGGTTGAAGTGAGTACTCCTTGTTTACTTAGTAACCATTGAACTTTAACATAAGCAATAGACTTTTGTCTTTATTTTGGTATTTCAAATGACTTCATACAGGCATAGGATTGGAGTGTATGGAGATCTAGATTTGCAATTCTCACATGATAGAGTTTCTCCTAGTAAGCTAACTCAACATTTAAAATATATTAAACATTGTTATAAGAATGTTACACTTACTAATTCGTACATTACTTGTGTTTTTGTAGTTAAGTGATGGAATCCGCTAATATCTGTTGCAATTCGCGTGCTAAGTCGAAGCACCAGTTCATCCCAATGTGAGAGGAATTGGAGCACTTTCAACCTGATACACATTGAGAGAAGGAATAAACTGAAGAGAGCAAGATTAGAGAAGCTAGTCTACTACCATTATAATATGAGGTTGAGGATAAAGAATATAAAAAATAAGCAGAAAATATCTTAGCAAAGATTTACACAATTTGCAAGTAGATTATACCAAGAAAAAACTCAAGCTTAAGCCACTCAAGCTCATCACGAGGAGATGTTGACTTAGATTATCTATTTCAAGAAGAACATCCACATGCAACATTGATGGAAGATAGATGCTGAGGGAGAGCTAAAGTTCGACCCGAATGATAGATCATGGACTGAAGGTGAACTTGACAGCATCTTTGGTGAGGACGAACAAATACAAGAAGAAGAAGAAGAAACTCAAGTTCCATGTACAGCGTCAATTCTTGATCCACCCCGAACTACAGCTTCTCCAGAGCGAGTTATAGCTCCCGCCACAGCCCACGCTCGAGTTTTAGCTCCCACCATAGCTCCAGCTCGACTTTCAGGTGCAGGACCATCTACCACCACCAAGAAAGATCGTAGCTTATTTAAGACTTTAAAGAAAGTTTGCATGCCAACACAACAAAGTAGTGAAGGACAAGAAAGTTTGAAGAGGAAGAAGTAAAGTATCAAACACTGATATCATCCCCTTGTTACTGACATCACTTAACCACCTTCATCAGATGAGGATGAGGAAGAATTTATTCCACCCACACAACAACAACGTATGGGGGGTGGAGGTGGAGGTGGAGGTGGAGGTGGAGGTGAAGGCTCAAGTAAGAGTGGGTCTACTAGCAGTGCATGCACGAGTGGAGCAGGTCCAGATGATTTAAGTGAGAGAAGACATTCCTTTTCAAGTGGAAGGAGCAGCAAACATTAGATGAAGACGAATGTGTTCGATGAGTTCGCATCTTCATATCTAGATCCTGCTTCAGACATTGAGCCTTGTTATCCACCCCCTCCTCCAGCTTCGGCCGAGGGTGGAGTTTATGATTTTAGCCATATGACCCAACTGTTATTTTCCTATGGGTATGGGTCAATCATGACTAATCAGAGTCAATGGAGAATCCAAGAAAATGAAGACAAGCAGGACAGAGATCCGGGACAATTTCATAGTTGGTGGTGATTGGATCATTCATCATTGGAAGGCAAATTTGTATGACTTGTACTTATTCTTTATTCAATGGAATGAATACTAATGTTACTTTGTATTGTATGATTGTATCCACTTGTGTTAGAATCTCTCGTAGACTCAAAGTTATGTTAAAATGTAGTAAATTAGACAAATTTCTTGTGTTCTTACTTTTAACAATTTTTGCTCATTTTTTTAATTGTTTATTTTCAAAAAAAAAATCCTAATTCTTTTAAAAAGAAAAAAACTGATCTAGACCAATTCTAGATCGATCTTCCTTCTAGAGGATTGGTCGGGATCGGATTAGACCCCTCTGATCCTGATCCCGATCCTGCGATCCTTGTTTTCAATACTATGTATTCTTCCCAAATGTCATGGAGTGTACTGCGTATATAAACTATGTAAAAGAACAACAAAATGTAAGATTTGATTAAAAACGAATAAAATTTTTATAGTCATATTCTGTATTTTTTCCATATTTTTGACAATTTATTTCTATTATTTGTATTTAAAAAAAAAATTACCTTTTATATTAAAAAAATAATTTTACGACCCAATGGTTTGGGGCCAACCGACCCCGGCCCACCCCCATCCCGACCTTCCTTTGTTGAAATTATAATGTTAAGATAGATGAGTTGTCAAATTAGATTATATAGAATACACAATGAATACATTTGAAAAAATATAAAAATATAGGTAGTCATAAACAAATTGTAAAAAAAGAGATTAAGATTGTTTTGGCATACTAAATATAGGCCTAAGAAAGCTCCAAAAAGTTAAAAAAATGAAATAATAGAAACGAAAAAAGGTGTGGAAAATCTAAGTTAACTTGGGAAAGATAATTCAAATTTAAATATCATTAAAGAAATAACGCAAAATTGACAGAGTAGAAAAAGAGAATCTATAGAACTCGCGCCAAATAATTTAAAATTAAGGCTTCAGTTAAGTTTTGTTTAGTTCCATTTTGTATCAATTTATTCCTTTTGCTTTAGCAACCTACTGAGTACCATTGATTGTCACAACTGTTATTAGGTTTCTAACTTGTTATGGGAATAGATGAAATTCAAGTAGGAAAACTTGGAATCGGTCTTGAGAGTTCAAAACCAACCAACATGTAAGTGGGTAGTTTTTCACTTGTTTGAACTAGGTATCTATTAGTCTAAGTCTAGTATAAATGGCTATTTCTCAAAATGAATAATGATAAAAAACATGTTAACAAAAATTATGCACGGCGCTTCTCTATTCCTGATCTTTGCACTCTGAATCTCTTATTAATGAACTTACTCAGCTATTTGTCACTATTTAACTCATGCAAATACCTCAAAGGCTCAGACAACTTGAACATTCAATGGCTGGTGAGCTATCGAGATTCACAGGGCCCAAGACCAAATAGGAAGCGACAACAGAGCTACAGAGAGAGGGCAGCGGCACTGGATGGTGCCATCTTCCCTGCCCTATTGAGTGAGAAAGAAGACTTTCAGCAGTCCCGGTTTGTAAATCACATTGAGACCTTGATCGGTCAGATCAATGGGGACTGATCCGATCCGGATTACAATTTTCCAAGAGAAAAACCGATCCAGAATTGATCGGGATAGGATATTCAAAAAGCCTTAAATCATGAAAAAAATAAAAAATGAACCTAAATCCGATCTAGGCTATTTTGGGGCTAATGTCGGCCCCAAAATGGATCGTATAAGGTCCCCCCCGCAGCAGTGTTGTGCCACCGTGGCATTTTCCTTATCATATCGGGTGGGGAAGTCATCGAATCCGCCCTTACTAGGTCCACGGATAGGCCATATCGGATCCATGGGACCCAATACGACTGGATCTGGTGACTTCCGCCCTTATTGTGTCCCGTCGGAAGGGGAAGACACCGCGGCGCCACTTTCCAACAATTTTGGAAAGGAATTGCCGAAATCGGCTGATTCGGTAACTCTAGTCCCAATCAAGAATTGACGTATTTGATCTCGGCTTCATCTAGGAAGAGTGAAAGAAAAGAGATCTTGCAAGATTCTCAAAAAAATCTCAAGAGATCGGGTCTCGAATTTCTCATTTGCACGGTATACATTACCTAATAATATAAAAAAATGAGAAAAAGAACTAATATTAAGTCCATAGATAGAATTCTATGGAGTCTATGATCATCGGCACCAAAATCTACATGTGCGGGGAAGAGATGCCGAGGACATCTTGTGGCTGGTGCCGGCCCCCGGACCTCCAAAATAGCTAACGAGACCGAGATTTTGGTTATTCCGGATCTTGTGGGGCCGACTCACTATATCTCATGAAATGGTATTCCATAGTGATCCAAGCTGATTCAACTGATTCCGGCCAATTTCAGCAGGAGATCAATTTGGATCGGCTCTCCAGACCGAAATCAAATCAAAGAGGTTTGATCTGATCCAAGAATCGACCGATTCCGATCCTGCAATCAATAGACCCAACACACTACATCTGCAACTTTAGTTGTGGATCTTTAGAGCTAATAGAAGTGGATCCACAACTTAAGTTACTGATCCAAGCCACCCAAGTCGCTGCAGGGTATGACAGTTTAGACTGATGATCCTCCATCCCGGAAGGCACAAAGCAGCCTCCTCCGTGTTACCGCTCGCCATTGCCACCCCTCCGAGGCATCTTCCCCAGCCCTACCTCATGTGAGCATCCCGGGAGCTCACCTCGCCAGCCATGTTGAGACAATTCCAAAGTCCACATTGGCATTCCTTGTTTCCGCAACTTTTAGTCAAATCATGACCCAAATGTATTCGTGATGATGCAGAATTATGATATGAGTTCGTCAATGTAATGCTAAACAAAGAAGATGTATGCCCCAGCCAGAAATAATGCTCGTTCATCACTCATGATCCCTCTTTCACAAGAGTTCTATGTGAATATCATAAAAAGATTAAAAAATTTAACTATCCCCTACTCTATTGATCCAATCTGGAAAGAAAAGCAGAAAGCTATTCTCTACTATTCCCTTCATGCTGTGCTAACGGATGTCCTACTGAGCTAACAAGGTACCTGTGTCAAGCATGAAAACATCAGAGAGATAGTTGTCAGATGCATCTTCACCACCAACCACAAAAAGCTTGTTTCTCCAAGAACAAAAACCATGGCTATCACGGGCAGACGGTGGAATACCAGATGTAACACTAATGCTCCAAGTATAATTATCTAAAAATTAAAGAAAAAACATTGGTTAACTAAAATTGATTAGCATACCTGCCCCCAAAAACAGAGAAAATTTGCAGCATGTACTTGAATAAAAAAGGTTACCCTAATTTAACATACCATCAGTTAACAAAAATGAAGAAAAAGAAAAGAATGCACATATCGAGGTGCAGATGCTGGACGTAGCAATCGGTTCATTTTTTTTCAGAAACGAACTCAAGAAGGGAGGTCATTGGTCATTTAGTCACAACTGGAAGAAAAAATAAACTACAAAAAAAATAAAATTGAAAAAAAGGCTCTACCAAAATGAATGATCTTTGCTACATAACTTGTATGGTCAGTCCCCAGAAAACAGAAAAAAAAGGCTAAGCCAGCTGCAAGAAGTGAGACCTGAAAATTTTAAAATTTATGGTTCTGTTCCATTTCCAAAAATCATAAGTTAGATTCAGCAATGAACATAATATAAAAAAGAAATGACCACCCGAAAGCATTTGAATGTGAAACATAAATCAGTATAAAACCACTGAACTCTAAAAAACAGAAACCAAAATATTTGAAAACAGGGAATAGAGGATAAGAAGAAACATCTCCGTTTTAGTAAGAATGCACAATCAAAAATATTATTGCCATGTCAACATTCCGACACTTCTAAGAGAAGAAGAAAAATAAATTATTCACCTCTGATATGTCTGGCAGGAATATCTAAAGAAAATCCTAACTTCCATCAACAATTATTAGGGTTTAAAACCAATAAAAGGGAACAAAAAATTCTCAATACTTTTGGTTGATACTCACAATTTTCAATAGAAAAAAGTGACATGCTATGAAAATGGTGGAACAGGTGAAACTGGTCGTTGGCAATTTGAGATACACGAGCGAAACGTCAGTAGAGAAAATCTCGGAGAATTGCTCACCCGAGGACAGTGAGCCCCACCATTGGGTCTTTGGCAAGAACCGAGACTGCGGGAGTAGGTATTGGGTTTCTTAGAGAAGTAGGGCCTCCACAGGCCCGATGTACTCCATTAAGGCGGTAAGGTATTCCCGGGGTTTTCTAGGAGATACAAGACGGACTCAGAACTGGAATTGTACCAGAAGTGGTGTGCTACCATAGTAGGATAATTTGTCAAACAAGAGAGAAAAAGCAGGCACAGGACCTTTCAATGGAGTATAGAAGTGATGTAACCTCAAAATCTCCGAAAGATTTGATATCTTTTGTTTTGGAAATTCATTTTCCTTTTGAATTTGAATTTGATTTGATCAGACCTTAGCATTGACTTTATAAGAAAATAGATGATATTTCATAAAAGTACTAGCTAGGGTCAAAATTTATTTACTGAGGTTGTTAGGTTCTTTGAAAATTTGTTTTGACCTCTCCCCGTCGGATGGTGCGAAGATCCGACGTTAATTACATCGAGATAACTCGACTACCCTTGATTATCGTCATAGCAATCCATTGGAGTAGAAGACATGCATCCAATAAACATTCACACATAAAGGAGAAAACAATCCCATAAGATTGGTGGAATGCAAGCACTCAATTTTAGTTTGAATTTGATTAAATTGTTTTGAGTTGAATTAAATTTGTTGGTTTGATTTTGATTGAGTTGAATTTAGTTTGAGTTGAATTTAATTGGTTGAATTGTTTTTTTGGTTGATTTGAATTTGATTGAATTGAATTTAGTTTTGAGTTGAATTTAATTTGGAAAGTTTGATTTGTTTTTAGTTTGGGTTGAAATTTGATTTGGAAAGTTTGATTTTAGTTTGAATTTGAGTTTGTTTAAATTGGTTGGAATTTGGATTTGTTGTGTGAGTTTTAATTTGATTTGGCTTGATTTAATTTGAGTTGATTAATTGATTTAAGTTTGTTTGGATTTGTTTTGAATCTGGTGGATTTAATTTGTTCGGTGGATTGTTTGATTTAATTCGGGTTGAATTTTATTTTATTAAAATTCACTTGAATTTGACAGATTGTTTTGAACTTGGAATTTCTTTTAACAGATTTGTTCTTAGTTTTGGTTTAATGTTCTGCATTAAAATTTAATGAGTTAAGATTTGTTGATCTTTCTGGTTTGGGAATTTAAATTTTCTTGAAACTTACAGATTTCTGATTTGCTTGAATTTGGATTACTTAGAGAAATTTGATTTGATTGAATTAGAGTTGAGATTGATTTGAATTCAATTTTGATTGGTTTAGATTTCAGTTAAATCTGCAGATTTTGACAGTTTCTGGGTTCTCTCTTATGCAATTTTCAGATTTTATGAAATGATCTGGGACGGCTTTGAATTTGAATTTTCTATGGGTTTGAATGGTTTGGGACCACCTATCTACGGACCAGCTTCTGATTTGTACTAGTTTCAGTTTTTGAAATTCATATTTGAAACCTCAAATTGCAGAATTTTATTTCCAATCTCCTGCAGACTCAAATTCTATACATTGCTCATCTTCTGATTTTCGGCTGTAGGCCTTAAACTTTCAGATTTTCATTCACAAACCTCAGATTGCTGATTTCACATTTCAGATTTCGGATCTGCACATCTACAGCCCCCAATTCCTTGTTTTTAAAAGCAAAGTTCAGATTTGACCTCTTCAAATATCAGACCCCAGATTCCAGATTTCTGCATTTTCAGATTTCTGCATTTCAGATTTGCAGGGTTTTTCTTAGATTCTGTACCAATTCAAACTTCAGATTCTAATCTTCAGGGTTTCAATTGCAGATTTCTAGATTTCAGACTCCTGAAATGGGTTCTGGCTTCTGGCGCCTAGGCTCTAATTTCTGATTTTTGGTTTGGTGCAGATTTGGATCACAAATCTAAGTCTGGCCTCAAAGATTTGAAAATTCAGATTCTATTCAGATGGTGACTTTGTGTACGGATCCAGAATTCAGATTCTGCACCACTCCGAATTCAGATTCTCTTACGAATTCAATTAAGTTTGTGATTTGTTTTGAGAGTGTTTTGATTTGGGGATTTGGTTGTATAAAGATTTATATTTCAGATTTACAGGTTTTAAAATTTTAAAGTCTTTTACAGGTTCAGAATTTTTTAAGGTTATTTGAATCCTTTGTTAATTTTTTTGTTGTCTTGCATTCCAGAAATTCCATGTGATTGTCTCTCCTCCTTGAGACATCAATCTATGTACCGAATATGAAGTTCACTTGTTCTCTCAAAAATATGAGACATGATTTACAACTTGAATAGCAACCCGGTTCCTTTGAGTCCTTGATGAACATGGAACTTGTGTGATCAATTTGAGATGGAAAAGCACCCGGTCTTTGATAGACTTGTGGGCATTCCTCTCGCTGATTTGAGATTGAGCATATCCCGGCCTTTGATAGGCTTGTGGGGACTCATCTCCTTGCCTTGAGATTGAGCATCCCGGTCTTTGATAGACTTGTGGAAAATTAGCTCATCTCGATCTTTATGAGTTGATGAACTTGTCAATTCGTGGGCGGTATGTACCCGGTCTTGATAGACTTATCGGCATCCCCCACTGGTTTGATGATTCCATTAGCATATGACCGGCATGACGGCATATTGATTATGCTTGAGCCTTGCATAGCTTGATGGACTTGGTAAGACATTGGGGTCTTTTATAGACCTTTGTATGTCTACCTTAAGGACGTAGGGGCGGATGGTTAGTCGACCCCCCAACTAGTCCGGTTTATTGAATTAAATGTATTTTTTTATATATTTTCATTGGATTGTTTGTTTTAAAACATTTCCCTTTTTTTTGAAATACCTACGCTATGCAGGTTCTGTGCGCAAAGGGGCTTCAGCCGGCTGGAGAGGAGGTTTTGGACCGGCCGGTTTGATGTTCCGGACCGGCGGTCCACTCCGCGGGGGTGGCTGGCTTCGCCCGGCCACCCTCTTTTCTTTCTTTCTTTTTTTGCGTTTTTCCCTCACGGTGGGCCCCACGATTTTCCATGCTGGACTAAGGTTGGGAGGACATATTTCCCCCCCTCCGCTACAGTCCCGCGCGGCTCCTCTTCGGCTTCTCCGGCGCTCGACGGCACCGCGGCAGCTCCCGACGGCGTCCCTGGCTTTGTTCGACGGCGGCAGCTCCGGAGGATGAAGGAGAAGGGGCCCGCGGCCCTAGGGGAGGAGGAGGAAGCTCCCTTCGGCGGCGACGGCAAAGGCTATTGGCCTCGACGGCAACAGTGGTGGCCTACGGAGGCAGGCGGAGGTCCGGCGGTCCCGGCAATGGCAGGTGACGCTCTCTCTTCCCTCGCTGTCGCCTCGGCCTATCTCTCTGGTCTTCTTTCTGTCTTCTTGCCCTCTCTTCCTCTCCTTCCGATCGTCTTCTCTCCCCCCTCTGCCCGGCGACTTGCGGAAGGCCTTTTATAGGCTCCGGGTGATCTCTGTCTCCTACTAGGAAGGTAGTCCCGGGTCCGTGAGGGACTCGGGACCTGCTATCTTCTCCTCCCCCCCCCCCAAATCCGGCAGGAGATATCGCTGCCCCGATTGTTTCCGAGTGGGACTCGGAACTACCGTATAGTTGGATATCGACCGGGACTTGATGGCAGGTCAATATCCTGATCCGGATTCCATCCTTTCTGTCCGATCTCTTGCCTTATTCAACGAAGTCCTTCTTCCTATTTTCCTGTCGAGCCCTCCTCTGAGCAGACCCGCGGGCTGCTTTGCTTGGCCCCCTTGGAAGACTGTCCGGCCCATTTTGAGCAGGCCAGTGGGCCTTGGAGATGGCTTGCAAACGTGTCTTTCAACAGACCGAATTGGGCTTATTTGGGCTTGCCATCCTGGGCTATGTCGAGAGGCATTGCAGGTGGACTGAATTGGGCCGATCAAGGTCCTGTTATGGGCCTGGAGATGGACCGAATTGGGCCTGTTTGGGCTTGTGTACGGTGCCTGTACATGCTGTACACAACCCAGCTCCTCAGGGAGACCGAGCATGCCATTTCTTTTGTTTTCTCTTTTTTTTTTGAAAATTTTTGGTTACAACAACAAGTTAAATTAGCAACCTTAATAATTTTGTTTCTAGAATTTATGTGCCATCACCTATCAATCCTTACTGCTGCCACAACCAGGTATCAGCAAACTAGTTCCACAGCTGCACCACAGTGGACATGCATTTGGGAAGGGTTGTGCATGTACCGTGTTTCATACCTGGTGCACACCGCAAACCTTTATAATGTAATGCTCATCCAACAACTACGTTATAACTTGATTTTAAAGAGTACCAGTAAACACGTGAGTTCCACAACTTAATGACATGCAATCTAAAAGAAAAGATGCTCAATTCAAAGAAAAGTTATTATAGCCCCATTAGACATCAATAGTAATGCAATGATTTAATCTATAGAAGCCTTGACAGATGGTCAGTAATCAGTTAATTCTTCGCCAACCACCAAAAGAACAACAAACAAGTTGTGTAATTCCAATAGACATAATAATATATGGTTTGTGTAAAAAGATGGGAAAATACCTGTATCCAGTATATACAGGTCATCATAATAGACTTCCTCAAAGTTGTTTTCCGACTTCCCACAGCCTCCAAATATGAAAAGCCTTTTGCCAACCAAGGCCGCACCATGTCCTTCTCGTGCATCTGGCCCTTTGCCATGTGTAATAGGAAGCGACCAAGTATTGCTTGCTGCATAACAAACATAAATATGGCTCTCAGGATATACTTCACCAGCTAGCTCCATTATCGTTACTAATGAAGAAAAATCATGATTCATGAGAATTAAAACTTTTAACATAAATCATAAAAGTTTTCTCTTCTGCAAGAGTAGATGGTTGCATTAATCTTATAATCATGCTCTTTTTATCGCAGTCAATTGCTGGGACGAAAATAAATGAGAACAAATGTGAGCTCATTGGCATTAATTTAAATGACCATTAGCATGATCAGGTGCAAGACATTTTTAATATGTAGTGGGCATCTTTTCCAATTAAATATCCGGTTCTTCCACTGTCTGACAAGGGTATCAAAATAGAGATTGGCAGTGCATAATCCAAAAGTTTGAAAAAATGTTATCTCCAGGAGGGAGATGGATTTTGTCAAAGACTGTCTTGCAAAGCCTATCAATCTACTTCTCTATTTTCTGAGTTCCCAAAGGCATGGCCATAAATTGGAGAGTATGAGTACAAGGTTTTTCTGGAATGATAATAATGCTAATAGATAGGCCTTCATCTAATCAAATGGAATCATGTCTATGACCCGACTGAGCAAGGAGTGGATCTTGCCAAACTTGATACTATCAATGATGCACTTCTTTCAAAGTGGCTGTGAAAGTTGAAAATTGATAGAAATTCTTTATGGACCAAGATAGCATGTTCTAAATACATTATTGGTGTGGATGGGGGTTGGATCAAGGACTTCAGAGATAGTATCGGGCTACACAACATTTGGAGGGGAGTTCTCCATAACTGAGAGCTTTTTAATTCAGCCATGACAATTGTAGTAAGGGATGGAAAAAGAACCTCATTATGGAAAGATTGCGGGGTTGGCCACCTTCAGCTGGGTAACATGTTTCCTACTCTTCCTAGTTTGATCAGCAATCCTGATGCAAGGGTTCGTGAATCCTGGGATGAGGCTTCAAAATGGCACACTACTTTTAGAAGGAAACCTTAAGGATGAGGAGATCCATGATTTTGCTTCTCTGCTTGGACTCATTGAGGAAAGCAGGTGCATCTCAATAGAGAAGACAAAGTACTATGGCTTCCTACCAACAATTCAACCTTCTCAGTGAAATCAATTTTGACAAAGCCGATAAATGGTGGAGTAGAGAACCTTTGGCATCATGTGTGGAGACAACCTATTCATATTAAAATCAAGATCTTTTTATAGAACACTAGGAGACATTGCCTACCTACTAGAAGCCACTTGCATAGAGTTTTTTTTCCTGTAATGTCTACTTGCTGTGAGTTCCATGGCCTCTAGGGTGAAAACATGGATCACCTATTTATAAAGTGTGAATATTAATTCCTTGTGGCGCGGGTCGTCTTCAAGCGCTAGAACATTACATGGTTTGAACCTATTGATATCATCTCTTTTATGTTAGCCTGGTCGGGGCTGAACTCATGGTCTATTGATACCTCAGGGTGGAATATTGTAATTCCAGCTATGCTTGGGGCTATTTGGCACACGAGAAACATAGAATGCAGTCCCCCGAGAATCTCTCTAGATCTCCCACGAATCTCTCTTTCCAAACCACCGATAAAAGAAATCACTGAAATCATAATATCTATATAAATGTCTTATCTTTATTTTTTCAACACTTGTTAATACTTCTACATCCCCAAACCATATGATGTAAATCATCTCTATTGTTCTCATTCTCTTTCATTCAAGGTTTGCGGGATCGAGATCAGATCAGATCGGCCAATCCTCCGGACGAAAAGGCAACCCTTGATCGGTCCGGATTGGCCAATTTTTTATTTTTTAAACCATAAAAATTCTCAAACATCAAAAAAATTAGAAAAATCGTAAGAATGAGTAAAAAATTTAAAAATGAAAAACAATGTGAATGGCATTCTACCAAACAGTGTCATACAAAATAAGTTCATTTCAAGAATTTGTCATATACGTATAAACTATCATGTAAGAAAGAGAAAAGAGTTAAAATAAATCTTTATAAAATTTAAGTATATAACATAATTTATGAATATCAATCTTATATAAATGTGATAGTATAAGTGGTAGTGAAATATGTTAATATGGTTATATTATCATAAATCGACGTTTGGGAAACATGGATCAACCTGCACAATCAACTCGCAGGGGACAAGAGGGCAATACCTCTTGTGGGGAGTATCGAGAGGCAACACCCACTGAAAAAAAAAATTTAAATATGAAACATAGTGACCCGATCGGGCCACTCGGGACGCCGGCTCGCGCGACCCCATGCTGGGCAGCCGTGGGGTCGCTCCGGCCAGGTCAAAGCCGGGCCGGTTGGCCCGAAAACCGGCTGGATCGCCTGAACCAGGGCAACCCCCGGGCGACCCAGCAAACCATGGCTTCAAGTAGCAGTACACTTTATAAATGGATAAAGGGACATGTGACTAAACTCTCTTGAATTTTGAAAGAGACTTGATGGTATAGAATAAAGCTATTTCAAAGGCTTACTTTCGTGCCTAAGCTGGTGTTTGAGTAGCTCTGTTGTAGAAGATGTTGCATCAAAAAAATGGAAAAGAAAGAGAAGTGGAAGAAAAGATAGGATGTTGATTTTTATGTTCTGGTTCTTTTAGCATGCAAGTTAATCTGAAATTGAAGAATAGATATGTATAGGTTTTTATCTTAGATTCGACCAAGATTCATTCCGAATTTGTTACGTAATGTTTTTAAAATTGTACATTTAGAATCACTTCATTTGAATAACTATAGAGAGAGATATATAAGTAATACTAAAATTAGTACATAATTTAACCCAACTTGCACATCTCTGGCACATGAATTTTTATGCATGTTTCCGGTCATTTTCAGTCATGTCTATCTTCATGAAAGTTGATCCGAACCATAGTTGTCAAGGCGCTCGCCTAGGCGCTGCCTAGGCGGCAAGGCGCTTTTCCAAGGGCGCCTTGCCAAGGTGCCTTGTATGGGGCCAAAAAGGCACCCAAGGCGCCCGCCTAGGCGCCCAAGGCATCCAACGCACCAGCCTCGGCGCCCAAGGTGCCCAGGCAAGGCGCCTTAAGTATTTTTACATCATTAAAAAAAATAATTTTGAACGGTTTTTCCCCTTTGATACCCCTCACAAGGGACACTTCTTTAATGATGGTTTGAATATATTAATATATTGTACTATCACTTATACTATCATACATATTTAAGATTTATGATTATAAAGATATATTATATACTTAATTAAATTTCTTTTCAGCTCTTTCTTCACTCTCTCTCTGTCTCACTTATACTATTACATACTTTTTTGAGTTCGGGGGGCTTCGCCCCCCTGACAACCCCCCACAGGTTGATCCGCGACTACTCTGCGCTCCCCCATTTAATAATATTATAACAATATTTTACCATCACTTATACTATTGCACATATATAAATTTTAAAATCATAAATAAGTTATATACTTAAATTTTATAAAAATATATTTAATTTTCTTCTCTTTCACACACACATCATATTTACTTATGTGCATTGATAAAACACTCATTCAATCAAGGAAGGTGGGGTCGGGAGTCGGGACCGGGTCGGTTTGGCCCCAAACCGACCCGGGTCGGCCGGGGTCGCGACCCGGGTCGGCCGGGGTCGGCCCGGGTCGCGAAAAATAATAATAAAAAATTAAAAATGGGGTCGGGGTCTTGGGGTCGCGACCGGGTCGGTCGGCCCCAAAACCGACCGGGTCGGGTCCGGGTCGCGACCCGGCGAACCATGCATTCAATTATAACATAAAAAATATAATTATATTTATGCTTATTTTTATATATAACAATCTCCCGACTCAACCTTCCTTGATTACTGCCTTGACCGCCTAGGCAACGCCTAAGCGGCCGCCTTGTCGCCTAAGCGAAATCGGTACCCTTCAATGCCTTGGACGCCTTGTCGCCTTGACAACTATGATCCGAACATGATTTTCTATCTTCCCACAAATTTTGGAGAAATTTAATTATCGTTTGGAGACCCTGGGTTCCCGACCCTACATCGGACTCAAGCTAGTTGTGCCACATGGTGACCCAATTGAGACACCGCCCAACCAAGTTCAAGCCAACGGGTAGTCAGTGGGGGGGAGGGAGTTCAAAGCCCCAAATATGGCCCTCACCCTAAAAGCATTTTCTCTCGAAGTGTTCAATTAATGCAATTTCTCTCTCTTGAGCACTTCAAGATTGCTTATTTTTTATTCATTTCAAGGCTTTTTAGAAATCAATTTATATTAATTCTGTTACAAATCTTTCTTTAAATGTTAGCTTTATTTTTTAAGCTTTCTTCAATATATCTTATCCAAGTCAAGACACTCAAACTTCCGGCACAACCCGTAACGATCCAACTTGGCAACATTTCAATTTGATGCCCATTGCAAAAGGAAACGCTCGATGCAAGTATCGTGAAAAAATAATACACATGGGGGATTTTATGGTTCAAGCATCATCTTGTCGAGATAAATGGTAGTGTTATCCCTACACACGAACTCCACACGAGCTAAGAGTCTAATTCCATATATATTTACAAGCATTGGAACAAGCAAATAGAGCTTCAAAATGACATAAGAAGACGATCTAAGAAGAAATTTCTTAACATGCAAGACATTCAATACAGATGTATGGGATCGAGTAGGAGTGTTCGACCACTTCTCGGGAGAGGTTTCAATGAAGATATATTGTCATTAATGTTTACTAAATCATTCTAATATCTCTATGACATAAATATTTAACAATTATTGTAAAAATATATATAACTTGATACAGGCGATGAAGGCAAATCGTAAGTCATTTGTAGACAAAGACATGTATCGTACCAACCAATTCATGGGCCAAGATTTCTGGAGTGAGAACGGATGCAAAAGTAAACGATGATCAAACAATGTGAAAGAAGAGAGGATCCCCCATCTCACAAAAGATGACATAAGAGTAGGTCTCGTGAATCATGTCATCACATACACATGGCAAAAATAAACCATCATCACAACGACAATGAAGAATTTGTAACTATGCAAATAGAAAATCGGATAGGCTACATCGAGATAGTTCTTCCATATTAGCATACTAGTGAATGCTATAAAGGGGTCGTATTACAAGTCTAATGATAGACACCATAGTCAGCTACATCAAGATAGTTCTTTCAATGTCATGATGTGCAAGGACATGTTGCTTCTCGTCCGATATGTTTCCTACACACACAAAAGTTCATATTTAAAAAATATATCCGACAATCGGACAATCATACTATCCATAACAAAAACAAACATCCGACCATCCGGACAATCCCCCACGGCCTCCCCTCACCATCCGACTAGGGGTGACAGACACCCTTGACTGATTCCCCCTTAAGGGGGTTTGAAATGTGCAGACAAGGTGTACCCCCAAAACATGATCGCACGGGGGGTACCTCTAAAAGATCAGCTACACAATGGGGCCGTCCTCACCAGAGACACCTTAAGGGAAGGGAGAAAAGAAGAGGAAAAGAACATACCTTTAAATAGGAATCTTCACCTTCGCCGAAGGGAATGCCAGAGCGGACTACAAGAAGGGAGGGGAGAGAAATTTGGGAGGGGAGCCCTATGATCGGCCAAGAGAGGAGGGGAAACAGGGTGGGAAGAGAAAATCAGATCGGAATCGAACTCGATTCCAAGAAGATCCATAACTTACAAACTCCCAAAGGACAATTCTAGATCTGATTCTAGAGAATTGGCTGACATGATCCAATTTTAGGCTGATTCCTACAAAAATTGATCTTCGATCAGTTGTCCAAAGCATGGATCAGATCGACATGGGCTGATCTGATCCAAGAATCGGCCAATTTCGATCCAGATCGGCCAATTCTATAAATTACAGTTCCCATCGGTCAATAGAGGGAGGACCTTCAGATGGAGGAGAATTGGGGAAAGGGAGAGGAGGGGGAAATACCAGATCAAGGAAGAGAAATACCTTACTAGAGGGGCCGTGGAGGGGACATTGGATGAGGCCTACAAGCACTAGAATCGGGAGGAAGAATCATGCATAACAAAGAGAGATTGCCCAATTTTCCCCCAACAATCAAGCCCAATTCCAATCTTTCTAGATCCCGTGAAATTCTAATTCCCGATCCAATTCGAAAGGATCAGCTGACGAGGACCGATGCAGCCAATCCAAGCCAATTCCTCCGAGAATTGGCTCCAAATTGGTCCTCCAAGCCAATACCAAATTGACAAGTGTTGATTTAATACGAGAATCGGCCAATCCCGATCTTGATCGGCCGATTCTACAATCTATAGGTCCCAGGCAAGGAAATCCTTTATCCCCCATGTTATTTGAACTAGTCGGCCAAATCCTAAATATCAAGTGGGAGTTGGCTACGATTATTGGTTTAATTAAAGACATTGAAGTGGGGATCAGTACAAAACGGGTAAATACCATGCTCTTCTCTGCTAAGGTTGATAAATGTGTCAACTTAAGAATTATACTTTTCCTTTTACATGCAATTACAAACTTGAAGATTAACAAAGATAAATATGAACTTGAGGATGAGCATATATAAGAAGAGCTAGAAACTCGAGTTCATTGCACACCTCCAGTTCCACAAACAACTCCCAACTCTGTAGAGTACAGCTCCAGTGCATATTCCCGGTGCAAGTGTTGGACCTAGCACTAAGAAGAGTGGTGCCTATAGAGGATTATAATCACTTAAGAGAGCTGTACAATGCAATACTAGTATGGGACCATGATGCGGGACGAGGCGGGACGGACCGGCGACGTGGTGCTGCAGGAGGCTTTTAAGAGGCTCAAAATACCTAAAATGCATGAAATAAAGCAAAACCGGACTTAAACCGGTCAAAACGGGCCCAAAATATGTCGAACCATGCCCGAATCGCTCAAAACGGGCCTGAACCGGCCCCAAAATGGCTTGAACCGGCCTGAACCGCCCCCAAACAGCGTGAACCGGCCGGTTCAGGCCCTGAACCGGGTCCTGGACCCTCGAACCGGCCCTGAACCTGGTTAAACCGGGTCTGGACCGGCCTGGGAGGTGAACCGGACCCGGCCCGAGTGAATCGGTGGGCCGGTCGAGCGAGCGGGGCGAACCGATGCCGGCTCGCCCGCGACTTAAGTGGGGGGGGGCGGCGTGGCCGCCTGTGGTTGGCGGCGGGGGCGAGCGACGCGGCTGGCGCGTACCCCGTCGGGGGGCGCCGTCGTCGACCTCACGAGCGCGACGGTTTTTGTTGGCGTCAGTTTTTTCAAAAAAAAAGGGGGGCAGCAAAAAAAAAAAAGGAGAGGAAAAATAAGACCGGACCAAACTTCAGTTGACCCAATTCTTAATTGGGCCAAAAAAAGCCATAAATTAGCCCATGGGCACAATCCACAGCAGGACCACCCCTCATTTTGATATAAAATAATTATCCTCCAGCACCTTTGAAGCCCATTACGCACAGCCCATGATAGAGGCTGGGCCCAGACCAGGCCAGGCCCTCTTGCGGCCAGTGTGAACAGCTCCAGCCCACTCAGCCTGCCACCTCACCTGGTCCAGCCGTACATGCCACCTCAGCCCATTTATTGGTCAGTTTATGAAGAGAGAAACTGAAGAGGCCAGGGGAGGTCAAGGGTCAGCCAGCCCATTAATCTGAAATTAACTGGTGTAACCCCCAAGGGGGAGGCCAACAGCCATGTACGTACATGCCACATCATCCCAATATCAGGTCAGGGCTGGGGGAAGGCCAAGGGACAGCCAATCAATAAATTCAGTTTACTGGCGTAACCTCCCAAGGGAGGCCAAGAAGCCTGCGTACAAGCCCACCTGCTGCCTCTTCACCTCCCCTCCACTCTCTATAAGAGGAGGGGCGCGTCAGCTTGAAAGGGGGGCTGCGGAGGACGCCGACAGGCTGCCCCTCTGCTTGCTGCTCCCCCTCTGACCAGCTGCTGCACGTCTGCACATCTCCAAGTCCTGCAAGCAGCCAAGAGGAGAAGAGGAGAAGAAGAAGAGAGCTGCTGCCACCCCTCCTGCGTACCTACACCTGCCAGCAGCCAAAAGGGGAAGAAGAAGAGAAGAAGAAGGCAAGGTAGGGGAGTTCTGTACATACTAATTATGTAGCCCTCTAAGGGCCCTCTCTTTACCTGTTCTAGCCGCCCCCTCTCGGCCCATGTTCATCTTCAAACATGCCCCATTTTGGCCCTCCTAAAGAGCCCATAAACCGGTCCCTTTGTGACCAGTCCGCTGCCCCTTTGTGGCCCATCAGAAAACCCCCTTTCTCAGGCCCAAAACAGCCCCCTATACAGCCCATGTCCAGCCATCTGCAGGCCTACCTGTCAGCACCCGAGCAGGCCCATCTGCAGGCACCCCAAACAGACCCCAAACAGGTCCATAATCGGCCCATCTACAGGTCCATAACCGACCCCTAGACATGCCCAAAAACAGGCCCAGTTCTGCACACCGAACAGGTCCCTGTCCAGGCCCATAGCCGGTTCCATATTGGCCTGCTGTACAGCCCCTTTCAGCCCATCCAGAGGACCCCCTAAATAGGTCATCTTCAGACTCATACACAGGTCCTTCTCGGCTCCCTGCAGCCCCCCCTCAAATGTACCCAATCCAATGGGCCCTTGCCCTACCAACAAGACTAAATGAAGGCGCACAAGCACAAAGTCCAGCAGGCCCTTCCGGCTCCAAACAGAGGACTGGACCCTCTCTTCTGCAGGAAGTTCCAAGGCCGCCTGGGCCTCATTGAAGCTCAAACAGGCCTCCAAGACACAATGAAGGCAAATATGGCTGATTCAAAGTTTGATGTTAGTGTTAATCAAATAAAATTCACAATCAACCAGGCTTGAGACTAATTGGGGGCCGGTCCAATCGGGCACGCTCTACGTCTTAAGTTTAAACTTAAATAATAATCCAATCCAAGACTAATTGGGGGCCGGTCCAATCGGGCACGCTCTACATCTTTGGAAAATAATCAAACAATCGAGGCTAATGGGGGCCGGTCCAATCGGGCACGCTCTACGCTTCGGCATAATTTAAAAGAATCAAAAATAAATAAATTTTGATTAGCATATAAAGGTCAAAATAAAATGACCCAAATGCTATATCAATTTTCCCATCAAGGGATTATTATATCAATTTTATATGATGGCTAAATGTATATGCATATATGCATGAATGCCAAAATATAAAACCGATATGATAGTGATTATATCGATAAATAACACCCATAAACCTTAGCCAAAGGTCGGTGTGTTATATCTATTATCGATGTGATCCATTCCATAATGCTTATCAAAGGCTCAATGGATTCAAAACAGATTCGATTCATTGTAATCATGACATCATTTTATGTTCATCATATTTATAAGTTGTACATTTTTTCCAATTAATGGAAATTACATGGTGTATATTTTTGATGTTGTTGAGAGCTAAAAACAGTTCCATAAATTCAAATGGAATGCAAATAAAAAGAATAATTTAAAACATATCAAAATAATAAAAAGGAAAGTAAGTTAATTAAATAATCCGAAAATACTAAAATTAATCAAAGTCAATCAAACTTAACTTTCATAACTTAAAGTTAATTTTAGAAATAATTTTAAGACTAAAAAACAAAAAAAGAAAGCAACAAAACAAACAGATAAAATAAAACAAAATAAAAGAAATTTTCTAACATAACCCATCAATTAAGAATAAACAAATCAAATAAATTCAACAAAAAATAATTATAAAATCAATTTGAAAACCATTCAAAATATACTTAACCAAGTAAAAGAATGATTAATCTTAAACTAATTCGTTGGATAATAAAAAAAAATGATGAAATCTCCTAACTAAAAGATCTATTAATCAATCAATAAATTTAATAAAAAAATCAGTTTTCAAAAAAAACAAACAAACAGTAAATAACACATTGTCATCTCATTAAATAATGATCAAATTTCTAAATCAAACCTCTTCAACCAATTAAATAACATTTAGAATAAATAAACCTAACAAGTCTAAAATCAATCAAACATTTAAAGAATAAAAAATGATAAAGACTAAATCCAAATCAATTTAAATCCAAACCATTAATCAAATTTTAAATAAACACTAAAAGACATTAAGTCACAAATCAATTGAATCAAAGTTTTAAAACCAAACTCAAATCAAATTCAATTTTAAACATAAAAAAATTGCATTCCATCAAATTTATGGAGTCGTTGCTCCTATTGTATTCATTTCGATGTGGATGTATGTTATTGTTTCGAAATTGCTATGATGGCGAATCAAGGGTATTCGAGTGTTCTCGATATAACTAACATCGGGTCTTCGCACCACCCGATGGGGAGAGGTCAAAACAAATTTTCAAAGAACCCAACCTCGAACTTATATTTTTTACGTATATCGTCGAATTAGTTATACTCCTATGGAGTACCGATATTTCCTAGTTGTAAACTAAATTCGATGAATAAAAATTTTGGAAAAGACTTTAAAAAAAACTGTCCTTTTACACAGTTAGAAAAATTCAAAATATTTTTCAAGTAAGTCCAAATCAAAAAATGAATTTTTGAGCTTTTCAAAATAATCAATTTTAAATATCAATTACGAAATTTTCATGCACAAATTTTCAAAATTCAAACTTCAATTCAAATTCAATCCAACAAAAAATTTCAAATCAAATTCATTTATCAAGAAATTTTCGAGGTTTCACAGTTTCGTCGTGGATGCGGCTGCGGCCGCGGTGGCACGGCCTGCGGGAGGAGGAGACGCCGCAATCGGCGCCGGACGCCGCCATCGCCGTCGTCGGAGGGGAAGGGAGCCTCCAAAGGCGCCGTCGGCGCCGTCTTCACCTTCCTCTCGCCCCCTTCTTCTTCCATCTTCGTCGGGGTCGGCTTCTGGAGGAAGGATCCGGCGGAGAGAAGAACCCGCAGGGGGGGTTTAACAGGTCCAACAAGGGGCTAGGGCATCCCAAACAGGTGGGAAAACTGGATGAAGGTACTCCGGGGATCACCGGAGGCGGGGGTGGATGGACGGGTGGTGATCGACGCCGTCGAAGACGTCGGAACGGACGGAGACGGAGGTGAACGGTGTCGATAGGGCTCCGAATCGAACCAGTGAAGGGGGAAAGGGGAATGAATGGCTCGGAGGCCGTTGGACGGAGGAGAAGGAGAAGGCACCCACGCCGGAGGGTCGCGAAGAGACCAGTCTTCACCGGAGGTGGAACTGGACGACCTCCATCGTGGAGGGGGTGAAGGGGAAAGGGGCAACGCCGCAGCACAAGGGGCAGCCCCCTAGGGTTCCAAAAATTCAACTATAACTCTCTCTTTCATTCAACAATGTGCCCTCTTAAATAGAGGAGCCTATTACAAATAAGACATCATAAATGACTATTTACATACATGTCCTCGTAAGGACCCAAATTAAAGGAAAAGACTAAAACAAACTTCAAATATTTACAATGAAGTCCAAAAGGACGTAAACGTAAATAAACCCCAAAATGGACCAGACCGGGTCACCATCAGACCACCTACAGAATAAGAAGTAAAATTGAAGAGGAAGAAATTAAGTATAAAATGAAGATATTTGATTTAGAATGATAGCACTCAAGCACTTTCCTCAAATAATAATGATGAGAAAAGTTTATTCATGCCACTTAACAACAAGCCAGGGGTTCAGGTAAAGGAGGTGGTGGTGGAGGTGCAGGATTGAGTCATTCAGGTGTCTCTAGTAGTGCATGTGCTAGTGGAGTAAGTGCATCAGATTTGGGTGAGAGACAATATTCTGGTGGAAGGAGTCAAAAATGGGGTGAGATAGGATTCTTTGATGAGTACGTTGCAGCCCAATATCCAGAACCTCTTTCAGATTTAGAGCCTTGGTATCCAACATCACCTCCACAATCAGACGATGGATATGATTTTAGCCAAATAGTCCATTCACAATTTTCATATGGATATGGACCACTCATAAGTCAACAAAGTCAACGGACCATTCAAGAAAATAAGAATGAAGAGCAAATAAAGAATATGAGGAACAATTTCGTCTACGGTGGTGAGAAAGTATATTCTATATTTTAATATTTCACTCTCTTTAGTTGTATAATCCTAATGTTGTATTTCATTTCTAGTTGTATTGTATCATATCCTTTATTTAATGGAATGAATGTTAAATTGTTACTAATATGAAAATCAGAATAGCCATTAGGTTAATGACGTTCATGAAACTTCTCAAAGTAATAATTTATGAAATCACAACTTTCCGACATTAACACATTTTTTATTTTTTCTGATTATATATATATTTTTAAACACTATTCTGATTTTTCTATTGAAAAAAATTATAAAACAAAACTTATCCAGATCAATTCCTATTCCATAGAATCGGTCGGAATTGGACCGATCCAATCCAATCCAAATCGGATTAGTACCCAATATCCCGATTCCAACTTCAATCCCACGATTCTTGATCTCATGGAATGCCGGATCAGGATCTAGGTCCCGACCTGAGCCCGACCCGGTCGGTTTTTGGTCCAACTAACTCGATCCTGACCCCAAGATCCCGACCCCATAAATGTTTTTAAATTATTATTTTATTATTTTTTATTCCGATCCCAGCCGACCCAAGTCTCAACCCGGGTCCCGACCCTGGCCGACCCGCGACCCCGCTTTCCTTGCTTGATCTTATCAAATAGAATCATGCGTGAAGAACAACCAAGAAAGGGGGTGTTGGCCTAGTACCTTTGGAGGCAATTAATAATGCTCTTTGTTTAAATGGCTGTAAAAACTTAATACTAATATAGTGGCACTTTGGAACAAAATTGTTTCTTCCAAATATGAAATAAGGGAGGATGGGAATTGAACCAAAGACTTTTCGGACAATGGTAGAGTCTCTAAATTATGTAAGGGTGTATTGCATAATTGGGAGCTCTTCACTTCTTCCACTATGGTGGGGTTAGCAGATGACAGGAGAACCCTTTTCTGGGAGCATCACTCGATAGGTCACACAACCTTGGCTAACAAGTTCCATGCTTTGTTCAACCTATCTTGCTACCCACATGCCATGGTGAAAAGCTATTGGGATGAGGGGCAAAGTGGTGCCTTACCTTCAAAAGAAATCTCAAGAAGAATGAGATTGCTGAGTTTTCTAATTTGATGCTACTTCTAAATAACCATAAGTGTGTTGGAGATAAAGTTAACGAGCTTCTTTGGCTGCCTTGCAGCAAACTCACCTTTTAAGTGAAATCTGCACCGTGAAAAGATCTGCAGGCATAGACTTCCAACAAGAAGAGAACCATGCCATTATAAGATCATGATTTTCATGTGAAAGATTTGCAGGCAGAGACTTCCAACGAAAAGCCTTCTTCACACAATCTTCTCAGGTTTTCCTACACACCTTTTTATGGGAGTAAGGAGGAAACTATGGATTACCTTTTCATAAATTGTCCAACTTTTAATTTTCTTTGGAACATCTTTTTCAAGAGTTGGGGCTCCAGGTGGACGGAACTTGTCAACTTGGTTTATCTGTTGACGGTTTGGCCCTCTTTGATTCCAAGGTTTTCAGATCATAAGTTGTGGAAGCTCACGTTACCGGCTATATTGTGGTCAATCTAACGAATGAGAAACAAATGGATATTCGACAATTAGTTTGACTAAACCCAAGTTTGATCCTGCACCTCATGGCATCCCTTGTTGAGGACTGGTCATTTGCTTCTTCAGGAATTCATGCTCTTCAAGCATTTTCTTATTTAGTCTCGACTCTCCTACCACCCCCGTAGAATGAGTGGTTTTTGTTGTGTTGAGCTTCTAGTATTTTCCTTCTATTTGTTGTAACTTCTGTTTCTTTACACATATCAATAGAAATGTGGCCCTATGAGTTATGACCTTACTAAAAAAATCTTAAGGTGCAAATGAATGTTGTGATGACTACTGTTGGCGTCAGAATTTTCAAAAAAAAAACAGGAGGGGCAGCACAAAAAAAATATAGAGGAACTGGTCCAGGTCAACTGCCAACTAGATTGGCCCTCAATTGGGTCAAATCAAGTCCAGTCATACTCAAAACAGGTCCTAAATTGGGCCCATTGGCACAAATTCCAGCTGGCCCAGTCTTTCTTAATTTAATTAACTGATTTCCAGCTCCTATAACTCACCTACGTACAGGCCCATAAGAAAGGGAAGAAGTGGGCCGCGGCCATTGAAAACAGGCCCAGTTTTGCCACCTCAGCAGCCTTGTGCGCAGCCACCTGCCTAGCCACCTCATCCTTGACCCATTTATGAGGTGAAGAAGCCAATGTGGCCAAGCTACGTGGGAGACATCAAGGGTCAGTCTAATATTGAAGACTGGTGGGAATTCAAAGAGTTGGGGAAGGCCAAAAGTCATCCACGTACAGCACAGCCTGGCCCTTCACCTCCCCCTCCAGCCTCTATAAAAAGAGGGGGGCGCACCAGCCAGAGGGGGGGCTGCTTCAGACGCCGGGAGGCTGCCAAACTGCCGCCTGCACCCTGCTGCCAAGCAACCACCGCCTGCACCTGCTGCTAGAAGAACAGAGCTGCTGCTGCTCTCCTCCTGCCCACGTGCATACCTGCCAGCAGCCAAAGAAGAAGGAAAGAAGAAGAAGAGAAGAAGAAAAGGTAAAGGCCAGTTGGTGCGCCCATGTAGCCCTTCAAAGGGCCTTCTTTTCTACCTGTTCTAGGGTCCATCTCCACCCCCTGGTCGGCCTGCAAAAATCATCTTCTACAGCCAATGTTCGGACCCAAACCAGGCCCCTAAAAGCCCCTCTGCGCAGGCCTATTTCAGTCCAACCAAACACCCCAATCCTAGCCCAAATCCGGCCCCAACATGGTCTGCCAATCAACCCTCCTGCGGCCCATTTAGCAGGCCCATCTGCAGGTCCACTTGGCCCAGCCGTACACTCCCACCCATGGCAGGAGAAAACTCCCTATTGCAGACCCATAACCTGACCCCTGTTCAGGTCCATAGCCGGCCCAATAGCCCATAACCAGGCCCATGTGCAGTCACCTGCAGCCACCCAAATCTGGCCCTTGCCCAGTCCAATTCAGGATCTGTTCAGCCCATTTAGCAGACGCCCTGCAGGTCCACTTTCGGTCCAGCCAAATGCCCCTGCGCAGACCCGTCTCGGTCCTCCTGCAGCCACCCAAATACACCCTTGTTCAGGCCCCTGTCCAGCCCACATCTGGACCCCCAAAACCGGTCACAAACAGCCCCTTTGTGGCACCTATTAGAGCCCTAGGTGAGGGTGGATGACCCGGGGATTCTTGGAAACCGTCCGACGGGCCAAGTCTACCCCGGGCGGATCCTCATTTCTCCTACTCAAAACAGCCCCTTTGTGGCTATCCTTGCTATCTATTTTGGTTCCTTTTGGAGCACCTTCAAATGCCCCTGTTCCATTGTCCCATGAGCAAGCCAAAACAGGTCTGAAGTTGCCCCTTTGAGCAGTCCCAAAACAGGTCATTCTCAGCCTCCTCCGCCCACAATCCATGCCGATGCAGCAGGGGAGAAAAGCTTCCAAAACAGGCTCTGCAGAGGTCCAATGAAGCAGGAGACAGAGGCTTGGAGATGGGCCGACTTGAAGGTGACGGCCCGGCACCCCTTGGAAACCGTCCGACGGGCCAAGGGCATAGCCGGGTGGCCTTCCAAGTCGGTCAAGCCAAGCAGTTCCAGCAGTGCAGCAGCTTCCCAAAACAGGCCCATCCGGCCCAAGAAGACCAAGATGGGCATCCCGAGTCCTACAAATTGAAGACCGGCTTTGAACGCCGATGGAACTCAAAACCGGCCCAAGTGCCCTTTTAAAAAATAACAAAAACAGAAATAAAACTAAAAAGAAATGGACGACTCCCCCCGAGTCCGCCCCGGAATGTCGATCCGGACGGTGGCGCGGGCATGCTCCCGTAGCCAGCGGTTCCTTCCACCAATATGGCTAAGCTAAGGCTGGCTATTTTGGATGGGTAAATTTTCACTAAGTTGGAAAAATAGCCGGCATGCCGTCGTAATGCCAAAATTTTTCCAAAGTAGTGGGGATAAACCTATATTGGGGGGAGGACCAATCACTTTGTACACCGATGTACTTCACCCCATCTTTCAATGAAATGAAGCTCGATGTCAATTTGGAATGCATGAAGCCGGGCATCCGATGGCAACCCGATGGGTCGGAGGCGATGCAAACCGCCAAAACTAAAACAGAGAGTCAATCTGAAAGTCCAACAGGAAACAAAAAAATCAGAATTGAAGTAAGCTTAAAACAAGCAAACCGGTTTTCAGACAATCTGGAAATAAACAGAGCAAATCAGGTTCAGAAATGGGATTTCCCAGCCACATTTGCAGACCTTCACGTAGGTCCCTTCCCCCTTCAATTCAGGCTTGCTCGGTTCATCTGTAGACATCCTACAACCGATCCATGTTCAGCCCACATCCAGGCCCATTTCAGCCACCTGCAGCCCACCTGCAGGTGCCCATAGTCGACCCCCTGTTCAGGCCCACAACCGGCCCAGGAGCAGTCCTAAACCAGGCCCACAAACAGGCCCATTTTCTGGTCTTCATCCAAGCCCACAAACAGGTCCCTTTGAGACCCAATTCCAGCCCACTTGCAGGCCCACTAAGCAGACCCAAAAACCTGCAGCAAGTAGCCCCTCTGCGGTCCCATTCGGCACAACCCTCTGCTGGTCTCAAAAAAAATGATGCAATCTGTCCCGGTTGAAATGCACCTTGTGCAGGCCTGAGCCAAGCCCATTTCAGCCCGAGATGGGATTCTATCTTGGGTCCGGGAGAATAGCCTAGTCAGGTCTATTTTCATCCCATCCAAACTCCCTCAAGCAAGCCCCTTTGTGGCCAGCTTCCTTGCCCTCTTTGGCAATCACACTCTAGCCCCTTTGTGGCTCGGTGAAATCCCAAATCAGTCCTTAAGTAAAAATCAGATTTTGACCGAATCCAAAACAGAAAATCAAGTTTCAATAAAATCTGTCAACCACAGAAAATCAGATTTTTACCAAACCGAAAACACAAGGAAATCAGATTTCAATAAAAATCTGCAACAAAAAAAACAGATCTGAACAATCCACTAAAAAACAGATTCTGACCAACTTCAAAAAATCTGATCTTAGTAATCTGAAAATTCACTTAAAATCCACCAAACTTCTTCCCAAAAGGAATCAAATAAACAACATTCCAAACACACAAAATGGATCAAAATCAACTCAAAACCAGAAAATACAGAAATCTGAAAAATCAGAAATCTGGAAATTCATAAAACCAACCAAACAACAAATACCAAATTGCTTAAAACACTTTAAGCACATCAAAATCAAAATCAAACAAATTCAATCCAAAACAAATCAAAAAACCAAACAACAAATCAATCAAACAAATTGATTCAAACTCCAAAACTCAAAACCGACTTTCCAGTCGACCCAAAAATCAACCAACAAACAAATAAAACAAACCCGAACAAATCGGTTTACATCTCATCAGACCCAAAAGGCCGCTGCCCTTTTGAGTTCTTTACTTTTTGTGGATGTGCATGTCTCCAAAAACAGGTTGCCGCGATGGTTAATCAAAGGAGTTCGAGCCGTTGCTCGATGCAAGTTAACGCCGGGTACTCGCACCATCCGGCGGAGAAGGGTCAAAAAATGAAATTTTCAAAGAACCCGAACCTCGGTTCTAATATTTTTAAAACTATCACCGGACTACCTAATATTTTTAGGATATCACCTATTTTCCTAGAAAAGTCCGGAGATGTCTTTCTTTCTAAAGAACAGACGCAGAAAAAAGAGGTTCACACAACTACGTACTTGAAGGCTTCCCCAGTCAGAATGGATACGGTGTTTGCTATGTTAGTCAAGGCGATCGCCTTGGTCACCTAGGCGATGAAGCGAGACAAGGACGTGGTTTCCCACCTCACCTTGGTTGATTTAACCTTGGACAATCACCTTGGCTGCTTGCCCCTTATGAGGCCTAGGCAATCACCCCAAGAACTTCACCCACCTTATCCATCTCACCTACTCACCCACCAGACACCTAGACCACCTATCAGATACGGACCTACTATTCACTTTGGATCCAATAAGCTAAAAGACATTATGTATTTGTCTTGGAGAACCTTAGACGCAGGATTTGGTTGATGCAATCATATTGGCTGCAAGATTTTAGATTTTGTTTCTGTTTTGTTGATGTCATTTAGTTTTTTCCACTAATTTGTTTGCTCTCTTTTGTTTTAGATTTTTGTAATCCTTTTATGCTGCATGTTGCTGCAATCTTAATTTTTTATTGTGGTTAATAAGTTGTTCATCATTTTTGTAGATTTTTCAATTTATTGGTCCTATTAAGTCATTCATATATGTTAAATTACCTCTATTTTTGGTTTTGAATCATTTATCCTAAATTGAAGCTATTAAGTTGTTCACAATTCATGTTATTAAATTGTTGTAATTTTTCAGTTTTAAATCAATATGGTATTATATTTCAAATTGATTCTTACTTAAATGTTGTTACTCTTATAAGTTAGTTATATTTTTTGTATTTATGTCATTGTACACTTCATTTTTTAATTTATGATTCATTAGCATCTCATGGATATACATATATAAAATAATAATATATAAATACATATATCACAAAAATTTCGTTGCCTCAAGTGCAACGAGCTCCTCCTCATCTCGGCGCCTAAGTCTCAGATAACATAGGGTGTTTGCGTGATAAAACCAACACTTGATCCTAACTTCAGCGACCACATTTAGATTTGGTAATAAATTAGTTAGTTTAATTATCAAATCTAACAAAGTAAGACAAATGATTACATTTTATTAGCACCTAACTAAAAATTGTCACCATACTCACTGACTAGATTGCCCACCTAGGCAGCTAGTACGTCTACTGACTTGGACTTGGAGTGAAGCCCCCAGTTTATGAATCATTGTAGAGAATAGAATAATCTAAAATCACTTGATCCTTGTCAAGTTGATTAGCTTACTACAAGTTAAAGATATCGGGAACCAAGCTACCAGTGCCAACGAAAAGGAAGGGCATCGACAATGACAACTTCCCTAACTGGCCTACCAAAAATTTATAATAGTAAACTCAGTTCGGTTTTTTTGGTGGGGTAGGGGGAAGGGGGGTAAGATGACACGATGGTTGCGGACTCGGACTTGGCCCAAAGGCCAGAAACGCAGGGTACAAACCTACAACCCTCTGGATCAGGGCTTTAAAACTCTCACACAGCAAGAGTGAGCGGGCATTTTAGCTCGTGACGTGACCTTCACAATTGGGGAGGCAGTGTCTGCCGGTGAGCTACACCACCGAGGACAAACTCAGTCCCATTCATGAATACATATAACTGCACAAAAAATAAGCAAATTCAATTAGGTCCATTGCTCCACATTACAAGCACGTTTTAAGAAGAAAACCTAAAGGTTGCAATTCTGATGCAGCAAGATACAGAAAATGCAAACGTGTATAGGATGACAAGGCACCAACCAAAAGATAGAGGCATAGAGCACACTCTTCCTCTGAAGAAAAGCAAAATACAATAGATAAATCCTGAAACTCTTTACTAAACTAATATCACTTTAATGGGTAGTTAGGCATTTCTGGCACACCAAGCGAAACCTGCATGTATTTTGATCAACTACATACTAACTTCCATAAAAAAAGTGGGGCTCTCCAGTACTAAGTCTACGTCATACTTTCTGAGTAAACAAGGACAACTTTGTCCTACCTACACAGTTGAAAAGAAAGATGAGGATACAGATCGGCTGTCTGGTAAATGGCAATTGTTCGCGGTAAGACTACTAAAATGATCAAGCAGCTTCATAAGAGCCAAACAACAAAAAGCCATTCATGAAAGTTGACTGTGTATGGGTTAAAGATGTTTCATATAAGCTCAATTAAAAGGGGTACAAAATTGGGTAAACCACGTATAATAAATATCTATCTAATGACAGGAATCATTTTATCGCCAACCTTTAGTATGTTAATGATTTCTGGTAAGTTGCGCGATGACAGAAAAAAGAACAAGAAAATGTGAGAGACACTAATTCAAAAACACCACATTAGCCTACTTATATCACTATTCTCATATTAATGTAGCTGCTGGTTTACAGAGATTTTTCCTACTATCTAGAAGAAAAAAAAGAAAATAATCAATCCATATAAACATTGAATAAACAGAGTTTTAAAAAAAACAGGAAATGTTATATTCCTTCGATAATTTCTACTCAATGATGTGCAAACGAAAAAAGCCAAGAAAAATATACATACATGTATCAAGAACATACAGATCCTTTTGTGGGTTTTTCCCATCCGTTCCACCAAAAACAAACAGTTTGCTTTCCACCGTGGTACAAGTATGACTATCCCTTGGCGAAGGTGGAATACCCTTCATGACGGGTTTGCTCCACATTTGAGTCACTGCAAAAGAAAAGATCAACAAAACAAAGTAAATGAGATAGATTGATCTAGAATAACAAACACGAAAAAAAACAGCCAACTTGAACTTCAGATTATATTATATTTTATATGTCCAAAATAAAGTATTAGAAAAGATTCCTAAGCACTAAAGTAGATAACAAAAATAAAAACTAAGAAAGTTTCTATAATAGTTGGAATAAGATTATGAGATAAGACGACAAAGAAAAGGATGTAAGACTAGATTATCTTAAGGCAAAGCATGGACTGACATTTCATGATCATCTCTATGCACTTCCTAGCCCTATGTTATTCCATTTTTATTTTTCATTTATGAATGATGCTAACTAAACTTATCGGATTGTCCAACTCAAAGCTAGGGGTGTAAATGGAATCCGATATTCCGATTCGATTTCGATAAAAATTAACGGGTTTGGAACTTGTTTTTGTATCCTATAAGCTATCGGAATCGGAATCGGATATTCCGGTAGCTTATCGGAATTGGAATCGGAATCAGTTGATTCCATTCCCGCTAATCTGATTTCGATAAAAAATAATTATATATAAATAAAATAAAATAAAATAAAGTTAAATAAATTGTAATAAATAATATATAAATTGATAAAAATAAAATTTTAATGAGATTATATCAATTTTTAGTAATTATATGTGAATTATTAACTCATTTTTGAATAAAAATCAATATTTAATATGTATTTCGGAATTTATCGGATTCGGTTCCGATTTCGATAACGGAATCGGAATCGGATCGAAATCGGAACATAGTGATTCCGAAATTATCGGAATCGGAATTGGAACCCCTTAACCCTTATCGGAATCGGAATCGGATTCTGGTGATTCCACTACCGAATCCGACCAGTTTACAACCTTACTCAAAGCCTTAAAAGGCAATAAGTGGGAAAAGAACCCATTAGATTTAGACATTTTGTATGTTACCCAATATAGGACTATAACATGCTCCCTGGGGGGGGGGGGTTTCTACTCTTTCACTTGGACTCAAGGATCATAGCATCGGAATCAGGATATGAATTGGTGGGTCCAAATAAATCGGATCAGCCAATCCGATGGGAGAAATCCTGATCAGGAAGCAGCCCAGATTGAAATTATTTTGTTCTAAGAATTCAAAAAAATCATAAATATTAGAAAAAACTTAAATATGTCCAAATTAGAAATATAACATCTTACACACTTTCATGTCATTACGAGATTTTAAAACGAGTAAATACAACTTAACCCCAATGATTATTCCCAAAAAAAACAGAATACAATTTATATGCAATACAAAATATACCTTCTTATCACCAATATCCATGGAACTAATCTTTGTAGTTCTCATTCTCTAGATTATCATGGATGCTCCATTGACAATTGTCACTTGTGATTGACCCCTATCTATGTAAAAATAATAATTCCGCCATTCAACTAAAATCATACACATTATCCTCCGTTTTAGTTATGGGTAGAAAATATGACTGCAAAAACTATTGGATTTTTTAATAACTTCTTGCCGCGTATTCAACAAAAAAATCTCACCTAAGTCTAACGCTGACTTCTGTCACTTGAATGTTGTTTTTATCTCAAATCATCAACCCCTACTCAACGGGTACGTGTATTGGTATTTGATTCTCCATCTCCACATGAACCTCATATACGGTATTGCTGTGTAGGTGGAACGAATTTTTACCAAAAATTTCCAAATTGGAATCGGTCACCGGATCGGTCCGATTCGGATCAATTCTCAAGAAGAGAAACTGATCCGGAATAGGGATTTTTTCAAAAAAATTTAAAAATTCTAATTCCGATTCATACCAATTATGACCACTTCAATCTATTTCTGACCGATTCATTTTTTAAAAAAATCAGGATTCCGATTGTGATTCCGATACGATTCGACTGATTGAAATCAAATCTGATGAAATTCAATTCATAATCGGTCTTTTAAGCTAAAAACATGAAAAAAAACAACTAATCTGATTCCGAAATCGGCCGATTCTGATCTGATTCAACCAATTCTACAATCCATGATTTTTCTCCATCATCGTCTGAGGAGGATGTTTGTGTTCTACTTGTGGAACTCATGGGTCTTTGCCGAACAATTAACTTCCTCCTATGGCCCACTTCTTCATATGAACCATGTCCAATATTACAATTAGCAGACCTTTATTTAAATAACTCATCTGAGTAGGACTTGCAGTTGAAGCTAAATGAGAAGCTAGAGATAGAGCAGGAACTGGAGCTCTAGTTGGAACCGATGTAAGGTGTGCTTTTTCTAGCATTTCTTCACCCTCACCCTGTACACAGTCAATCTCACATTCGGCCCATATACGATCATTCAAGTCAAACTCAAGAGATGGTTCAACATTATTGTCCTCTACACATCTTGAAAGTTAGTGTTGTTTTTGGAAAAGATATTCCAAGCCAACATCATTTTGTGGTAAGTTTTGACTACCTACTTTAGGTCTTAACTCATAAATACCACCTAAAAATTGGACAAACCTTTCTTCTGAAATTTTTTGACGATCCTTGTTGTCCTTGATTCTCAACAGCATATTATACTGGCAGAACACAAGTTTTTCTAATCTCTCACTTTTCAACATATTCCTTCTCTGTGTTTAAAAGGTTGAAGATACTATAATTTCTCTCACAATGTAATAAACTCGTGTTGTCTCAAGACCCGAACTACAATGGTGATGAATGGATTCCATCCACTTCTGTTGTTAACTTTTATCCGCTACTCGTTGAAAAAAGACAATATTAATAGAAGTATGTACCCGGAGTCATTTAAATATTTGACATGAGCCAAATGTGATATCACATGCTAAAACAAACATTGTCACATGAATATCATAGATATGGATCTCTATACACTCTAATTCTTATCTGATATGAAATATAAATAAGTCAATAACAATAATGTTAATTGGTTCTAAAAACTCAATTACATGTATCTCTACTATTCTTTACTTCAAACTTTGCTTCTATTCTATCTTAAGGACTCATAGCTAGACATTGCATCATTGACAACGCATTGCATATAATCTCTACATCATTGCATATTTGTCCGCCTATTGCAACATTGAGTTCAAGAAATATACTATCAAAATAGAATCCAACAATTAACATATTACTACGACATTTAAATAAAATATAGATAAGTACATGCTACATGAACATCATGGTGAAGTGTCTTTTTTATAAAGGTCGTAAAGCCCAAATTTATTAATAATAGAATAGAAAGTACAAGTGCACGAAAAGAAATAACAATTACAATATGAAGAAAAGAGAGGGTAAAATAAGAACACTTAACTACCGAGATGGTAGTAAAGTGTCAGCACTAGACAAAAAAAGTTTAGTGGCATGAAATAATCCCTACAAGTAGACAACTCCACAGGACTTCCACTGTATGCCACAAACCAGTCCTTCACCAAAGAACACAAGGTGAAGAATGCAATTCGGATGCTCAAAATGGCCCTCAAAGATGTGCTTGTTCCTTAAGCACCATATGGACCACAACATGGCAGGAAAAACAAGCTTCCACAGCAACATGTCTAATGATCAAGGATTCAGCCCCTGCCAAGCTCGCAAGCAAAGATTGTATTAGCTGATCAGACTATGCAATATGCAAAATTTTGAAAATAGAATGCCATAAGACATTAATAATTTTGCACTCAATAAAAAGGTGGTCTACACCTTCCCTGCTATCATAGAACACACAACCCATAGACTTAACCTTAAAAATCTTGACAAGGTGGCTACGAGTAGGAATGCGCTTCATCCCAATCTTCCATAGAAAAATCTTGATTTTGATAGGGATAGGTTTTTTCCGAACATCATGATGCCAGAAGAATTCCACTCCACCAAACGTAAGCCTAGCCAAGGTAGATTTCACTGTGAATAAATATTTGTCACACAAAAGTCATACAAGTCTGCCATCTCTATTAGAACAGCATTTCGAGCCCTCTTAAAGTGCAAGCATAGCAAAGAGCTCCTGAATCTCCTCATATTTCAGGTTGCGTTTAAAATTGATGAATCACTGTGATCTAACATCCCAAAGGATACTGACTGTAGCAAGAGGGTTGTTGCACAAGCTGAAAAGATTCAGAAACATATAGGCGAGTTTGGCGTACCCAATCCAATGATCCATCTAGAAAGATGTCCTACCATACCCTAAAACGATAGTGGTGGCAGAATCAAAGAGCTCCCAATTGTTAGGTATACCTTTCCAAATGTTAGAGACTTTGTTGTTATTTCTGTAGTCCCATATCCAAGAACCATTAACCCCAATGTTGTATTTAGAGTAGACAATTATAGCCCACAAAGAGTCCATGCTAAATACTCAACTTCCACGGCCATTTGGATAAAAGTGCATTGTTCATAGCCTTAAATAAAGCAAAGCAACCCCATCAATGGTATTTCTGCAGACATGTTTTCATTTAATAAGATGCAGTCCTTTGCCTTCAGTATTAGCTTTCCACAAAAACCTAGCTCTGATGTTCTCCAGTTTAGCATAAATGCTCTGACAAACTTGAGCACAGAAAAGAAATAAGGTGACAGACTTTGTAGCACAGATTAAGATAGAAGCCCTCTATCATTAGAGAACAACATTTTACCTTTCCAACCCTACAGCTTCCTGTCAAACTTGTGGATAACACAATGTCAATCCTTGCTGTTAGTGCCCTTCTTAGATAGTGGAAGACCAAGGTACTTAATCGAAAAAGAGAACCATGAAATATTAAAAATACCTTGAACCTGCTCACGCTGGTGCTCATTCAAATTGATACTAAGGATCTCACATTTATCCTTGTTTAGTTTTAACCTCGTAACAGCCTGTATTGAAAGAAAGATTCTCATATTTAAGCATTTGTTAGGATTCCCTGAGAAGAATAATAAAGTGTCATCCACAAATTGTAGAGAGTGGCAATCTCCATGTTATCGCCAACTTCAATGCCTTCGATCAACCTATTATGCTCTGCATTATTCCACATGGTACGGAGTATTTGATCAACTAAGACAAACAACAGCAGGGAGATCGGGTCACCTTTTCTCAAACCTCTCAAGGATTGGAAGAAACCAAACCCCCTCCCAATGATGTCAATAGAGAATATGGTCAAGCAAATATAACTTTTAATCTACTTAACCCATTTGTTGTTGCATCCCATAAATTGCATGATTCTCAAGATCTAATCCTACCCTTTGACCCCACTATTTGACTATCATTTAAGCCTTCTCAAAATCTAACCCTACCATTTAAACCCTACCATTTGACCATTCTCTGAATTTATATACTTATAAATGTTAACCAAATATATTGATGTATATTAGAAAATATTAAAGTATATTTTCAAATAAAATAATTTCAAATATATAATTATATATTATGCACATATCATAAAAAACTTCGAAGTGGATCTTAATTGGAGGGAGGCAAGTTTTTTCATGACTGCTCAACTCCGATGGACATCTCGTAATCAGATAATATCAACATAAACATATACAAATCCGGAGAGGATTAGGATTTTATCTGAATCCATTTACAGCCTGAGCTGAGAGAATGAGATTCCACGAATTTGGTACCTCCATCCGGGGATTTATCTCATACCACTAGAGAAGTATCGAAAGAATGTCATCATAATCCGGCCATCATATGTTCCAATTTTTTAAAAGAGATCCTCACAAGGAGTTGATGATACCACATTTCAAGAATAAGTCATCTATATGCTATTCATATATCCAGCAGAAAACACATCTAGTATACGGTATTGAAAAAATTATTTGAATTAGAGACTTGATAGGTGAACAACTCCTAAAAAAAATTCATGAGAACAGCCTAATTCTGAGCAGTTGTGTAAAGAAGCATTCCGCCAATCCACTTCAATACAACCTTGGTTCAATGTATGACAAGCATAGCTAATTGAAAAAGAATATTCTTTAATGGGAACCACAATAACCGTCCTCCAGAGAATTTGTACACCTGAGTATTAATGATACTAAGCATATCCGTACCGTCAGCTATTTATTCGTCCTTAAGATCCCTTTTGAACCCTTTCTTCCCCATTTGAAGCCTAGAAACCTGGCTGCCAAACACTGATGGCCCACCTAGTGGTCTATCCAAAAATAAGTTTTCTTACCATTATCTATGCCAATGATTGTAGATAAACCAAAGAAATACCAATTTTTATGAATGCCTTTCCAAATGTTAGATATTTTGCTGTTATGGCGGCAATACATAATCCAACCCTCCTCATACTTCGAACAAAACTCTTGCCACAAAAATGAACTTCTCCTTTGGTTCCACTTCAATAACTATTTTCCCATTGTTCATAGAATCTGACGATTTGGATTGAAATAGGCCAATTCCTGAATCAGATCAACACCTACCAATCCGATATTGCCCCGGAGGACTGATCCAAGACTGATTCCGGAGGAATCAGCCCGATTCAGCTGGATCAGCCCTAGATCAGCCGATTACTAGGGATTGGATCGGATCGGAATAGGCCAATCCAGCGGTTTCCAACGGGATTCCAAAAATAGCAAAATCGGACCCAATTCTACGCCTGATTCCAATATGATTTCCCCCCTTAAGCGGGGAGGGAGGATCAGGTGATCCCCCCATTTCTCTCGATCCCCCTTCAAACCCTCACTCCCCTCCCCCTTTGACATCCCATTCGCAGTGGCAGCACCCTCCCCCTCCGCCCCCCAGGGGAGAGGCCTCCCCTCCCTCCCCCAATTTCCCCCTGCCTTTCCAACCACGATTCCCCCCGTTTCCAGCTTGCACCCTCCCCCTGGCCCCCCTTGCAACCTTGCCGGTTGCACCCTCTCAATCCCCTTGCAGCAACACCAGGGGAGGCTCCCCCCAACCCCACCCCTTGGCCAGTCGGCCCTTCCCTAGTATGGGTCCCCCCCTTACGGCTTCAAGCCCGGGCAAACCCAGAACCTCCACCCGATCTCCACCCCCTTCATAGTAACCCCGAGAGTCACCCCTTCGGGTCTGGGACTGCTAGGTGCACCCCCCCTCACACAAATGTTTGCTAAAAGTCGATAAGAAGATAATCAAACATAAATGGTGCGGAAAAGAAATGATCATTGGTGTTGACTTATATCCAGTTGACTTTAATTTGCCTGTAATGGCATAAAAGTGTGCTTAAATGTTACTTTTTATTTTTAATAATTTTTAGGGGGTTTCCTATTTTGTATGATTTTACCTATTTTTTAGAATAAAAAAATCTTATCCGGAATCCTCTCAGAGAATCGACTAAGATTGTCAATCTAATTCTGATTCCACGATCCTTGTTTCCAGTAGCATAAGACCAACCTTGCCCTCCCTCCCTGATATTTCCGCAAACATAGTTTCACTTCACAAATTGGAGCCCGTTTACTCCTTACCTTAGACAAAAAAAAATATTGCTCTAATACTCTCTACCTTCCTACAGACACCCTTCGGAATTCTAAGTATATAGAAAAAATATAAAGAAATACATTGCAGTACACATTTAGACAGGATACATCTACCCCCTGCAGTGCTGAAAGTATCTTGCTCTTACAACCCAGAACTCTCAATTTATGAATCAAATTTGTCAATCCCCCTTTTTTCATGAACCTTATCTGATAATGGTAAACTTAGGTATTTAAGTGGAAAAGAAGCATGGACATGTCAAATATCCGCTGTAAACAGGTCATCTCAATCTCCAGCATATTCAAGCATATGAGTTCACACTTATCCTTGTTGATTCTCAATATCATCACAGCTTTTAATAGATGTAGCAACCCTCTCAAGTTGATACACTTTCTTTTGTCCTTTGAGGCAAACAAAAACATATCATCAACAAACTACAAACAAAAATGTATTACCTACGAACTGCTTATTTGTACCCACATAAACTCTCTTAATAAGACCTCCTTGGCTAGTATCATTGTTTGCAGAATCGGCGGAATCGGTCCGATTCCAACCGATTCCGGAATCGGATCGCTGGATTCCGATCCGATTCCTGGCGGAAGGACCGATTCCGGAAATAATTCTGCGGAATCGCCTGGAATCGGTCGGAATCGATCCCGATTCCGACCGATTCCGATCCGACCGATTCCTTCGGAAGACCGGTTGAACCGGCCCGGTTCGATTCCCGGTTCGATTCTGGACCGGGAATCGACCGCCGCGGTCGATTCCGTCGATCCTGCGGCGGTAGGGCTCGATTCCGGCGATTTTGCGGCGATTCCAGCATCCATCCGGCGATCCAGGCGTCGATCCGAGCTGCCAGCACCGATTCCAGAAGGATTCCAGCGATTCGAGCACCGATTCCGGCGATTCCAACGATTCCGGCGGCGATTCCGGCGATTCCAGCGATTCCTTCAGCCGATTCCGCCGATCCAAGCTCCGATCGGCCTTGAATCAACGTCTTCTTCAGTCTTTGACTGGTTTTTGGTAAGATTTCTTCGCCGAAAACTTCGTACGTCCATTCTTACGCGTTTCCGACGAGTCCGAGCGTCGTTAAACGTTGTGATTTCCGACCGAACAAGTCCGTCCATGTTTTGAACTATCCGTTTAAATTCATTTTGCACGGGAAAAATTCCGGATATCCCGTACGTTAATTTACGACCATTTCCGGCAAATACGTAACCCTTTAAACATACCGAATGGTGTGTTACTTGGGTTGTCTGCTTCCCGAACAGCGTCTAAATCAATGTTTATGTTATCTAATCATTTTTAGTGCATTGTTTACATATTTTTGCAGATATAAGCAATGGCTGATCAAGGTGATGCAGCAGCAGCACGTGCTTCCGACGTGGGTTGGGAACACGGGCAGATGGTAGACCCAGTCAGGAAGAGGGTACAGTGCAAATGGTGTGGGAAGGAGATGAACGGGAGGGTGTTCCGGCTGAAACAACATATTGCCGGAACAGGTGGGAATGTCAAGAAATGTGACAAGGTGCCCAGCTGAATCTCCTGATTCACGGCTTCCAAAGCCATATTACACGCTGGATTCGGATACACCTGATTGTTATATACAGGAGCCACAGTATCCAGCAGTTGGCCAGGCTGACCAGCAGTGGATTACACCACTAGCTCCACCATCCTCTGCTTACGACCCGGTCGTCCCGCAGTCCGATCCATACGACCTTGATGGCATGGCATCGGCATTATTTTCATATGGATATGGTCCCGGACAGTATACAAGACTGAGCACGAGGGAGGAGCGTGAAGCGCAGCAGGGAGAGGAGGAAGACCCATATTTATATCCTAGATTTTGGTAGTAGATTGATATGATGTAATTTTGTTTTCATGATGTATCATCTCTTTGATTTTTGAATCAATGGAATTGGAATATGTACTTAACTTCAAGTCTTCAATTGGAGTTCATTAGTATTTATTCGATGTGGTTCTGTGGATGAATGCATTGGTTATTTTTTAAAAAAAATCTAACTCGTTTCCTGTTTTTTTAGAATTTTTTCTGAATTTTGTAAATTTTTTGACGAAAAAAAAATTCAAAAAAAAACGATTCCGGACCGATCCGGAATCGATTCTCTTCCCAGGAATCGGCCGATTCCAGCCGATTCCGATTCTGGAATCCTTGGCTAGTATTCTCCCACATTGTGCTTAACACATGACCCACAAGAACAAAAAGAATAGGTGATAAGGGTCACCATGCCGTAGCCATCTTGGATAGCCAAAATAACCATAAAATTTGCCATTCAACTCTACTGAGAACTTGGTTGCGTTTGACACAGCACATGACCCAGGTTACCAATTTGCCGCTAAAACTCATAAGGCTCATATTTCTGAGCAAACATTTCAATTTCATCCTGGTATATGCTTTTTAAAAATCTAACTTTAACAAATACCTTTCTTTCCCTTGGCCTTCTGGTCATGTATATATTCATGTGTTGCCATAAAGTTGTTTAGGATATATCTATCTTAGCCAAAAGCTGAATGAGAAAAGTTTACCAGTTTCTTTGCATAAATGCAAGCCTAACATGCTTGATATCAGAAGTAATCTCTTTCTTCGGTAGAAGAACCAATGACGTTGAGGTCAAAAATCTAACACTCCTAGGCTCCGCCTCAAACTCCATTGCTCGTCATAAAATCTTCTTTAATAATATACCAACACTTCTGAAAGAAACCAACTGAGAAGCCGAAACTGGGGCATTGTAAGGGTCCACAAACTGAATGGCACTAAAAATCTCCTCCTCATTGCAGTAACCTCCTCATCTGCTAATTGAGTCAGTTTAAAAAGGGGCTCCAATCTAACTCATCCTTAAGCAATTTTTCAAAAAATTTTGTTACTACCAAACATGTCTGCTCAGACCCTTCTCGTGTTGATCCTTCTACCTGACGTTTATGCAATTGTTTGTTCCTTAAGGTAGCCGTGTGAAAAATCTTGTGTTCATGTCAGCTTTCTTGAACCAAGTTTCTTTAGCTCTCTTTAGCTCTCTGTTTCAATTTAATTTCCTCTCTTAACATCCACTCATTATGCTGGTCCTTTGCTTCTAGCCATTTTTCTTTTGCTAATCATCGATGCAACCTTTACCATTTAACTGCTCAAATTGATCAATTTCACGGAGAAGCATTTTATTTTCTGCAGCTGAACTTTTACACTCTGCCACGGCCCAAATTTTCGGTTGTGACCTCATGAACTTAAGCATTGAAGTAAACCTCATAATTAAGGACGAACCTGTCACACTAACCTCCTTCCACCATGTCCTCATATTATCCATGAAGAATAGATCTCTGTAGTCTGTACCAAAACAAATAAAACTTAAAATTTTCTTATGCCAATCATTGAATTGCCACCCCACTTTATCCCAATTGAAAAAATGGTCTAATGCCACCCTTGAAATATAGAATGAATCTGGAAAACCCTGTTCAGCTATCCATTCCGTGGATCTAAAAAGCCTGTTGAACTTTGACTTTGAAGCTAAATTGGACCACGTGAAGTTCAAACCATAACCATCAATTTCAATGTGCCCGTTCTCATTCACCAAGTCATTTAAGATTGCCATTCCGTGGACCAGGCAATGTGTTTTATTCTTTCCTCTGGCCTTCTAATTGTAATGAAGTCACCACAACCACACCATGACCCCTAACAAGTGCCAAAATAATACTAGATAGCTCACTGAAAAACCCTCTTCATCAGCAATAGAATGTGGACCATATACACTAGTTAGGTACCATATTCTTCCATTAACGTTATTTGTAAATCTCATAGCATGTATGTACTTGCTAGTAAGAATGCAAATTGCTCCCAAAGAGATATCAGTCCATAAGACCGCAATGCCTCTACTCCTCCCCATGGAAGTAGGGCAAGAGAATCTATTAAGGAAGCCACCCTTAAGTAATCAAATTCAGATTTTGTTTCCTGCAGAAGTAAAAACATATGTCCACTGAGCTGACAAAATATTCCCATGCTCCCTTAATCTCTACTTACTTTGTGTACCTATTTCCAACTGAATCTTTGGTATTAATAGATAACAATCTTCCTCCCCTCTCTCCTCCTCCTAGATTCCAAGGCGATACTCTTATTCATTAAACATTTTAATTCCATTGACCCCACTCGACCCTAAGAAGATTTCCGCCTGGTAACTGGTCCTTTCACAACCTTCAAGTCAGCCCTCAGTTTATGAAAAAAATCCAGGACAACCATCTCCCCACCCATAAAACAAAAGTCTTACCACTTCTCCAATTTGAGTGATATCCACATCTGAAAGAAAGATCTCCCCCTCACCTTGAATCCCCATTATCTGCCCAATGCCCCCAATGGGACTGTACGGAGCAAGAACAAATGATAACTCCCTTCCAAATGAGGACATGAATCCAGCACTTTAGCACAAACGCTTGCCTCACACAATTTGGAGCCAAAAACCACTGCAAAGGAGATCCTGGATCTGCCGGGAGAACTCTAACGTTGACCAGAGACGGCACTGGAATGGCTGTGTTGCTGCATGCCAATGAATCGTAAGGCATTGAGTTTTCAAAGCTGCCCTCATGACTCGAGGACCAGTTCAGCGAACGAATCCGGGGTTCGACCAATCCTTCACAACAGCTACATGAACCAGCTGAAAAGCAACCAGCTTGCCAACTCCTCCCACTTGTTGACCCTCAACCGAGCCGACCATTAAAGAAATACATGCTTCGCATCTTCCTCACCTAAAACCAGTATGGCTCTAACTGCCTTCTTAACCCATTACAACCTGGCCCCCTTTGCCCCTATTGAAAAAGCCGGAACCTCCGAATTAACCACCCCATAAATCCTATTGTCACCAGTGATAGGCGCAGCCTTAACAAAATGAGAATTTTGAATCTTTTGGATCATCTTCCTTATCTCCAGCAGGCTGACTTCCACTTCCGGCGAGAGGACCTTGACCGGCTCAACCAAAGCTTTGTAGGTCCTTCCTTCCAAAACTCACCAGAATGTGTTACCTCCTAATGGTTCGTCATCTCGCGAGATTCTCAGTCTCGCGGGCACAGCGAGAAACGAGATGACCGAAATCGTAACTCCCGTTCTCGGCATCTAGCGGGTGTACAGGGGGCACAACGTGCTCCCTCTGTGATGATAATAAGGCGTAGAGAAGGCTATAGGCGGGCAGAAAGGGGCAAAGGATGGCACGCCGGTCGGCCACGCCGTCCCTCACACCGCACCGGCAAAAGATACCATCGTCCGGTCGGCCACGAGGGCTTAAGATGGGTGCTTAAAACCCCTCGTCAGACCCCCGATGGAAGACATGAGGAAGAGTTGAAGCAACCTACCAAAGCGGCGATCTAGTTGCAGCGACGTCTCCGGCTCTCACGGCAGGTTCCGAGTGCGGCAGCGGCGACCTCCGGCTGTCACGGCGGCGGAGACCTCCGGCGAACCACCCTCTCCCGGCGAGCCACTCCGACATCGTCGCGTCGCCCTCGCGGAAGACCCTCCGCCATCGTCGGCTCGTCGCATCGTCGTCGCGGAAGGAGCCGCCTTCGCGAATCGGGATTTCACCGTCGCCCGCGGGTCATTGGATAAACAAGGTAAGTAATGTGTTTAACATTAACGTAAACACATTAAATATTAATATATTATTTAGACATAATATGAGTTATATAATTAGTTCCTGATTTATATGTGGATATTTGAATGTGTAATATTTGGACATAATAAAATTATTAAATATTAATATGTTTCTTAAGTTTCTTAAGTTTACAGTTAAATATAAAGAAGATTAATCATATAACATAGTATGAAGAACATTAATCTATTTTTTTGGTTTTATTCAAATTTTTACTATAAATATAATAAGATTAATTATAATAATATTATATAAAGTTTATATGTAACTAAAATATTACATGTATTTTATTCTATTTTATGAATATATTTAATAATACATAATCAAAAAAAGTTAAGTTTAAATTATAAAATTTATTATATTTTTTGCATGCCAACTATGTATTCGGATGCATATTGCTGACTATATATTATAATAATAAACTAATATATTAATAATAAATTAATAATATTAACCTTATTAATACAATACAAACTAATATTTTTTAAAATATAATACGATGTTATACAGTTTAAATATAATGAACAATTTTAAATATGATGTAAATATTTCACTACTTCTTTTGATTTTTTTTTAGTTTAAATATATGAAAATTATATATAATAAGATATTATGCAGGTTTAATATAATCAAATTTATTACATACAATGTAAGTATAAAAAATAAATGTAAAAAATTATATAATATTTGAAGGAATACAAGTTACGAAATATTAATATATTTTATAGGTTTTTAAAAGTTTGTAGTCAAATATAATTAGGTTAATAATAAAAATACGATATAAAGTTTGTATGTAATAAAGATTATTCAATTTTTAAACTTTATAATTTGTAGTGTAAATATAAAAAATATAAAAACATTATATAGTATTTGAACGTAATACAAATTATGAAATATTAATATATTTCTTAAGTTTTTAAAAGTTTGTGGTTAAACATAATAATTATAATAATATTATATAAAGTTTTATCACATAAAAATTATTGATTATTAATATATTTTTTAGTTTTATTGTACTTTGTAGTTTGAAATATAACAAGATGTTATGCATGTTAAATATATTCAAATTTATTACATATAATGTAAATTTTTAACTTACTTGTTTTGACATTTTTTATTTTAAATATATGATGATTATATATAATAAAAAATTATGCTGGTTAAATATAATCAAATTTATTACATTTAACGTAAGTATAAAAATTAAATAATTTAGTTTTATTGTACTTTGTAGTTCAAAAATAATAAGATTAATTATAAACGTATTATAAAGTTTATATGCAATAAAAAATATTGTGAAGTAATCTGTTTTTTTGGTCTGTTTATAGTATAAATATAATAAGATTAAATATAAAAAGTTTAAATATAATAGAAATTATAAAATATTAATCTGTTTTTTGGATATTTTGTAGTTTAGATATGATAAGACATTATACAGTTTAAATATAATGAAGTTTATTACATATTATGTAAATATTTATCTTACTTTGTTAGTATTTTTTTAATTTAAATATTATAATGAAAAATATAGTAATATATTATGTAGTTTAAATATAATAAAATTTGTTAAATATTATATGAATATTTAACTTACTTTGTTGTTAGTTTTTTAGTTTAAATATAATAAGATTATATACAGTAATATACTATACTATTTATTAAATATAATAAAATGTATTTAATATTACTATATATGCAGAATATATATTATAATAATAAACTAAAATATTAATAATGAAATTAAAATTATTAACTTTATTAATACAATATAAATTAATATATTCTTTTGAAATATAATAAGTTAGTTTTTTAGTTTAAATATAATAAGATTATATACAGTAATATACTATACTATTTATTAAATATAATAAAATGTATTTAATATTACTATATATGCAGAATATATATTATAATAATAAACTAAAATATTAATAATGAAATTAAAATTATTAACTTTATTAATACAATATAAATTAATATATTCTTTTGAAATATAATAAGATGTTATATAGTTTAAATATAATGAAATTTATTAAATGTGGTGCAATATGATCAAATAGAACCAATTCAAAGTGAATAATATTTTTATATTATACTTTATTAATATATTTAATACTCTATAATCAAAAAGATAAAGTCTAACCTATAAAATTTAATTTTATACTTTTAAATGTTTACTATGTTGGATGCACATTGCAGAATATATATTATAAAAATAAACTAATATCGTCGGAATATATAATATCACCCAAATATATATTATAATAATAAACTAATATTGCCAATATATAGGAGCACATTGAAAAATATATATTATAAATTATTAATTGTCAATCACATTCTTTTAGAAATAGTTTCCATTTCTTATTATTCTAATTTTATATTTTTACTACATAAAATATCGCCAGAAGTTCTATTTGGTAATTTATATCTTTAATTGCCGAAGGAAGATGTCTGCAAATGACATAGGCTAGCAATATGGAACTCTCGTTGGTAATAAGGGTTCTAAGTGTAACTTTTGTGGAAAAGTTATGCAAGCAGTGGTGTTACTAGGATGAAATACCACTTGATTCGTGACAAAGGATCAGACGTAAGTAAATGTGTAAGTTGTCCTCCTGAAGTGCGGAAACAATTGAAAGAATTTAAATCTCAAAAAAACATACAGACTATGAAGAGTAAATTAGCAAAAGAAGTAGTCATGGTTGAACTTCGACAGATGGGTGGTCATTCTGAAGGTTTCTCGTCGACGAAGAAGAAGGATCCGAGGAAAGAAGACAACGGAAATCGCAAAAGCATCCGCCGAAGCTAGATGGCAAATCGATGAGTCCGAGCATCAAATAAGACATTCACAAACAATTCGAGCCGAAAGTAGTGGTGCCGCAGAATCAGTAGTGGAACCGGAAGTGGAATGAAAAGAACGAAACGAAGCATAACCGACTTTACGCATCGCGGTGGACATACGGATCGCAGGGCATTGGTAAAGGTTTAGTAGAAGGTAGTTTGTATAAATCGATGATGAACGACAAAAGAATGAAAGAAATGGCAAACAAAGGCCCTTTAAGAGAATCGCTTTGAAAGATGGTTTCAAAATTTTTTATATTCAATCATATTCCAAATTACGTTGCAAGAGATCATCATTTCAAGAATACGATTGTCAAGCACAAAATTCGATGCGCAATAAACCTCCCACACCCAAAGACATATTAGGAAAATATTCGACGAACTAGTCAAGACACGCAAACGTAAATAAAAAAATCGGGAACCACATCGGGATACCCATGGTTGTTCTCTTTTATGCGACGATGGACAGACCCACAAGAATGTCCATCATTAACTTTACGGTTTATACAGAAATGTTATATTTTTAGATTCAATCGATGCATCAGTAGAAGAGAAAATCATGAGTTCATTATGCAAATTTGAGGACAAGATTAAAGAAGTCGAAGAAATAAGGTTATACAAATTATAACCGACAATGCCGCCAGCTATAAAAAGGCCGGAACACTTTCGCATCAAAATATAATCTTTTCTGTCACCATGTGCCGCGCATTGTATAGATTTCCGATGTTCGAATATGCTGCAAAGAATGCCTATGGTAAAAACTATAGACATGGGTCGAATTGTTACACATTTCATATATAATCATGATCAAGGTAATCGAGTAAGAAAGGCTTCGCGGACGGACATTTAGTTCGACCTCGGTGCCACTCGCTTTGCCACAAATTATCTTGCATTGCAAAGTTTGTTGCGCGAAAAGATAGTTTCGAGAGGTTTTCTTTGTTCGGAGTGGTTTAATTCGTAGTTCGTAAACACTCCTATCGGAAGAACGTCGAACAAATCATACGTAATCCTATGTTTTCGGGATTACGCAAGAGATTCGATAAAGATCACGGAACCCACGTATAAAGTTTCGAGGTGATGACACCGAAAATTATCCGACCACTGGCAAGCAGTATATCATGCGATCATTGCGATGAAGGACGCGATAAAGACAACTTCACCAAGAAATTACATACGGGTTCATAAGATCATAGATGATACGGACGAAATCAATGGACGCACATATCTACAAGGCTGGTATGTTCTCTTCATTTACCCAAAGTATAATTTTTTATTATAAATGTATAAAACTAACATTTTTAATAATAATATTTGCAATGTGACAAAGATATTTTCTCAATCCAAAGCACCAATATAAATTGCATCTCGGAGACAATCAAGCACTTATTAAAGCACTTCATCAAGTTTACGAGAAGTTGTTTCCAAAATCTAAAGGAAGAGGGCAAATTGGAAAGGAGGTAACGATACGATATTTATAGACTTCATCTTTTAAGTTGATATTAACATTAAATATTTTTATATACTAGATTATAAAGTTTAGAGATGCATTGGCCTCTTTTAGACAAAAGCTGCTATCGTTAGCAGAGAATCTACGTGGCCAGGTTAGTAATTATTTAATCAAAAGATGACTTACTTGATTCGAATTACAAATATACGATTATTTGCTTCACTTTCAGTGTGAATGGTGGAAAATGTACTGAGATGATTCCCCAACTTTAAGAAAACTTCGCGATTAAAGTTTTATCGCGTGACTTCATCACTTCTCGCGAAAGAAACTGAGCACTTTTCGATACATACAAAACCTAGAAATAGCTGTCATATTCAAAGTTGAAAAACTAGTTTATTGTCATTATAATACGAAGCTAAAGGTAAGGAGAATGAGGCTATCGAACAAAAAACAAGGAGGCGATCCTAAGATGACCCACTTCGATTATTTTCACTATTAGGAGAGAATGACATGGATGATCGAGAAAATTCTTACGCCGAGCGGGTCGCAAACAATGATAGCGGATGAACACGATGGTCGCCTATCCGAAGAAATTGTTAGCCGCACGCAAACCGGAATGTACGATGTAATCGTACAACAAATTCTTCAATCATCTTCCGAGTCAACTCATCTTCGTAACGACGATCCAACCTCTCGATATGGATGCTTCCGAATGGACATGGAAGTGATGATGATGGACAGACGAGGAGGGAATGTCCTTCGCGATGTGGTGCCGATGACAGATTTGTAAGAAAACCAACCATTCCCCACCGATGCCGCCGAGGAAGTTCATCATCAACGCGACAAAACATATGACGCGTTAGCAAGAGTGTCGGTCCGTCACATCAACAAGGTTTGTCACAACTCGAGGAATATGATCTTTCTCACACATTCAAATAACGGATATTTCGATACGGATATTACGGATACGAACATTCTCAAGATTCATCATCATACGAATACGGACACGTACACGTATACGGGAGAAATGCAACAAGGTTTTTCACGTGCATTTTATAATGAAGGAGATGAATCCTCATACGGATACGGACATACCGCAAGTGAACATGCTCCTTCAAACATACCATATGCGACCAGTTATTGGCGGTTACGGTCATAGTCACGGTCCTTACGGCTATGGATACACAACACAAGATTTACTCTTCAAACATCTCTCGATTCTTGGCGAACAAAGATTCGCTTACCACGAGAGAGAGATCATCGGCCTCATATGTCACATGGGTTGAATATCAGTGATTTTGCATTGGTGACTTTCAGGCACAACAATCACAAAGTGACCAACAAAGTGATATATCGTAAGCACATAGATCATCTTTTCGTATTGAGAGTGTTTTCTTATTGTTCATTCACACAACAAGTGCTGGGAGTGGAGTTTGACATTAAGAGTGTTTTGTGATTGTTCCTTCACACAATTAGTGTGCAAAAATATTGTGTTATTTATTTTCATGTAATGTATGTGAATTCATTGATGTACTCCCATCTTTATAATATATATTATATTATAGTTGTTATTTTATACATATTACATATATACATTTTGATCCGAGAACCCGAGATCCGATCTCCCGAGATTTTCCCGAGATCTCTTCTCTTCCACCCCCCCCCCCGAGACGAAGCCGAGGTCCGAGACCGCAAACCTTGCCTCCTACATTATCAAAGGCGACTACCTCAGTTGCCTAAGTGACGAGGTGAAGCAAAATCATCTTGCTCTAGCCCTCATAGCCTAGGCGACCAAGGCCACCGTCATCGGGTTCAAGGGGGTGCCTACGGCACCTCCGATTCCATGGGGACCCGGTAGGGGCATCAGTCACCAGAACCAGTGACTTGAAGTCATATCGGGTCTCGATAGACCCGATACAACCAGATCCGGTATTTTAAACATTGGATCCGGTTTTAAGTCATATCGGGTCCGGTAGAGCAGGGAAGAACACCATGGTGGCTGTCCGCCATGGCAGCCATGGAGGCCACGGAGGGTCAGAGGTGATGAGGCGAGGCACCTGCCTCGCGCTTTGACTACATAGGTTACCTCCCTATATAAGCTCCATTTGACGAAGAAAACTATGTCACTTATTGGCACTTCAAACTCTTTCCCATTGATCACTGCTGCCCAAGACACGAAGGACAAGTTTTTAATTATAACCACCCTCCCAAAGACCATTTAATCCATCAAGATGTCATCCCTAGCCAACACCAACAAACATCTAGAAGATCCCACAAAACCTTGTCCTTCACTTCATGACTTGTAGAACCTAAAACATCCCCAATCACCCCATTGTCTAGTCAATCTTTCCTTGACAATACTCCCACAGGCAAAGAGATAATCACTGGAGTAGAATTCACCCACACCTTCGGCTCCCTACTTTCATCCAGTTTGTTCACACAAACACAATAAGCCATCTGCCCCTTCCCCCAGCCTGGACAGTTCCAACTCCTATGGCGGATACCTCCACAAATCCAGCACTTCCATTTGTTCCTGAACTTTGCTGCCAAGTGTCCACCCTCCGGACAACAGCCACAAAGAGGCCCCTTGCAAACCTCCTTGGCCAATACACTGCATCATAGACACTGCCCCTATGGTCCACCCCTTCGGCCAAAACCACAGCACAAATCCTCTGGGCTGCTTGCTAGAAGAAGCTGCTGACAAGGACATCCTTCACCGCATAGCAGTTCCAAAGGTTCAGCTATCTTGCTGAAGATGAGATGATACAGTACACTAATGTTTTCCTCTGTTATTTTTTATATATCTCTTTCTCAAGCTCAGTCACTCCCAATCTCTCTTCTCAATTCTTCTCTTAGTCAGAAAAGTGTTAGCCAACACCATTCAACCATCCAGTCATCCAGTCAACACTGTTTTCTGGAGCCAGTCAATTGTCCCATTAAAGTAAATAATCCCGCCACTCCTCACCTCTCAGTCTAATTCAATATCATTTTTAAAGCTAAACTGCAAAAAAGGGTAGCCAGTGGCAGCAAAATAAGATAAGTACAGGTACGGTAAAGACCAAAGAAACACACAAAAAAAAACTATCTAGCCAGAAGACAGATCAGCACCACCAAGAGCAGCCCCAATGTGAGAGTAAAAAAAAGGTTGTTACAACAACCTCAAAACAATATACAAAAATGGGCAGAATCAGGTAAGAAGAATGGCGAACATCTTAAAACAGATTATGAATGGTTGCAGTACTTATCATTGCATCCTGCACATATTGCCCAATCCTTTGTAAAGCAGCACACAAAAAGAAGGATCTGGCCCACAATAAGAAAGATCTAACCTTCCTCATAAGTTCTAATTAATAAATTGTTCCCACTTTTTGCCAATAGCCCTTGAAAAAATGAATTCAAACAATTTTCTGCTTCTCTTTTTTTGAAAATGGCCAAAAGGCCAAAATTTCTATTAATGCAAAGAAAAGTACAGGTGAAACCTAGAAAAGACAAAATAACAAGAAGAGGGGAGGCGCAAACTACCAAGGCGGTAGAGAAGAGCAAAACTACACTAAGCATGAATTGTAGAATCGATTGAATTGGAATGGAATCGGCCGATTCTTGAATCGGATCGGTCAATGTCGACCTAATTTTGACCTCAAGCACCAATCCAAATGCGACTCCCCACGGAATCGGTCTGCATCGGGGGAATCAATCAAGATGTGGCCAATTTTTTTTAATCAATTAAGAATTGGCCAATTCAACCGATTCTACCGGGACACTGTAAGTCCTGAACTATTATCAATATCGGACCCAATTCAGCCCCGATATCGATCTGATATAAGGTTTATACCGGTGATATTGGGTCAGAATCAGCCCTCCCCTTGATCTTCCACAAGAAGTTGCTAGGACATCGGCGATTTAGGTGATTTCAGCGGCGATTCCAGCGACTATGATGATCTAGCGGTGATTTGGCTCGATTCAACAGTGATTCAATGTCAATCCCTCTACATTCTGGCCTTCTTCAGGTAATTCCCCTCCCTATTCTCTTGATTCGACCGATTGCTCTCAAAATTTCTTCTTGAATCCAACCCTCCTAACCGCTTCATGGCCCTCCCCCTCCGTTACACCTAAAACAGTCATAGTGGTTTTATTTTTAACAAGTTTTTTAGAGATATTCCTAATTGCTTAGGCTTTATACTAATTTGTCTAAATTTTACAAAAAAAAAATTGATCGATTTGAACCAATTCTAAATTTGTTTTCTTCTAAAAAAATTGGCTGATTCCAACCAAATCAGATCAAATCAATACCCACCGATTTCGATTCTGATTTTGCCATCCATGACACTAAAAGAAAGAAAAAATACTAGTATATGCCCTTAAAAGATGCCTCAGATAAGGAAACACCTAAATGAGCCAGCAACAATTCCCTAACAAAATAAGACATCGAAGGAGGATAACACTCGGGTTCTAAAAATGCTCTTAAACGATTATTTGGTTCCGTGCGTGCCAAATGGACCAGAGCATAAGAGGCAAAATGAGCCTCCATATAATAGGATCTTGAAGAAGAGAAATAGTGCTTTCAGGTTCCCTCTGTTGCACCTTCCAAATTTTGAAAAGAACTCTCCAAAGAAAATTAGTGACCCCACACTTGACAAATATATGGTGAATAGTTCATCTTTGTTGGCACAAAAGCACAAGAAATGGATATAAGTGAAAAGATCTTATGCATATGACATCTGGTTGAGAGTTTGTGCTTGCCTATCTTCCATAAGAACAGCCGGATTTTAATGGGCAGAGATAGAATCCAAGCATCTTAATGTCATTAAACTACCACTCCTCCCATAAACAATTTTCAAGTGGCAAGCGTTACAGTGAATGTGGCTTTTTTACAGGGATGCCACACCTCTCTATCCTCCTAGCTGTCAATTCACCTGCAAAACTCAAGGAGCCAAAGCATGCTAGAAATGTCACAAATTTCCTAATCCATGAGATTTATTTTGAATAAGATAAATCAATTCGATCTAGCGTCTTAAATGCTGCAGATCTTGGCTTGAAGATCACGACATAAGCTGAATAAGCCGAGAAATATAATAGCCAAAGAAACATGCCCAATACAATGGTCCTCCAAAAAGTTCTATTATCCCCCACTTCTAGGGCAATTGTTTAGAATACCTCCCTAGATGGTCAAAAGTCTATATGTCTCTGAATCTTTGATCCATGAACCGTTTTCCCCTAATCCATATTTAAAAAGAACAAAGTTTAACTCACATTGCCACATTTTACACTTAAAATAGACTTCAAATAAGTTTAAATATGTACTTTTTAAGTAGATATACAGCTATCTCGAACACCATGCGACTTCAGTTGGACTCAATTTAAGCCCTTGGCACCTCGGACATCGGGTGCTTTCGGCACCTCAAAAGGTTTAGCCCCGAAACACCGTATACGTCATGAACAGCATAGTGGGGGGGCGGTCGGTGCTGACTGGTGACGAAGAAGAGGGCTCTAGGCTAGCAGGGCCGAGAGGAGAATGAGGAGGGGTGACAGTCGAGGTACATGGGGGTGTTTTCTGGATGGGTAGGGTGAGCCAGAGGGTTGGGGTGGCAACAGAGGATACCTGCAGTCGGGAACATGTAAGGGAGGTGGTTCTACACAGGGCTCTACAACTTGCGTAGCGCCCTTACTCAAGCGCATGGTGGTAGTTTGTCGGTGCTCAGGCTGGATCCGGAGAAGCTAGGTGGGTACTCCGCACAGGGGTGGTCCAGAAGTGGGTGGGCTGTAAAGAATAGGAAAGAAGGGTCATGGAGGAGGTCCGCACAGGGATTGGAAGAGGATGGGGGTCGTCCAGCCTCCAAAGGCGGAGATATTGTAGGGTTAATGTGGGGGCTGGCGGAGGTCGCTACAAGATGAGAAGGAGCTATGGGTGCAGAGGGAATGGATGAGAGGTGGAGGCAGAGCTTGGGAGTGTAACAAGCATCGGCGGGGTCTTGTGGAGTCAGTGGGATACGTCAAGGCCGAGGTGTGGAGGGACCCGCTTAGGGGTTTTTGGATGGACGAGGGTGCAGCTAAGGGCCTCGGCGGTGGGTGCTTGTTGGCGTCAATTTTTTTCAACAAAAAAGGAGCGAGGAGGACTGGGCCAATTCCCAGCTGGTCCGACCCTTAATTGGGGCAAAACAGGCCCTAATTTGGACCATGGGCCCAATACCTAGCTGGCCCGACCCTTCAGTTAATTTAATTTAATTATTATCCAGCTCCCTTGAAGCCCACTTGCGCACAGCCCATTAAAAGAGGAAGAAGTGGACCATGGTCAACAAAATGGCCTAGTCAACCTGCCACATCAACCGCCCAGTCAGCTGCCACAACATCACCCGCCACCGCACCTCATCCCCATTAATTGCATGAGAGAGTGGAAAAGTTAAGTCAAACACTTAATGCCATGGGATAACTCAAAGGACAAGTCAAATACTTAATGTCTTAGAAGAATTCAAAGAATCAAAGTTAATTAAAATTACCTGGGAGAAGGGAATGGTCATCCTACACTCAATGTTGGCATGTCCCTTCATCTACCCCTCATTTCTATAAAAGGAGGAGGGTGCTCACAAACTGAAGGACTGGCAGAAGGACGCCAGCAGGCTCCTGCAGCGCATACCCAGTCTTCCCCTGCTTGTGGCCAAGAAGGGAAGGGAACGAAGAAAAAAAGTAGGAAAAGAAAGGAACCCCCCGGCGGCCTCCCCTGTGCACCAATTCTCTTTGGAGCGGAGCACCTTCGGCTCTCTTCTTCAATCTCCTCTTCATCCAACGCCAAAGAAGCAAGGTAGAAAAAGTATACATATTAACTATGTAGCCCTTTCAGGGCATCCCCTCCAACCCCTTCTAAATTCTCTTCACAACCCCTCTCATGGCCTAAACCGGCCTTCATCGTCATCAGCAACCCATGGCCTTAAACAAAATCCTTTGCCAATTTCATTTTGGCCCACTGACATTGCCCTTAAACAAGCCATAATCTCCCCCACTTGGTCCACTTGTTCGGCCCATCTAAAGCTCTCCTAGACAAACCCTTTTCGGCCTCATAAACATACCCCAAACAGGACCTGTTCTGGCCCCTTGAGCAGCCCCTGAATAAGTCATTTTCACTTCCCATTTGACCATGTTCAGCCTACCTGGAAGCCTTCTAAACAGTCCCATCTCAACCCCCATCCAGGTTCTTAAAACAGGTCAACTTTGGCCTATTTTTAAACCTTTACACAGGTCATCTCCGGCTGCCTGTTTGGCCCCTTGAAGTCCCCTTCAAGGTCCTATTTTTGGACCAGCTGAATCTCCTTAAACAGTCTCTTGTTAGCCACTCTAAATAGGTCACTTTATAGCCTTTTGCACAGCCCTCTCAAACAGGTCACTTTATCCCACTTTCGACACCTGTTTGATCCACTTAAAATCCCCCTTAATCAGGTCACTTTCAGACCCCTAAAACAGGACCTGTTCAGCCACTGCTTGGTCCCCCTAAACAGGTCATATTCAGACCCTTAAACAAACCTTGTCCAGCCCCCCTATTTAGACCCTTAAACAAGTCTCAGTTCAGCCCATTTTCAGATCTCAAAACAGGTCACTTTCGGCCCATTTTCAGACCTACAAACAGATCATTTTTCAAATGCCTTTTGGCCCCCAAACAGACCCCAAAACAGGACCTGTTCGGCCCCTACACAGTCCCCTAAACAGACCTCTAAACAGCCCCTCTGCAAGCCCACATAAACACCCCCATGCAGGTCCCAAAAAAAACGTCATTCCGACATATATTGAGACCCCAAAACAGGTCTCCATCCGGTCTCCAAACAGACCTCATTTCATTCCATCCAAGACCTCTCAAAACAAATTGCACTTTGGCCCTCTGTAGCCCCTTAAAACAAGTTCTGTTTTGACCTCCTATTGACTCCATCAACAGCCCCCTTGTGGCCGATCCTTAGCCCCCTTGTGGTTCAACCAAACAGCCCTTTGACGGTCCTGTTTGCCTTCCAAAAAAGTGTCCCTTAACAACCCCCTTGCAGTTTACAAAGAGGACAGCAGCCCCCTTGTGGTTCAAGAAAAAAAAATACAACATCCACACGGCTCAGAAAAGTACAAAAATCTGTCCTCTTGCAACATTGGAAAGTGGGGGTGATGTCTCAGACCCATTCAGAATCCGTACGATGGGTCGATCATTTGTCCGGACAGACCCTTACCCTACCATCGAGTAGAGTATAAAGTAAAAAGAAGACTGAAGTTCCAGCAGGCCAATCCGGCCCAAAAAGACCAAGATAGGCCAATTAAGTTCAACAAGACCGAAAGCCGGCTAAGAATGCTGATGGAACTTAAACCGGCCCAAGTGACCTTTAAAAAATCACTAAAAAATAAAAAATGCGAAAACTAAATTAAAATCAGGAGTGAAACACCCTTTCACGGATACTCCATCTTTAGACGGTTCCCCCAGGTCCGCCCCAGGATGTTGATCCGAACGACAGCGCAAGCCCGATCCTGTAAACCGGCGATCCTTCCACCAACATGGCAAGCTAGCACTTGTCATCTTGGACAAGTAACTTCCATAACGGTTAGAATAAGCCAGCATGCCGTCGTAATGCAATTTTCAACTTATAGAAATTTCATCAAGAGAAGGAACGCCGGCCTTTCCACCCGGTGTTGTATTTAAATCACTTGTACACTGATCTTAGGAAATGAAATGTTGTTCAAATGGTGTGTCAAATAGATGAAATTGGGCTTCGAATGGCGGCCCCATGGACCGGATGGGGTGCGAACCCAAAAAAAATCAAATCAACTTATAACTTGACACAAAATAAAAACACAAACATAAAAAGAAATCAGACATGAAAACAAATCTGAAAATTCAACCAAACACACAACCTAATAAGATTGAAGTCTTGAACCAAGAGGTAACCAAAATGAATCATAAACAACATTTAAAACACCGAAAAGACACTAAAATCAATCTTAAAATAAAAAACCTAAAAAATTTAAACCGATTTGAAAATTCAATCAAAATCTTAAGTTCAATTGAAGTAAATTTCACAACTCAAGAAACAACTAAATAACATCAACCAAAAAGACATAAAAAAATAAAAGAATCCAACCCAAATCAACTTTAAAAAATCAGATTTACATAATTGGGAAATCTCACTAAAATAAATTCTTAATCAAATGACAATTAAATGATCACAAAAAAAATTAAATGAACAACATTTCAAACACTCAAATCACACCAAAATCAACCCTAAAACAGAAAAATCATATTATCACCTAATATCAAACTCTAAAGCCAAAAAGGCAAACTAAATCCCTAAAATACTTAAAACATATCAAACGCATTAAATCCAGAATCAAAACTTGAACCAGTCAAACCCATCCAAACTCAAATTGAACCAAATAACCAAACCAAATGGAAACAAAAGTCCAATTAAAATCAAACAACCAAAACCTAAATCTGAAACTTTAAACACCAAATAAAAATCAACCCCAAATAGTTGGTTAGCATCTCATAAAGCTCAGAAGGTTGCGGTCATTTTGAGTTCATTAGTTTTCTGTGAATGTGCGTGCTATCCAAACATATTACTACGACAGTTAATCAAGGACATTCAAGTCGTTGCTCAATGTAAGTCAATGCCGGATATTCGTATCATCTAGTGAAGAGGAGTCAAAATCAAAAATTTTCAAGAACCTTAACCTCAGTTCTAATACTCTTAAAATACCACCAGACTACCTAATATTTTCATAAAATATCACCTATTTACCTATATAAGTCTGGGACATTCATATTTCTCCAAAACTTAAAACTTCAAACCTAACTTTCAGAAGAAAAACGAGATTCCCTTAGTGCTCAAACAAGGAAAGGGGGTGCGGAAAGAGAACGCTAGACAAAGAAGATGGAGGAAGAAGACATAGGGAGGTGAAGGATAGAGAGAGGGAGAGAGGGAGAGAGGGAGAGAGACCAAGAGTCAACTCGCATCATTACTTCATCATATCTCCATATAAGTACAAAGTTTAGGCTTTTTTATAGACACCTTAAAACAAATTTTGAAAAAAAACAAACCCAAACAAATTGCATGTGCGTCCTAAACTCGTCATAATTTAAACATATACTCCTATTTTTTACTCTAACCTATTTTTAAAGTCCTAATTGACTTTGACACACTCCCAACTTGGACTCCTAAATAGATAAAGTCCTAATATTGTTAAAATAATACAATTTTGACGTTGATGTCGATAGAATTCGGTGCAGGGTCTTCTCAAGTCTATCTTGTGTATGTATCATCCAGTCAAAATAGCATCAGCTGATGACATCCCTTCTAAGTTATCAAGAAAGAGACCAACATTTTAAGACTGTAGACCATAGACTGTGAAGAATATTGCAGTGAATGAACATGTTGTTAATATTCTCTCATGCAATTCCACATAAACAGTAAAACTTGACTCCAAATTAAATATTTTAAGTAGGTAATTTGTTGTTGGCATATGACATTTGCACATTTTCCATAAGGAATGCGAATCTTCCATGGCATACAAAGAAGCCAGGCTGCTTTCGACCCAGCCATATCGATTCGGCCAAGGTCGCCTAGGTGATCCTTCTATTCACCATCATGTCTCCATCTTTCCACATGAGTCTTGTTTCCACCCGATTTTGGGTGGAAAAGATGACATTCTCGGGTCCAATAGCTTGGATCTGAGTTTTCAATGTGAATCACCCCCCAAGCACTAAATTGCCCGGTTGGACTGGCCAGTTCAGCACTTCAGATCGGTTTGTTTTAAGTTGTTGGATCCCCCACTTTATTGGATCTAACATACTTGAAATCGTCTTCTTCCTTGCCCGAAGGATTCCTCGCCAAACTAAGGCAAGAGCTAGCCCTCCGGCATGGATTTCGCCTTCGGCAACCCTCCCCAATCACAGATATGCTTTTGGATACTCTTCTAGTAATAAATACTGATCCCACCTATCACTAATTTTAAACATGCTGATCGACCAAAGAAAAAGCCAGATTTCTCAGCAGTCCACACTAAAGTCTTTGCCTTTCTTGCAATTGACATTTTTTTTGAAAGATGCCAAGACCATAAATCTTTATTAACTAGAAAGGGAAACAGTACAACAGAAAATAAAAAGTATACAGAAAACACAGCAAAATAACAGACCCTCAAAATTAACTATCGAGATGATAGTTAAATCTAGGGTAGTACACGAAGAAAGGAAACAAAATCTGAAATATGTCCCTGAAAGCAACCTCCTCCAGAAAAGCACCTTTACAAGCAAAATGCCAATCTCTAACCAGAAAAGACATGTGATGGATAATGCGCTTGGGTGTTCAAAATAACCATAAAAAATCCACTTGTTCCTGGCAACCATATAGCCCAAACTCCAAAGCATTGCAGGTAAGATGAAATTCCACAATCCAGGCTGCAATAGCCATGGGTTCAACTAAGACCAATTGTGTGATATGAAATGAATATTAACTTCCTCGTTCCAATGGATCTTCCACTTCATGAATAAAACAACATCTAATAAAAGTATAGTCAATATCTTCGTTCTTGATTCCACAGTAAATGCAGTCACTTAACACATCAGGGAAGAACTTCAAATGGCATCTAGTGGGCAAACAATGTGTACAAATCTTCCTTAAGAACAATCTAATTTTGATGAGTGAAAAAAGTTACCATACTTCATCATGCCACATAACTTGAACCCCTCTTAATGAAATGTTGTCAACTTAACTGAGAATACTTTCTTTTTACAAGGCAACCAAATAAATTCAACCTCTGTATCCTCAGTCCATTCAAGTTTGTCAACATATCATATAAATAACAAATATCCTCTTCTTTGAGAGCCTTCTAAGGGGGAGGCACCACTCAACCCTATGGTCTCAGTTGTTATGAAACAGTAGTCTGAATAAGTGAGTATGACGGCTTAAGTTATAACTATAGGGTAGGGAACAAAGAGGCCAAAGACTCTTGATCAATCCATTTGTCCTCCTAGAATGAAGTCCGAGTACCGTTGCCCATCTTAATACTACAAGAGCATTCAAAAAAATCCCAATCAAGCATAACACATTTCCATATATGTGAAAGTTTACTTTTGTCTAAGAAATCTCGTACCCGTGTACCATTTGTACAAATATCATACTTGGAGATCACCACTTTAGCCCACAATGTTTGACCATTATTATTCAACTTCCACAACCACTTTGTGATTATAGTAATATTAATAGTTTCCAAATGAACCAGCCCTACACCACCATCATTAGTGGGCCTGCAAACATGATCCCACTTTACAAGGTGTAGCCCCTTCTTATCAGAATTCTCACGTCAATAAAATCTAGCTATGATGCTTTCAAGTTTAGTGTAAATACCTCTAGGAACTCAAGTATAGAAAAGAAGTAAAGGGAGATACTTAGCAACACTGGTTTAGAGAGCAAACCCACCAATAGCATCCTTCCTTTCCACCATTGCAATTTGGCTTCCATCTTCTGTACACCACACTGTCAATCTTTACTCTCTGTACCTTTGTCTGAAAAATGGAGCCTTATACATTTAATAAAGAACGAAGTCCATGGCAAATTAAAAATCCCTTGTGGCACAACCCTTTGCTCCTCTTTGATGTTCACACCCACAAGTTCACATTTCTCCCTGTTAATCTTTTGACCTGTCACTGCCTACAGTAAGTAAAGCATAACTCTTAATGTAAAACATTTATCCAGTTTAGCTAGGAAGAAAAGAAGTATGTCATCGAGATGCGAAATATGCTCCCTGCCATACCCCACTTCTATGCCTTCAATCACACCAACCTACTTTGCTTTGCCCCGCATTATACTCAAAACCTGGCTAACAATAACAAAGAGAAGGAGAGATATAAGATCCCCATGCCAAAAACCTCTAGAATAAAAAAAGAAACCAAAATACCTGCCATTGTTGCAATTGACATTTTGTGTCACTTCTAGCAAGTTGAAAACACCCTCAGTTTTCTCCTCTTTCAAATTCCTTCAAAAGAAAAACCTCCAACCACAAAATAGGGCCTCCCAATCCCATAATGCATCAATCTTATTGTCCTTGTTCGTAGTAATGCTAAGCATGCGTGAAAAAGACTAGCAAAAATGCAGGGCCAAGCGATGGATCTTTCCAAAACAAGGTACTGAACCCATTACCAATAATAATAGTCAATAAAGAATGAAAGAAGAACCACAAGTCCAAAATATCCTTCCAAATCAATGAAATCTTCCCATGAAACTCAAATTGAATAGACCATCCAGAGAGACCATTAAAACAATATTTAGCAATAACTGAGCCACAGTGGTGACCTCCCTGACTGAACTTCCATAGCCACTTGCAAAGAAATGTCTTATTGATAATATCAAGAGGTAGAAGTCCTACATCACCTTTCTCTCTCTTACTGCATACTTGGTTTCAAGTCACTAAGTGCAAGCCCTTACTTTCTTGCAATCCTTGCCAAAAGAAGTTAGATTTTAAAGCCTCAACCTTCCCGCACAATACTCAGAGAATTCTTAAAAGGGAGAAAGATATAATTTCTCCCATCAGCCAAAAGCAATTTTCCTCTCCACCTTGCAATCTCCTCTCCATATTGTGAATCAAAGGCTGAAAAACATATGAAACAAGCCCTTTAGCCATCAAGTAAAGACCGAGGTAAGAAATGGGGAAATCCTTCCAACCATTGAAGATGTTTTGGGTAGCTCGTCACTGGTCACAATGAACATTGAAACCCAGAAGATCATTAACAAAAGACAGAGCCTCCAAATTCTATAAATCACAATACAATGTAAAAAGAAAGAAAAAAAACTATAAGGGAGGGCATAAATGCAGCAGCTAACCGCATTCGTACAAAAAATCCACTGGAAAAGAAAATACATAGTGAGCTTGAATACTGGAATTCTGAAACGCAAATTTAGCAAAGCCATACAAAAAACAACAAGTCACAGGAAAAAGCATGAGACCGAGTTCAAGGAAATGCAAAAGTAGCTAACTAATCCAAGCCTTTTCCCGCCTAATATTCACAACAAAAAGTCAAAAGCCAACTTTTGGTGCCGCAACGAGCAGATTTGGCGATGAAGCAATCTTAAACTTGGAACCACAATATTCAAAAGGTTCCTAAAAGTTCAAAGAACCAAATTAATGAATGCATTACCATGCATAATTTCCCATATAATTTTAAATAAGCATTGAAAGGTCAAATTCTCGTACACAACTGCAAATTTAACAAAACTGGAGGTCTGTCCGAATTGAGTATCCGATATCTCCGTAGTAAGATACAAGGGGAAAAAAGGAGAGAGGGAACCGTTGTTCAGACTCACCGGTGTCGAAGACATGGACGTCGTTGGTCTGGCAATTATCTGGCCCGTAGCCGCCAAAGACGTACAGCTGCATCCCGTCCATGACGCTGTTGCAGGTATGACCCCACCGCCGTCCGGGCCCCCACCCCCCTCCTCTCCTCCCTCCCGTTCTTCTCCCCTCGGACGTCTCCCTCAACCTCACGTTATCCCACCTCATCTTCTACTGCAACGAAGCCGCCGATTATTATTGGCAGCAGAGAAGACTACGACCTACCGGCCACAAGCTCTTCACCCCCACGCCGGGCTCCGCGACAACACCAAGCAGCACGGCCCAGGAATTGGAGCACGATCTTTCTCGTAAAGCCCTGCCCAAAAACTTTAAAAAATAACTGCAGATTAAGGCGGCACTTTTACCGGAATACACACACGTTGTAGCAGGGTACATACAGAGAGAGTAGGACGGGAGAGAGGTTGCTCTCGTCGGGATAAGGCCAGCGGGATCACGATGACCACCCGGCACTGGGAGCTAGGGTTTGTGCAGGGGTGAGGGAAGGTGGGGGGAAAGAGGAACGTGGAAGTCTTCCATTGCCGCGTCGCGACGCACTAATCCGGAGAGCGCCGCTTTCCTTCTTCGTCGTCGTCGTCGCCGTTCAAATTTTCCGGGATGGTGAGCTGCTGCGGCGGCCAGCCGGAGGGCTTAATTATGCCGCCGGTTTTCTTTTCTAATAACATCTGCTACCCGATTAAGATGAACTACGGCAAAATGGGGGGTGATCAATTATTTTAATACATTCTTATTTGCTATGATCGTAAAAAAATTACTTATTATTTTTTATTAAAATACATAAATAGGTTATGATTATCGATGCGACTCGAGTTCAATAAAATCATAAAAAAATTGTAATTAAAAGATACGCAGCATCCGAAGATTAATATAGAGGAATATCAAAAAATGTGATGTGAAAAATAATATTACACTCAAACGTAATATTGAGCTCAATTTAACCCCACTTAAATGAGTATTCATTGTGAGTTATATGTAAACAAAAATCAATAAATAGTTTTCAACAAATTAATTTTTAGAGGAAATAACAAACTAAATATGTCAAGGTCACTATGGATCCCCGTAAAAGTGGGTGGTCTTTTATCAAAAAAAAAAAGGGTGGTCTTGAGTATTCAGAAAAGTTCATTATTATGCTTATTTGGTTCTCTCTATCATGACATTCAACTTAAAATATTTTCAATTGACCGCTTAAAACGTTGATTTTGACATCTACGTACCGCACGCGGTCAACGACATTTTAGAGATGTAAGGCGCACAGGACAGCCGCTAGTCGATAAAGAAAGATATTAATAATATAATATTAAAATATTTCTTTAATAGAGATTTGTACGTTTAAATTTAAATTAAATAAAGTTAAAAAAATGTCAAAATCACTGTATATAGTTTTCTATGAATGATAATTATAACAATATATGTTAACGACACTAGTTATATAGTATTTGACAATGTGATCTGTAATTTTCAAAGATTATAGTCCTGATAAAATTAAATTTTAACAATATACATTTAAATACATGAACAAAATATTACAAAACCCAACTTTTAACAAAATAAAGTTATTAATAAAAATATTACATTTACAAATTCTTAAAAAAGTTAATTGATATTTAGAATAAATTTTATATCGCTTGAAAAAAAAATCCAAAAAATATTTTCAGTGGTATCAAATGATATATTTGGATTTTTTTTCTTTAAATTTTATTCAAAGTAAAGAAAATTCAAGGTGAAGTAGTAACAAACAATCTGTCCAAATGAAAGAGGAGAAGATAAGATAATTGACAAGTAGGGAACAAACAACGTGCGCTGGGTCAAATAGTAAGTTGATCAAAGTCTACTCATTTATTGAGTTCAATTTGAGCTTTAACTTTTACAAGTAGGCACAATCCCTATTCAAGCTTAAAACAGTTTTATTCTTTTACAATTATACTAGACACTTACTGAAACTAAGCTCGTTACTTAATTAAGGCAAACTCGAGCTCAAGTTTTTTACAGTAACTAAACTCAATTTCACTCCAAACAAAACATAAACTCTTTTGGAGAACTCGAGTTGTTTGAGAAACCCAAATCTGTGCACTTTTATGAAGTTTTCTTTCATATATGTATGTGGCACCATATAAGTATTAATATTCGATTTAAATTTTAAATAAATATTTAATTTAGTTACCTAGAGTATTGAATTGAGCAAGAGTCTATTAAAGTTTTGATCATCAGTTACTCAAGTTTTTTTTATTTTTGTTCGAAATTATTTATCTAACACAATAAACAAGTTGAAACGAGCTTTTATGCAATTGACTTTTGATCCATCTGTCAAGTGTATTAATTCACATGCCCCACGAATGGAGAGAGAGAGAGAGAGAGCATGGAAGGGTAAATTTATCAAAGTTGAATCACATGTGAAGATGCCCTTTATAGCCCCAAAACAAAGAGTTGCCCAAAATCCCCCTTTATTGTATTCTTCTGTAAATCTACCTTTCTTGATATTTGGTTAGCAATATACCATCACATGTATCATGGTGGTAGGTTACCTTGCTGACGCCATTGTTGATGTTGTACATAGTGATCATCGTCAATGCCGTCGGACAAAGTTCTTTGCTCTTTCACTTGCCACTGTAACACTACATTGATCGAACTCTTTTTTGGTTGCCCCAGTTGTTTGTTGGGACTCTCCTTTTGTAGCAAACGCAACATTGTTGGTATCCACAATGTTGCTTGTCTTCTCCTCTTCTTGTCTCCACTACTCAAATGGACTCTCTTATGGTCGTCGTCATTACGTCGATTGACCTCCTCTTCTAGTCATCTCTGCTACCCATCATATGCATTGTATCAAGTTGCTCCCCCCTAGGCTGATTATGTTCTTCACATAACATTGAATACTACCCCTGTCATGACCAAGATTTTAAACATGCACAGTGGAAGACCTAACTTTAGAAATATATCGGTTTGGAACGTCACAAGACTAAATCACAATCCAAAGTCACAATAACATCTACCTATGAGCACACAAACATCTATCTAAACAAATTAAATGCCAACATTAAATAAGTAATTCACTAACTTCTTGAATTCCAAAACACCACTACGTTTCTGATGCGCTAAACATGTAATCCTGAAAATACTAACAACGGAAGGGGTGAGTCATACTTGACTCAGTAGGACTTACACCTAGACTACCCTACTATATTAATTAGAACCTATTGATATTAAAGTTAATAAGCCTAAAAATTTAGATTATGATACATAGAGTTTAAACTAATTATGTATCCTCAATTAGGGTGATTACAATGCATTTCTACTACCACATAGGTGAACATGATTCTATATGCATTAAAACCGACATAACCTACACATATTTACTAAACTAGGTATGTATACAATACATAGACCTATCATAATAAGAATGACACATCTAAACCACTATCATGCATGTCAAAAATGCATAAATAAACCATTTGTCTGAGTAAGTTATATGCTTCACATGGACATTGTAGTTAACGTCACAAAACTGACACCAGATCTACCGTATATAGAAGTAACATATAGAAAGCTAAATCCCATAGTACACCTAGGCAGGTGGGTACTTAAGATAAACTGCGGTATCCGGGATCGACGGATGTTTCGGATTGTTCTAATTCATCTGCAGCCCACAGGCCACGAACTATAGTCTGTTGAAGTAAATTTCTATTACAATGCAGCCCACTGTGTACTACATATATCAAGATGAAAGCACATAATTAACTCAGACAACCAACCATTTAACTAGCATGCCAATGATAATATAACCATGGGTTACATCTATGGACAACCATAGATCAGTGCACTGCATGCATGCAAACCACATCACTGTTTAATACAACTAGAACCAATTAACAATATTATTCATAGAAATGTATGCCATACAAGCCAATCATATATGATATGATTCGACATTTCTAGGAATATCTCATTCAATTAAATAGGCAAAACTTCGGTACTAGCTTTTATTAGAAGCGTATATCGTAATGAAGTCCTTAATCACATGCAATGATAATTGAATCATGATGAGATCATGATAATGAGATCGATCATCTAGAGGTATGTGATCTAAATGTTCATAGTCATCGGATCCTTGAGACAAGACATCAAGAATTCGGATAGACTAGTGTGTGTGATGTCTTCTCATACGATGAGAATGACCGATCTCATTGGTCATCAGTGTGGGGACACTGAGATACACACACAGGTGCTCATTAGTGGAATGAGTTCACTGAACTGACCAATTTAGGAAAATCTGATCAGTATCTTACCGAACTGTCTATCAGGTTATTCTTACATCTCAATAGCACAGTTGGATCTTTGACCTGAGTCGCCAAAGATGTCTTGCCAGGCGTACTATGTACTTTGACTATTGACTGGTGGATCACTTAGTATTGTGGTCCTATATAGTTAATGGATTGGGTATATGGGAAACCTGGTGAAGGTAATTGAGCGGACAATAGGGGATCGTTCACTCTCGGTAGGAGAGAGAGAATGTCCTATGGATAGTACTCTAAATCCTTGGCCAAGGTAGATAGGATAATTGGAAAAGGAGTTTTCCAGTTGATCCATTCATGAGTACAAGATTTCATAGTGTTGGAATATCTAGGGGTTGACAGTCAGTGCCGAACCCCTGACCGACCGGGACATTGTATGAACGAGGATTTAAATCCGTGTGGTAATTGATGATGGAAAGGCTCATTGTATGTTATTTAACTCCCCAAAGTCATTTGGGATCATAGGATGTGGCTTGTACCCTTTATGGTCAGAAAGCCGTAAAAACTGTTATCGGATAACGGTTTTGATTTAATTTAAAGGAATTGTTCTTTTAAATTAATTAAGGCTTCAACCAAATTGACTATTGGGCCTAGTGGGTCACACAATAGATCTGGTCAAAAAGATGAGGGCATGGACGCAATTTTATAAAAGTTTTTGGTTTTTGTGAAAAATTCCATCTTCTATATATATATATATATGGCTTATGAAGCCAAACCCTAACAAGCCATAGGGCTGGAGCACGTCCCAAGCCTCCTCTCTCCCTCCTCTCTCCTCTAGAAGGTGATCCCCCATGGTCAAGCTTGGATCTGGGAGGTTTCTGGAGGCCCGAAGGAAGAGAGAACTCGTCTATTGAAGCAGATCGTGTGGATACCGCTAGAGACCGGACACTTGAACGATTTTCAGCAAGGAGGAATGTCCTCTCTTCATCCATGGTGAGGGATTTGAGAAATCCCATGAGGTACTCTCATTCTACTTCATATTCGGTTCCCGGTTTTACTCGTTCGACATCGATCAAGGCAAAGATCATGGTTTTATGGAATCAAAATTTTTCCGCTGTCATGTATTGATTCCTTACAATTATGCATCTAAATGACAATCAAGATATGAAGTGCATAGAAGAACAACCATGGCTCTATGTACTACATATATGCATGCAGAACCACAATCAAGCACAAACTAGAACTAGACATCAACATGATGCACTTAATGCATGTCTAACAAAATAAACATGTTATCGACATCGACTTTTTAATAAAATCGAGTTAACTTTATGATCATCCCAATGCAATTATGCTATGCTAACTATATTCAATCATAGAAAATACCTAACATGCCGACTAACAAACATAGATGTCGAATCAATCTAAATATGCATGGCTAAACAAGCTAATATAAACTAATCTAACGCTATCTAATCATGCTAATAAACCAAGAATAACTCACTAATTATATTCTAGTAATCTTTGTTATCTAACATGTTTTTTATAGTTTATTCAATCGTATAGGAGTGCTAAGTATAACCGAGACGCCTACATTAACGGCGACGACAATCGGTGCATGGAATTTCAAGGGAATCAAACTAGATGACGAATATGCCGCAGTTACGACGACGATGAAAAATTGAATCGAATGGTACCTTGACAATCTATTAGAGAGATGAGTGATCGAATAAGAGAGAGAAACGATAGGAAAGAGAGAAAGAGGGGGGTGCTGGTCCACGGCGGCGCACAAGCATGCGCCGCATACAGCTAGCGGCCGTGGAAGGCGGTCGGGTGGCGCGTGGGCAGTAGGACGCGCGTGGGTGCATTCAACGGGCAACAGCGGTACTTCAGCCGCTGGCTGGCGTGCGACGATGGCGCCAGGGGGACCAATGGAGGGGGGGCGCTACCGCAAGAGGCGGTGCGTGGTGACGGCTAGGGGGAGCCAGGTCAGCGGGGCAGCATTGATGGGCGACGTCAACCGAGGTGTGGCTGGCGACAGCGGGGCAGCGGCTTCGCAGGACAGGCCGTGGATGGCCACGCGGCAGATGACCACGGAGGGGGTCAATGGAGGCGTTCACGTGCTTTGCGCGCGGGCGCACGCGAGGGTGGGCGGCGGCGGACAACGCACATGGGGAGGCGGCGGTTGATGTGTGGCCGGGGCGTTGATGCGGCAACCGAAGGGGGGCGCTAATGCGATGGAAGTGGGATGATGACGATAGCAACAGTTGTGCGGGCGGACGAGAGAAGCCAGCGGGTCAAAGGGGTAGTGGTGACCGACATCTACGCACGGACAAGCAGCCATGCGACACACGCGTTGAGGCGGCTAAAGACACGACGACCGCGAGCGGCAACCGGGCGTGGCGAGGACGACGAAGCGGCTGACGCAACCGAGCGAAGGAGGAAGAATGGGCTCGTCCGAGAGAGAAAAAGAGAGCGACAGGGAGAGAAAAATTGGTGCAGAAGGGGGGAAAACGGCGGACAGCAGAGGGGATGAAGGATGCGATGATTTAGGGCATCCGAAAGGAGGAAAAATTAGAAATAATAGGGAGAGAAAAATGAAATGGGGGGAAGGAGAGGGAGAGTAATGCACATTAATCTTATATTAATTATAATAAATATTATTTAATACTATTTTTAACATCGTAACATTACAATCTACCTTCCTAACAAAAATTTTTGTCCTCGAAAATTCAACCGAACTCACCGAACAATTACGGATGAAGACAATAATGTGAACACACTCCAATCTAACGATACACTCATCCTTCAATACAACTAACTATTCTCCTCTTAATCTATGTATTCATCTTCCACTCTACCTAATCAAATCTATCTATCTATCTATGTACATATCTATCTATCATCTATCTAACTAACTAACCACTCATTCATCAATCTACCTACCTATTATCTATCTATCTATCTCCTTCTAATCTATCTAACATATCCATCTAATATCAAAATTCAATGCCATCTAAGATTCTCAATCTAATAGACAAGCTGAATTATTCTCTTTATCCAAAATCATTTTCATCCAAAAATCAATTCCATCTAATCCAAACCAATATCATACACGTGGGCATGACAAAATAGTCATTCTGGCCAGGTTAATGCTCTAATAACAAGTGTCATGACTTAGATTTTTAACATGCACAGTGGAAGATAATCCGGCAACATAACTTTAGAAATATATAAGGATAAGTCCTTATGTGTGTGACCCACTAGGGTCAATAGTCTATTTGGTTGAGACCTAATTAAAATAGAACAATTCTATTTAATTTAATTAAATTTGTTATCCAATAACAGATTAATCAACCTTCCGATCAGGAAAGGTACAAGTCACATTCCATGATCCCAAATGGATATGGGGATTGTCTTAACTCCATTGAGTCTTTTCATCATCAGTTACCGCATGGACATAAACCCTTATCCATTCCATGTCTCGGTTGGAAAGAAGTACGACATCGACTGTCAACTCCTTAATATACCGACTCTATTAGATCCTGTACTTAAAATTAGATCAATTGGAAAACTCCTTTCCAATTATCCTTCCTACCCTAGCCAAGATTTAGATTACTATTTCATAGAACATTCACTCTTACTTAACGAGAGTGGACGATCCTCATTGTTTGCTCATTTGCCTCCAACAGATCTTCCTTGTACCCAATCCATCGCTATGTTGGACCATCTAAACAATGATCCATAAGTCAATAGTCAAAGCACACGTTCCGCCCAACAAGATATCTTTGACTACTCAAGTCAATGCTCCAACCATGCAACTGTGATGATAGAAAATCATGATCGACAGTTCGATAAGAAACCATTTAGAGTTTCTAATTTGGTCAGTTCAATGAACTCATTTGACTAATGAGTACCTATATGTGTATCTCAATGTCTCCACTCTCGTGACCAACGATATTGGTCATTCTCATTACAAGAGAAGACTTCGTACACACTAATCTATCCGTATCTTTGATGTCCCGTCTCAAAGATATTATGACTGTGAATATTTAGATTACATATCTCTAGATGATCAATCTCATTATCATGATCTTATCATGATTTAATCATCATTGTATGTGATTAAGGACTTCATTATGATATATGCATCTAATAAGAGATAGTAATGAAGATTTGTCTAATTAATTGAATAAGATATTTATATAAATGTTGAATTATATCGTATTTAATTATCTTAAAGGGCATACATTTCTATCATTATATTGTCACAAATAGCAAGAATGTGAATAGAAATCACTTGATTTTGATAGACAAGTGGAGATGTTAGAAGATGCCCATAAAAATTTATATAATCGATAGAGATAGGTAGCTAGCAAAACAGTTTGAAAAAGAGGGAGATGGTAAGAGTTTTGAGGTGGAGGAGAAGTAGTGAAAAGTTTCTATAAAGATGACTCCATTATCAAAATTGAACCATGAGTCTCTATAAAGATGACTCTATTATATTCTCACAAATAGTGAAAAGTCTCTATAAAGACGTCTCCATTATCACATGCCCATCAAAACCGATATGTCTTATCGGATATATTTTGTAGTTTGATTATTGAGTATGGGTCACCATCTTGTTGGTTCAGTATAGTTGATGTATTGGGTATAAGAGAAACCCGTTGAAGACAATGAGTGGACAACAAGGGATCGTTCACTCTAGGTAGGAGAGAGAGAGAGAGAATGTGCTATGAGATAGTACTCTAAATCCTTGGCCAAAGTACTTAGGATAATTAGTAGAAGAGTTTTCCAATTGATCCAAACCCAAGTACAGGATCGCATAGAGTCAGATTATTTAGGAGTTGACAGTCGGTGCCAAACTCCTGACTCACCGAGACAATGTATGGACGAGGATTTAAGTTCGTATGGTAATTGATGATGGAAAAACTCAATAGATGTTATTTAACTTCTGAAAGTCATTTCGGATCATATGGTGTGACTTGTACCTTTTATGATCGGAAGGCCGTAAAATTATTATTGGATAACGATTTTGAATTAATTTAAAAGAATTATTCTTTTAAATTAATTAAAGCTTCAACCAAATTTACTATTGGACCTAGTGGGCCACACACATTAAATCTGATCAATAGGATGAGGGCATGGACGTAATTTTATAGAAGTTTAGGATTTTTTTTTTTTGAAAAATTTCATCTTATATCAATAAATAACTTACGAAGTAAAACCCTAGCAAGTCATAGGGTGAAAAGTTTTGAGGTGGAGGAGAAGTAGTGAAAAGTTTCTATAAAGATGACTCCATTATCAAAATTGAACCATGAGTCTCTATAAAGATGACTCTATTATATTCTCACAAATAGTGAAAAGTCTCTATAAAGACGACTCCATTATCACATGCCCATCAAAACCGATATGTCTTTTCAGATATATTTTGTAGTTTGATTATTGAATATGGGTCACCATCATGTATTGGGTATAATAGAAACCCGTTGAAGGCAATGAGTGGATAACAAGGGATCGTTCACTCTAGGTAGAAGAGAGAGAGAGAGAATGTGCTATGGGATAGTACTATAAATCCTTGGCCAAAGTACTTAGGATAATTAGTAGAAGAGTTTTCCAATTGATCCAAACCCAAGTACAGGATCGCACAGAGTCAGATTATTTAGGATTTGACAGTCGGTGCCAAACTCCTGACTCACCGAGACAATGTATGGACGAGGATTTAAGTTCATATGGTAATTGATGATGGAAAAACTCAATAGATGTTATTTAACTTCTTAAAGTCATTTCGGATCATATGGTGTGGCTTGTACCTTTTGTGATCGGAAGGTCGTAAAAATTATTATTGGATAACGATTTTGAATTAATTTAAAAGAATTATTCTTTTAAATTAATTAAAGCTTCAACCAAATTTACTATTGGACCTAGTGGGCCACACACATTAAATCTGATCAATAGGATGAGGGCATGGACGTAATTTTATACAAGTTTAGGGTTTTTTTTGAAAAAATTCATCTTATATCAATAAATAACTTACGAAGTCAAACCCTAGCAAGTCATAGGGCTGAAGCACATCGCAAGCAGTCTCCCTTCCTCCTTTCACTTCAAGAAGGTGATCTCATATGATCGAGCTTGTTTCTGGAAGGTTTCTTAAGGCCCTAAAAAAGAAGAAGAAATTGTCTATTGAAGTAGAGCGTGTGAATACCACTAGATACCGTCCACTTGAATAGTTTTCAGCATGGAGGAACGCTCTCTCTTTTCATCTATGGTGAGAGATTTTAAAAATCTCATGAGGTACTCTTGTTCTATTTCATATTCGGTCTCCGATTTTACTCGTTCGATATTGACCAAGATAAAGACTATGGTTTTAAGGAATTATAAAATTTTGTGTTGCCATGTATTGATTCTTTATAGAAAATTCTTAGAATTGTCATATATAATGATACCTTTAGAGCACACATGTGTAAGTTTGTTTTTATACTTTGTAAATTATCCAATTCATAACCAAGAAGAAAATAGGATAACATAGTAAGCAAAAAGGTGGAGTGTTGGAAACACATCCATACTAATTGCACTACCTGTCATGATCCTATGGTTGCTGCCGCATAAGACTCAACAACAATCGTACTAATACTTGGAGAATATGAGAAACTATACCGTCGTGGCAACAAAAAATGTAGAACTAACTAATGCTCTGTTACCATACTGACAGTGATATAAATATATCACTAGTTGTTTCACTATCAATATCAATATTGAAACTCCTAGTGTAATGAAAGTGTGATATAAAATATATATGTCCACTTATATTAATTTTGATACCGATACTTCATCATTAACAAATATCAATATTAAAATGTACATATTGTCCTTTTTGGCTCTCTAATAAAATGAGGCATAAAATAGGGCTCAATCGACTCTGAATTATTAAGGATAGAGATTTGAGCATAACGTAATTATACAAACATGCAATTCACTTTATCTCGTAACTCCCTAAGAATGCATTAGTAAAATAAGTTGTTTGGGTCAACTTTTTCCAATACCTTACGTCCTGTTTGGTAACACTATTAGGTACCTCTATCATTATCAATTTTGAATTTGATATTGATAGGAACCATTAAGAGTCGTTTGGTTAATTGTATCAATTTTTAAATTTGTAGTGCAAACAAAACATATTATGCAATACAAGTGTCAACTTGTCTTACTTTTGATATTGATTCTCCAACATTTGAAAATATTAATATCAATATTAATATAGTATTAAAAACAAAACTCTAACCAAACAGGGCATTAATCATCTTGTTTCTTTGATTATCCAAAAAATAAAGATCTATGTTTACCAAAAAAAATGTGTGCGAACATTTTTAATGGGGTGTTTGGTTGCATCACAATTTTTTGGTACACTTTCGAGATAAAAAATTATACTAAAATAAAAAGTGAACCAACTTATGACATAATTATCATGTTTGGAGAGATATGATAACAAAAAAGAGTAACTCCCATTCATGGCCATACAAAGTGGGGGACCACAAGAAAAAAGAAAGAGGTGAGACCCTCCCTTTTTTGTTTGAGAAGAAAATCACTTTCAAAACATAAAATGGTCAAGGTTGTCTAACACCTCTTTTAACAAGTTTTCTTACACTTTTTAAAAATTAAAATAAAAGTCTCCATTATCATGCAACCAAAGACACCATAAATCATATCAGCTAAATAAATTTTATTTTTTTGTGAGAAAATGTCTCATTCTAATGTTATCTCTTTCTTTTTCTTCTTACATATTCTCTCTCTCTCTCTCTCTCTCTCTCTCTCTCTCTCTCTCTCTCTCTCTAAGCTTGTGATGATATTTTTTAAAAACTACTAAAACGCTTGAATAATGACACTTGAGTATTGAAGTAAACAAAATTAATTTTAAAATCGCATTATTTAATTTATTTTTAAGAATTTTAATTTGTATGACTACATATCTCGAAATACAAATTGTTATGATTTTTTGTATGTACAATATTTTAATTTTTAAAACGAAAAATTATTTTTAATATGATAAAATACTAACTAGCTTAAGAATATTAAGTAATGGCATAAAGTCTTGTTTACAAACTTAAATATCTATGAAAATATTCTTTTGTAATTTTTGATTTCATTGTTCAAATAACTTGAGAAGATTTAAGGAATTTGAATGTTAAAATGTGGCAAAAAGTTTTTACAAGTTATTAAAATATCAACAATTGTTTTATAATTTTTTAAGATGGCCTAAATAAAGGATTTGTATTTTCTTTTCACCAAATCCTTGATTCTGTTATTTTTTTCACTGTTTTTTTTTTCTTCTACACTTGACCAAGTGGACAGTAAGTTGAAAATGATATGCATATTAGCAATGTTGTTCATCCATCTTAACTTGTTCTTGGGGACATAGCCATCTATGATAATCATGCATTTAATTTCTCAGCCCATCACTTAAATCAGTTTGAAGTAATTTATATATGTCTCAACTAACATGCTTATGTCACGACCCGGATTTTTAACATGCACAGCGGAAGATAATCCGACGACGAAACGGGAAAGGATATCAGTCTGGAGCCAAATAATACCAAAATTCACAATCCAATTAAATAATTCCAAACTTTACAACATATTAACACCACAAACAAACACCTATCTAAACAAATTAAATACCAACATTGAATGAGTAATCCACTAGCTCCTCGGACTCCAAAACACCACTACGCTTCTGCTGCGCTAAACCTGCACTCCTGAAAATATTAACAACGGAAGGGGTGAGTCACCACAGACTCAGTAGGACTTACACCCGAACTACCCCACTATAATAGTGATTTCTAGTGGTATACTATACATATTAAGCCTAAAAATCAGATTTAATACATAGGGTGTAAACTAATTATATATCTTTAATTAAGTGATTACAAAGTCATTAAACTACCCCATATGATAACCAGACTCTAAATGCATTAAAACCGACATAACCTACACATTAGAGTACACTAACCTAACCTGACATAAAATCAAGGACACATCTAACCTAACCTGGAGGTATGCTCATGATACACCTAACCTGACATAAAATCAAGGACACATCTAGAACACACTAACAACTATGCCAAAATACACAACTAGACACATGTCTGAGTAAATACCATGCTCTATCTGATAAATGTAGTCACATCGCAAAACTAGCACCAGATTTACCATATAGTAGAAAGTAACATATAGTAACGAAATCCCATAGTACCCCATAGGCAGGGGAGTACTTAGGATAAACCGCGATATCTGGGATCGAAGGATACTCCAGATTGTTCTAATTCATCTGCTACAAAGACCGAGATTATAGTACGGTGAAGTACATTTCCATCACAATGCACTCTTGCACTAACCACATTCCACAAAGCAAGCATATAATTAACTCGGACGATGAAAGCATGAACAATTAATTGGCAAATCAAACATGAAATACATAGATGAACACCCATGGTTCTATGCACCACATATTTGCATACCATACCACAGTCTATCACAAACTAATGCATATAATAAGTTCATGTAATAAACAACCTAACCATGACAATTACATGCTTAAACAGAACTACCAATCACATAAAAAATAAACTAAATTCTAACAACATTGTGCCTAAACCTTACATCGTCTTTTTATCAAATCGAGATGTACATGATTAAGGTTAATCGCTATGCAAACATACTAAACTAGCTAAATTTACGCATACTCAACCTATCATGATGTCTAACGTACATGAATAACCAAATTAATCTAAGCATGCATAGTTTAAACAAATTAATCTAACTCTATCTAAATATACAAATAAATCAAAAACAGCCCATTATTTCTAACCTATTAATCATGATGATCTAAACATAATTTTTACGATTTAATAAAATATATAGAGTGCTAAGAATGCACGGAATTCCAAGGAAATTGAATTTGGCAACGAAATTGCCACGGTTGCGTCGGCGACGAAAAATCGAGCCGGGTAGGTGTTCTTAAAATCTGTCGGTAGAAGGGAAATAATAAACTAGGGAGCTTGATAGAGGATAATAGGAGAGAGAGGATAGGAGAGAGGATGTTACCGCGCGGGAGAGAGAGGAGGCCGGCGCACGGCGGCGGGCTGCCCGGCGGTGGCGCAGGCGGGCGCACGGGGCGGTCGAAGGCGGCGGTCCGCGGCGCGGCGGGGCCGAGGTGAGCCCGTGGGCGCGCACGCGGGGAAGCGAGGCGGGCGGCGGCCGGTCGGCGACGACTTCTCGCGGACACGCAGCCGGGCGACGTCGCGGCGATGGGGGGGGGGGGGTCAACGGGCGAGGCGGCGGGCGGCGGGCGCGCGCGAGCGCGTTCGATGCGCGGGAGCCGAGGCGGGGAGGCGGTCGCGGCGGCCGGGCGGCTTCTCGAGGGCGGGGAGGCGGGCGCACGTGGCTGGCGTGGCGGCCACGCGGCGGCTGCGGCGGCGTCACCCGCGAGGCGGCGCAGCGAGGACCGAGGGCGGGGTTGGAGGCGGCACCGACCGAGGGGGAAAAGGAGGGGGGAGAAAAAGGGTTTTCTGGCGGGGGAGAGAAAGCGGCGCCGGGGAGGGTGTGTACGGGGGAGAGTTTCGACGGGGGAGAATATATAGAGAGAGGAAAGGGGGTAAAATAATAATAAATAAATATTAACTAAATTTTTTTCTCTTTTTAATAACTAAAAACAACGTCACGTTACACTTTTACATCTTTATGGACAAATGCAGTTTTTGTATGTTACAGTTTGCAAAATTGCACATTTCTATGAAAACAGAATAATTCACATTCTTTTTAAGAAATATTCATATGTCTAACTTTTAACTAAACAACAATCTCCCTCAAGGTAAAGTAACCTTTTGACTTTTGATCAGAAGAAAATTGAATGCTATCATTTAACTTCGGAGTTTTTAATTTTAGGTCCTCTTCAGGATGAAAAATATTTTTAGTCCCACCGTTAACTTATCTAATTTTTTAATGCTATTTCAATCTCTCTTTAAATTTTAAAATTTATTCCTTTCTATTAACTAAAATGTCAATTTTCTAATGTGCCCCTTTTTTTTCTGTGGTGCCATCTGTAAAATTCTCTTCTCCTCCTTCTCCATTAGACCCTGGATCATACATCTAGATATAATAAGTAACGCTAGATCTGGCATCTAGGTAACGTTGTTTTAACATCTTCGCCTTCTTTGATCCCCAAAAATCTTCCACATCTTCTTCCCGAGCATATTAGTATCTTTGTCTGTCGTTCAAAACATGGTAAAAGGTTCTTTCAGATTTTGACTTTGTTTCATTTTTTTTTAACAATGATAGTTAGAAGATGATGTGCTTTCTATTGCAAGGGTTTCTCTTTGAAGGTGGACTACATGACAGTGTTGTGCTTTTGGTTGATACAACTTGACAAGTAGAAAAACAAAAGTTTAAGGGGTGTTTGGTTGCATGATAATTTTTTGCACACTTTCATGATAAAAAATTGTATTAGAATAAAAAGTGAACTAACTCATGACATAAAATTATCATGTTTGAGGGATGTGATAAAAAAAGAGTAACTACCATATATGATCAAACAAAGTGGGGAACCACAAAAAAAAAAGAGAGGGGAGACTCTCTTTTTTTGTTTAAGAAGAAAATCACTTTCAAAACATAAAATTATCATGGTTGCCAAATACTTCTTTTAACATGTTTTCCTACAATTTTTAAAAGTTAAAATAAAAGCTTCCATTATCATTCAACCAAACACCCCATTAGAAAGTGTTCCATAATAGATTTATATCTAAGCTATATCAATTAAACTTTTGTATCATTCTACATATTCTAGTATAAGAATATTTTCTATTTATGTGAATCATAAATTTGTATTAATAGATATAAAATTTCAATCATAGTTCTTAGTTGTGTTTAGGGTTTACATTGACTTTCGGGTTTCTTTTAATTGATATATATAGAACAATTTTCAACAATTTTCAATTTCAACAATGTAGCATACATAATACATGTGCAAACAGGAATAGATATTGAAGAAAATCTTGGATGTCGTTTCTAAGAGATGATATATAATAAGAGAGAATGTGGAAGTCATGTATCGCGTCCCTGAACAACTGAACTGCAAAATGAAATTAGTGAGTGGAGAAGCAATTAACAAATGATTGAAATACATAATATTATTGGATACGAAATATTGAATTTTGAGATGGAAACAACTTTGTTCCATGAAATTGGAAGCTTAATGTTAGTACATTATTTATTTACAGTTGTTATGTTTCTTAAACTTTGTTTATTTTATTTTAATTTTTTCAATTGTTAGCAAACTTCTCAAAGGCAACTCAAGTTCTTTGTGCAAACTTTCTAATAAGTAATCATTTTTTTTCTAATATGTTAATGTGCATTAATTTTGTATATGAATGATCATCATCCACATGATATGAGATTGAGAAGTGATTTATGACAGGATGGTATCCATTTTGTCAGACACCATCATGTGGATGTCATGTATCATATCTCCATGTAACTGAAATGCACAATGAAATTGATGAGCAGAGAAGATATTTATAGAATCACTGAAATGCATAATATTATTGGATGCAAAGTAACGAATTTTAAGATGGAAACAATTTTATCTTATAAAATTGTAAGTTGTCAATACATTATTTATGCAAATTTTGTTTTGTTCTCAAAATCTATTTATTTTATTTTAATATTTTAATAGTTAGCAAGCTTCTCAAGAGCAACACAAGTTATCCATGCAAGCTTTCTAGTCAATAATTGTTTATTTTTAATATGTTAATGTGTACTAATTTTGCATGTGAACCATCATCACCTACATGAGAGATGAGATTGAGAAGTGATTTTTGACTTGATGATATCCATTTTGTTGGACACCATTACGTGAAGACATGTATTGTATCTCTGATCAATCAAAATGCATAATGAAAGTGATGAGTAAAGAATATATTAACAAAACGATCTAAACGCATAGTATGCTTAGATGCAAAACAATAAATTTTAAGATGAAAACAACCTTGGCTTATGAAATTGTAAGCTTAAAGTTAGTACATTATTTATGTATCATTTATTTTATTCTTAAACTTTATTTATTTTATTTTAACATTTTTAATAGTTAGCAAGCTTCTCAAGGGCAACTCAAGTTCTTCATTCAAGCTTTCTAATCAGAAATCATTTGTTTCTAATATGTTAATGTAAGAAATTGTCCTAAAAATTTTGATGCATCAAAAGTGACAATTCATTTGGTTTTCATAGTTATTATCTTGATCGGAACCAAACTATGAAAACTAGGAACTGGATTTAAACCAAAATTAATATACGTTGCGAGATTCAATCAATCTCTCATCCTCAATGAAGAAGGAATGTTTCCTGAGTTCCAGGCCATCCAAGTATATGATCTCTGGCGATATTCACATGACATTCCTCCACATATGAGTTCTCGTGCTTGTCGGACCTTCTAACCCATCCTAAATAGAACTCCCCATAGAAAATCATGCCACAAGAGAAGAGAGAGGGAGAGAGCAAAAGGAGGATGGCTAAGAAATTAGCTCCCTTGGCTTGAGAGGCTTTAGCGAAATTCACTTATATTTATAGAAAAATTCAAATTTTTCATAAAAACTCAAAATTTATATAGATTACACTCATGCCCCATACTTACGGATCAATCTTTACGTGTGTGACCCACTAGATCAAATACTTTATTTAGTTGAAGTCTAATTAAAATAGTAACCTACTTTGAATTAAATCTATTGTCTAATAAAAGATTTAGTGGCTTTCGATCGTGAAGGGTACATGACACATTACATGATTTCAAATGACTTTGGGAATAATGTTATTTCCATTGAGTGTTTCCATCATCAGTTACCCTTACAACCTTTTCTTTAAACCCTAATCCATCCGATGCCATAGTTGGATAAGAATATGACATCAAGTGTCAATCCCTGAATACATCGACACTTCGGGATCGTGTACTCGAAATTAGATCAATTAGAAAACTCTTTTTCCAATAATCATCTCAATCACAGCCAGGGATTTAATGTACTATCCTATAGACATTCTTTCTCACTTATTGAGAGTGTACAATCCTTTATTTCTTGCTTAATTGTTTCCATCGAGATTTTCTTATATCTTATCCATTAATTGTACTAGACCATCTTATTGGTGATCCATAAGTCAATAGCCAAAGCAAGGATATGCCCAGTAAGACATTTTTGACAACTTAGTTTAAAGATACAATTGTGCAACTGTGGTGACAAAAAAATTCGATTGATAGTTGGGTAAGATGCCATTCAAGATTTTTAATCGGTCATTTCAGTGAACTTATTGTAATAATAAACATCTATATAAGTATCTTAGTATCTCCAAACTAATGACTAATGAGATATGACATACTCATCATATGAGAGGACATTACACATGATTGTCTATCCAAATCCTTAATGTCTCATCTCGAGAATCTTATGATTATAAATATTTAAATCACGTATCTTTATATATGATTGATCTCGTTATTAAGATCTCATCGTGATCTAAGCATCATTATATATGATCAAGAACTTCATTATAATATATACATATAATTTAAAAATTAATAAAAATAGGTTATTTACATTGAATGAGATATTTCTAGAAATATTTAATCATATCAAATATGATTGGCTTACTGGGTACAAACTTTTATTAGTTAATGTGTACTAATTTTATATGTGAGCCATCATCTACATGAGTGATGAGATTGAGAAGTGATTTTGTGACATGATAGTATTCATTTTGTTGAACAACTTTTTACTTATAATGAACTCATAGAGTTTGCTATTACATGAGGATTCAATTTTGATTTTGTGATATTGTACATAGAGCCTCCTTGTTAGGTGAGTTGGCTTAGGTCCCAAATTTAAAATAAAATCTTTAACCATTGTGGATACATGTGGTGGTGGTCAAGTATGCAAAATCACCCTAAAGTAGGAAAGGAATGGATTGGCTTTATTATTGAACACTAGCTTGTTGATGAACTTGTATATAGGTCAAAGGCTATAAAAATGATGTCTTTAGAAATATGTAGTTGATATTCCTTACCAGCAAGCATAACTAGGAAAAGATGTGGCATACAAAGAATAATTTGGAGATGGGAGATGCTAATTTGATCAATTTCCTTGTTGTTTATGGAGAAGTAGAAAAAACAAATTTTGGATGTATTATGAAACTTGATATTGATAGAATGTATGTCCTACAAGTCAATAATATATGATATGATTTGACATTTCTTAAAATATCTCATTTAATTAATTAGAAAAATCTTCATTACTAGCTCTTAGTAAATGCGTACATTGTAATGATGTTATTGATAACATGCAATGATGATTGAATCATGATGAGATCATGATAATAAGATTGATCATCTATAGGCATGTGATCTAAATGCTCTCAGTCATAGAATCTTTAAGATAGGACATTAAGAATTGGGATAGATTAGTGTATATGATGTATTCTCATGTGATAATGATAACTGATGTCATTGGTCATTAGCGTTGAGACATTAAGATACGTATATAAGTGCTCATTAGTCGAATGAGTTCACTAAACTAACGTAATTAGAAATCTTGATGGTATCTTACCAAATCATCAATTAAGGTTTTTCATCGTCATGGTTATATGGTTGAATATTTGATCAGAGTTGCCAAAGATGTCTTGTTGACAGAACATGTACTTTGACCTTTGACTTATGAATCATCATTTAGATGACCTAGTATAATGATGGATCGGGTACAAGAAAAACTGGTGAAGGTAATTGGACGGATAACAAGAGATCATCCACTTTGATAAGTGAAAGTGAATGCCTCATAGAATAATACTTTAAATCTTTGGCAATGGTAGAAAGTATAATTGAAAAAAGAGCTTTCTAATTGATTCGATTTCAAGTATATGATCCTATAGAGTCAGTATACTAAGGAATTGATAGTCGATTCTGTACGCTTTTCCAACCAAGATATTGAATGAGAGTTTATATTTATATGGTAATTGTTGATAGAAAAGTTCAATTGAGATAGGATTATTCCCATAGTTATTTGAGATCATGAGATGTGACTTATACCTTTTATAATCAGTATGCCAATTAATCTATTATTAAATAACATATTTAATTTGTTTAGGTCTTAATAAAATAGACTTGAGTCTAGTAGGTCACACACAAAATAACTTATCCATAAATTTAGGGGCAAGCACAAAATTTATAGAGATTTTAGGTTTTTATGAAAAAATTTAAATTCTGTATAAATACTAATGATTTCAACCAAACTTTATCAAATTAAGAGTGAAAACTACGTTCTCAACCTCCTCTCACCTCTTTCTTGTTCTACAAGGCGTTCATGGGTGATGGAGCTCTATTTGGGAAGAGTTTTTGAGATTGGTGCGAAATGAGAACCTGTTGTGAATGAAGTTCATGTAGTTGTTGCTAGAGATCAAATATTTGAATAGTTTGAAGGGCTTAAGAAGTTATTATTCTTCCTCTTTAAAGGATTAGATGAATCTCCATCATGTACATTCAAATCTATTTCAATTGTTTTCGATTATCGTTATTTGGTTCCAATTGAGACAATCAATATGAACCCATAGAAATCACCGCTTCCGCTACACCAAATTTATAGGACAATTCCTTTCAGATATAACTAATGAGAATATATTTAAACGGTTCTTTGTTTGCTGCTATGCATGCGTAACAGTGATTGAGAGTAGATATAAGTTGGTTCTTTTTCTAGATGAAACATTTTTAAAGGACAAATATCAAGGTATTAGTTGGTGGCTATCACATTAAATTATGAGGATCGAGTTTTTTTTCTTACATATGTTGCATGTGATGATGAGAATGAAGGCAATTGGGAGTATGTTTTGAGTTGTTTAAGGAAATCATTTTGAAAATAGATATAGTTTACATTTGTCTCATATAAAAGCAAAGTCTTGGTTCAAACTATTTTACAAATATTCCCCAACTAATTTTGTATTTTTTTCTTGTGACATTTAGAAGGAAATTTTGCAAAATACATATGAAGGAAATGAGAAGAGTAGGTAAAGAGACACTGATCGATCTTCTAAACAAATCAATTTATGCAACAGTGAAGGTGATGAATGAGAAGTGCTATGTGTGTACAAGTCTAAATGCGAGTGAAAAATAATAAAAGCTTAATGCCCTGTTTGGTAACACTATTAAATACCTCTATCATTATCAATTTTGAAATTGATATTGATAAGAATCATTAAGAGGTGTTTGGTTAATTGTATCAATTTTAAAATTTGTAGTGCAAATAAAGCATAATATGTAATACAAGTGTCAACTTGTATTACTTTTGATATTGATACTTCACCATTTGAAAATATTAATATCAATATTGATATAGTATTGAAAATAAAACTCTAACCAAACAGGGCATAAAGTGGTGTTTGGTTGTATGATGAATTGAGTTTTTGTTACCATTTTATATTTTAGTAGTAAATTTGTCAAAAGAGGTGTTTAACAACCATTACAATTTTATAATATTAAGATATTTCATTCTTGAACAAAAAAGAGGGTTTGTCACCACTTTTTTGATCATGTGATCTCCCACTTTGTTTTGGTGTATATGATATCCCCTCTTTTTTGTTACCACAACTTCTCAAACATAACAAATTTATGTCATTGATTGGCTCACATTTTATTTTAATATGATTTCTTATCTTAAAAATATGTAAAAATTTATTACCCCACTAAACACTCTATAACTATTGATGGAATATTTTGTTAAAGGTGATAGATATGGAGAAATATCTTTTTTTTCCGGCAAGTATTAGAGTGATAAGTGATCTCTGATAGGTGTTCATATTATAGGGAATGTTTACAATAGGAATATATTGTTCGAATAGTGCTTACGTTATAAAATTTCAACTTTCTTATAAAACATATATAATTTTATTTCTCATGACCCAAAAAATTAAGTTGTAATTTTTTTTTGTGATGTGGCAAAAATTAACAACTTATATAGCCGAATACAAATTGTGGTTCTCGAAAGATTCTCAAATCAAGTTTTTGAAGTGGAAGATTATGAACTTAGAAAAAAAAGATAGACGCCAAAGAACTACGCTAAACAAAACTAAATCATTTGTACAATTCTTTTGATATTGGAGACGATGTGATTGAGGTGCGTGACAGTGAATGTGAGGAAGAAGAAATTGTTAGTTTGAAAAAATAACTTGTAATGATACAATTAGATCTTATATTTGAGTAGGTTGTATTATATTAGATTCGCTTATGTTTGTGCCTGTCGTGTTATATTTGATTAGGTTTTATGTTTGTGTGGTGACTTTTTATTAGGTTACTTACCATATCTTTTATTAGGTTTTAAATGGAAAAATGTTGAACCCGGATAAGTTATCTGTTAACGTACTTAACATCATTATGATTTTTTTCTGCTTTGTTAGTTTGACGAAATTCGTTATTCTGTCAAATGAAACTGGATTTGCTCGTGTGTAAGACCGTAAATGAGTTGGATTCGACAAGAAAATTATTAAAATTTGATTCTAATTCTAATTCTGATAAGAGTTAAAAATTTTGATTATATTTTTAATAACTTCAGAATTTTTGATTCAATTCTAACTCGGATAACGGAATCAAAATTGAATCGGTTAATTTTTAAAAATATATAAAATATTATTAATTTTATTATTATATGTTATAATTTATTTAAATTTATTTATTTATACTTACATTTTATCAAATTAAGATAATTTATTGAAATATCAAATTGTAATTTTAATAATTTTTAATTTTTATTTAAATTGAATCAAAATATTAAATTATAGAATTCATTTTACTTTAATTTAAATTCATTTTATTAAATTTAAGACAAATTCATGTGTTCGGTGGACTGTTTCTAAGCACGACACGTATTTTATTTTGCGCACAGTTGGCTCTATTTTGCACTTGTATGTCATAATTGTTTGCAAAGTCAGCACAGTTGTTGTCGATATTTTATTTTTTTTGGTCAGATGGCACAATGGCCCAAGTGCGCGCAGCGCGTCGAGGGATCGAGCCCCACATGATCCCCCCAGGGGGTGTCCCGACAGAGGGTATGCCAGGATTCGAACCCGGCCCCTGCTCCCCCAGGAGCAGGGGTGGTGCCGTCCGAGCCACGCTCGGTCGGCATAGTTGTCGATATTTTATGGTGCATAGTTTTGGTGTGCACTATTTTTGCACGGGCCTTTACGTGTGTTCTGCCCACCCATGAATAGAGAGTTCGGATCACTTTAGTTTCCGAGTGAAGAGATCTCTCGTAGTCTTCAATGACATAAAGACACCATTGTTATAGAAGACGAAATGTTAGTGTATTTTAAAGAGAGCTTAAAATAGATATGACGATCAATAGTGGGTATTTAGAGTCTCGATAGTTAAGTAGTGAGTTGATAAGAAGTTCGTAGTAGATCTTCAAAGGCTCGATAGTAACTTAATAGTATCTCGGTAACGGATCTCGACAGTAAATACTTGAAGACTCGATAGTAAATTAAACTAGACTCGATAGTGAAATCTTGAGAAATCGAAAAGATATCACGTAATCGTGATATTTTGTTTTTTGCAACGTCAGATGTTTTTATATTAATGGAGATTGTGGAAACTCTTCTTATCCGAAGGGTGAGGTGATCCAAACTCGTGAATGGGAACCAGTTTGACATGTATTTTGTCCACCCCGTTCATTCTGCAGGGCAGAGCGCCAACATGGCACAGGGCGCTTAGTGTGCTCGAAAACCTACGAGAAAAAAAATCAAAGGGACACGCGAGAGAGAAATAAAATTGAAATTTTTTATCCTCGAGAGTTATAATGTTTTGACATTTTGATTAGAAAATGAAGAGTCAACCGAGCGTAACACAGTTGGTGCAGTCCCTCCGCCTGGGGGCGGAGGACGTGGGATCGCCTCTCGGCGGTGATGAGCCGGCACCCCCGTGGGGGGGCGACATGTGGGGTTCGAGTGGCATAGTTGGCCACTGGATCACGTGACGCAAAAAAAAAGAGAATAGAAAATGAAGTTAAAAATCGATAGAACTAAAAAATAAAGATAGTGAAAAACTCTTGTGGGGAGAGCTTATGGGGTGTTTGGTTGCATGATAATTGAGGTTTTTATTTTAATTTTTAAAAATTGTAAGAAAACTTGTTAAAAGAAGTGTTTGACAACCATGACAATTTTATGTTTTGAAAGTGATTTTCTTCTTAAACAAAAAAAGAGGGTTTCACCTCTTTCTTTTTTCTTGTGGTCCCTCACTTTATTTGGTCATGTGCGATGGTTACTCTTTTTTGTAATCACATCCCTCCAAACATGATAATTTTATGTCATAAATTGATTCATTTTTTATTTTAATATAATTTTTTATCGTAAAAATATACAAAAAATTATCATGCAACCAAACACCACAGCATTCGGCGGGCTGGTCTTACTCCTGTCAGTGGAACGCAGCAAACGGAGGTGGTTCCGGTCTTTCGTCGCCCGGGCTCGGGGAAAGCAAGAAGGCTTCTGTTGTCCTCCGACTTCAAGCAGAAGACGGCGAGGTAAAAGGGCTCGGTTTTTCTCGGACAGTTTCTAGGGTTCTTCCCCAAACACAAACAGAAGGGTGGTAACGCCTTTTCGCGGTACGTGAAATTTTGTCTAAGATCAACAATGCCCTCTTTGGTTGTTTTCCCGCAGTGTAGTGGATTTTTCAGCAAAAAATTACTTCACTGCCAAATTTGCACATAATTCATTCGAATGACGACAATTTTGCAAAAGGCAGCCCTCCGCCTGCTGCAATGGACTCGGCTCTGGAGCAGACCCTCCAGGAAGCGAAACTCCTACGCCAAGTTAACGCCTTGATCATTGCCCACCTAAGCGAGCACGGTCACCATCAGGTGGCGTTTATATTCTCCTCTCGAGTGCATGTCTCGGGTGTATTTTTATGTTTTACGGTGTTGAAGACCGCGTTGATGTCTTCCATCAGGCTGCCTCTGCAGTGGCTTTGGCCACCATGACGCCGTTGAACAGCTCCGAGGCCCTTCCGGGCAAACTTATCGATCTCGTTGCGAAGGTCGGACTATTTGACTCTGCAGTCTGGATAATCTTCAGTCTCTTGTTAGTTCTGGTACTGGATGTTTAAATGATTACAGGGACTTGCAGTGAGGAAGGATGGGGTTGTCCGATTGTCTAGTCCTTTTGTCATTGGGTCTTCAGATGCTAGAGATAACGTCTTGGGGTCTGTTCCCGCTGATGTTGCCGATTTCAGGTAACTCTCTTATTTCTGTTGGCAGATTTCTCAACAGTAAACTCACCTCAATTCAACCCAGGCGTTAATCTCAAAATAATTGGGGTTTGCCCTATGGTTTCTCTTTCTTTATTCATGCTGATTTTGAGTTATTTCTCCAGAGACATTTAACTCACTAATATCATATGGAATTTTCCTCCTTCATTCTCTACCATGTCTTTTTTTTGTTTCAGTCATTTTGACATTTTCTACTTTTATAACTAGAACTTCTCTAAGTCTATATTTAATATGTTTGAACCATTTCAATCTTCCTTCTTTCAATTTGTCTATAAACAATGCTACTTTCGCATTTTTCCTAATATATTCATTGTGTATTCTATCTAACATAATAAGACCACACATCCATCTTAACAACATTTTCATTGCAACAACACTTAGTTTGGAAGTATGTTTTTCTTTTACTAGTTAACATTCATTACCATACAACATCATAAGTTTTATAGCTACATTATAAATTTTTTCCTTTTAACTTTAGTCGAATGATAGATCATATAGAACTTTGGTAGGTAATCTCTACTTCATCCATCATGTTTTAATTATTTCTCAATGTTAAACTATTAATGAAAAAAGTGACCATTGAGCCCCAGACTAACAACCCCAATTTTGATGGTTTCTCATTGGCAACTGTAGGAGTGGTTGAGGAAATTTGCATAGGTTAAAAATGACAATAAACATCAATAGCTAATCAGAGTCCAAGGCAGCGGGAGTAAAAGAGCATCAAGGGTAAATATTTATATCTATAATCTGAGTTTGTAATTTTTGACTTCCAACATTCCTTTATCTTAATCTTCATTTTCTTTGTGGATTTACAGTTCTATTCTTAGATCATTCTTCCTGTCCCGGAGAAAAAACTAAATGCTGATGGACAGGTTTGAATGATTAAAACTTATAGTTTGCAGAGAATTCTAAATAATGAATTGAATGTAACCCAAAATTACATAATCCTCAAACTACACAGAAGATCAGAAATCACAAGTATTCTAAAAAACAGGGTTTCAAAATATGGTTCTCATAGTTGTCAAAGGCAACAAGGCACCCAAGACATTCAAGGTTGCCAATTTCGCTTAGGTGACAAAGCGACTGCTTTGGCATCGCCTGTGCATCCTAAGTGGTAGCATTAGATACACGTGTGTGTGTGTGTGTGTACATGTGTGTACATACATATAAAATTAGTTGTTAATACTATAAATATTTTATGCATACATATAAACATAAATACAATTATATTCGTATGTTATAATTGAATACATGTGTTTATGTCTTAATATATGTAAATATGTTTTTATTTTATGTAATTGTGCACGTGTGGGTATGACTTTTTTGGGGAAGAGCTAATCTATATAAACTAAGTGAAGAAGGGAAAAGAGGGTTAAGAGAGAACGTTTATAATTTTAACTTTTAAGTATATTATGTACATTTTTAATTAAAAATCTTTAACATAATCGTTTACTATGTTTACACTATCATTAAATGTGTCCCCACACATTGCGAAGCAACTTGCGCTGTTAGGTTGTGGGGGTCAAGCGTCCCCACCCCTTGTGGGGGGGGAGCCCCCTAAAAGTGTTTTTTAATCATGAAAAAGACTTGTGGTGCCTAGCACCAGCGCCTTGGCCTTTTGGGGCGCCCAAAAGGTTATCCCTGAAAAAGGCTTTGGCACCTAAGTAGTGTCTAGGTGACAGCCTTTTCAACTATGATGACTCCCTATAGTTATTCATATTTCTGAATATGTTCTCATAAAAAATGAAATTTTTTAGTAAGCCCCTGCATGCATTTTTTGTTGAAAAATCAAGTCCTTTCCATCGAAAATTTCTTAAGATAATGTTATGTTTATGTCTTTTCAACGAAAATGCTCGTCTTGAATGCAGTCATTCTCTTCTCTCTTCTACACTCTGCTTTATCTCTAAAAAATGAGGATAGTTTTGTCAATAAATTTTTAAAAAGTATTTAAGTGATGAAAATTTAGGGTGTTTTTATGCTAGGTGCTTATTTTTAAGACACAAGGTTTTGATAATTTGTAAGATTTTATATTATATAAGGACATACTTAAAAATATAAATAATTATATCTCTAATATGTAAAAAGCTCTCAAAAGTAGAAGTTCTCAAACAATCAGAACAAATATCTTAGATTCTAAAAGATACTTTCTCAAAACAATTGATCAGATTCACTACTTATCAGCATGCTTAAGTAGAATGACAATAAAGTTGTTCATAATTATCTTACAATGTAGCAGAACTCCACCTTTGCACCTCGGAACAGAATAGCACATATCAGCACCTCACTACCACACCTGCTTAGAACAGAATAGCGTCTCCACCATGCCTCTCCGGAAAAGAACAGCAGTCCACCACCATACCTCCTCTAGATGACTGCACAGCAACTAACTAACAAATGGTCACTCTCCTGTAGACTAATGGATGGCTTCTCTCTGGCAGACTAAAAGATGGCTGTTTCTGTGGTAAACTAACGGATGAGCCTTCTCTAGCAGATTTTACAGATGTCCACTTCAGCGCAGCCTGAGAAATGACTAGGCGACATGCTTGCAGTTGGTCGCTTGGTGGCATTACTAACCTATGCTGCTCTTTGGCAGACTAGCAATGTTTGCTCACTGCTGGACAACGTTTTAAAACCACCTAGGTGATTTGAATCGGCATGCCCCCTTGTTGATTTGGTAGGTTGTGTAAACAACAAATGGTCCTCATCAAGTTTCAGCCAAGGTGGTCAGATTACTAGCTGATTATCTTTCCAACAGATGAACATATTTCATTTTACCATTTGAAGGATTATACTTTTTATATTTCACAGACAATCATGAAATTTAGTTTTTCAATTAAGTTCTAAGTAAAATGTACCAAAATGAGTATCCTTTTTATATTTTGAACATTTATTGTTTACACATGTCAGAAGCCTTGAAATTTGTGCCTAGGAATAAGAAGTGTAATGATAATATTTTGACCTATTTATATAACAACTATTTAGGATTTTTGGAACGATATTAAACATTTTCTTTATGAAAAAAATGTTCAATTGAAGACTAAATTTATTTTCTAAGACATCTAAGGAATTTTATATCACACCAAGATGGAAAGTTAATATACTAAAACCACTATTACTCTATGTTACCATAGACGTGAGGTGTTAGAGGCGAGGAGCTATGTTATTAGAGGCAACTACCTTGGTCACTTAAGTGGCAAGGCAAGGTCTCCATGCCTCACTCTACTTCTCATTGGCTGAGGCAACCGAGGTGCCTGCCTTCGGCGGTGGGGCGGTGTGCCTCCATAGGATAGTTCAAGTGATCTCTAGAAGCCTATGTGTCCTCTGTGGGCAATCTCTAGAGACCTAAGTCGTTACAACATTCTTCCCCGCTATATTGGGCAGGGAAGAAGTCACCTATGGATTACATATTCGGCTGGATCAGATCAGAATCAACCGATTTCTAAATTGGATCGGTCCATTTCAATCTGATTCCGGGCCAAAGGATTGATTCCTCCTGGAATTTCGGAGGAATCGGTCTGAATTGGTGGAATTGGTCGGGATCGATCTGATTCCACTGATTCTGAGGGTGATCCAGCTGACTCTGCCAGAAGGTTTTAAGTTTCGGTATTAGATCGATACCAGGCTTGATGCAGACCTGATATCGATCTGATTCCGGCCATTTTAAGGCTGGATCGACCTATTACAACTGTCTCCAACCCTAATAGCTCGATTCCACGATTAAGTGCAGTGATTCAATCGATTCTAGTGTCAATTCCAGGTGGTGCAGTGTCGATCCTGATGATTCAGGGCAGAATTGGTCAATTCTTAGGGCGATCCAGGTGATTCTAGTGACTTTAGGGTGATTACAACAATCCAGATTTTGATTTCGGCGATCCAGGTTGGATTCCAGCGATCCAACCCTCAATTTCAACTCCGTTCAAGTCTTTCCTTCATCCTTTGAATCTTCTTGGTAAGATTTATTCTCCGGAATCCCCGTACGTTCATTTCCATGTCTTTTCGACGACTTCGTAATTGTTTAAACATACCGAATAGCCCATCTAATGGATTGTTCTCTTCCTGAACAGCTCCGATCTAGCTGTTCCTTTAACATTCTCATCTTCTTGGTAAGATTTTAGTGCCAAAATGCTTGTACATTTGTTTTACTGGTTTTCGACGACTCCAAAATGGTTTAAATATATCAAAACCCCCATCTAACGGGTTGTTCTCTTCTCGAACAGCTCCCGAACTAATTCAATGCCTAACAATCATAATACATTGTTTATGTACGTTGCATATGTAAGCAATAGCCAATCACGCCGAAGATGGACGTGCCGATGTAGTGCTAGCACATTCATTTGACGTCGGTTGGGATCACGGACATATGGTAGATGTGTCCCAAAAAGTGAGTTAAATGCAAGTGGTGTGGAAAGGAAATGAATGGGGGTGTATTTTGGTGGAAACACACATTGTCGGAGTAGTGGCAGTGTTAAGAAATGTGATAAGGTGCGTAGAGAGATGAACGAAGAGATGAGAGGCTACTTTACGGGAAGAGTCTGTCAATGCGAGATTAAGATTGAACAAAGGGAAGAATTGCATGATGTTGAGAGGAGGGGAGAGGTGCCAACCTAAAAAGGTAAAGAGAAAGGCATGGCAAGAGCCGAACCGGAGTTGGAGAGTAAGGACTCATCCACAGACTCTGAATTTAGGAGAGCTAGGCATGCAAGCAATCATGTAGTGGCAATGGAGGGAGAGAGGAGGAGGGGAACATGAGAGTCCATAGTTGACCCTATTTTTGGCTGATCAGCATCGGCTCGAGCTACCCACACTGAGGGAGGAAGACAGGAGCCTCTTCGTCGGTTTGGTAGTACGAAATCTACACTGACAAATAAGTATCTTTTTAAGAAGCAGAGTGCCTCGTAGATAAACATTAAACAAGCTAGGAAGGGGGTGAAGGCAACATGAACAATTACAAAGAGAGCTGTGAGGCACATTGTAAAGTAGTTTTTACATGCAGGTATAAGTCTTAAAATGTGATGTATATATGTTTTATTTACTTAACATTGTATATGGATGATACAATTTTTTACTTTAATGTAGGCATCTCAACACATATAGCCATCAACTCTTACTTTTAGACCATGATTGATGCTGTTGCTGATGTTGGACCGGGAATGTATGTCCCTACCAACATGCAAAGATATGCTAGTGGGCTGGATGAGGAGGTTCAGGAATTGAGACAGTGGATAGGGGGTTTCAAATTGGTATGAAAAGAGAGAGGCTACACAGTTATGTGTGATAGGTGGACAAGTGTCATCAAGAGAAGCATGATAAACTTTTTGGTGTATTGTTTAGAGGGCATGGCATTTCTGAAGTCGGTTGATGCTTTGAGTCAGATAAAGAATGCCGACTACATTTTTTTTCACTGATGGATGCCGTAGTGGAGGAGATTGGGGAGGCCAATGTGGTTCAGTTTGTGACTGACAATAAATCCTCTTATAAGGCGGCAAGGAAGAAATTGATGGAGAAGAGGCAACATCTCTTTTAGGTTCCTTGTGCAGTGCATTCTATTGATCTTATTTTAGAGGATACAGGTAGAGAGGCGGCAGTTCCCACACTTGTTAGGCAGGCGCAAACTATCACTTCTTTCATTTATTGACATCCTCATTTGTTACACATCATGAGGGAGCACACTAGAGGGCATGATCTTATCAGGCCAGGTCCTACTAGGTTTGTCATAAACTTTATTGCATTAAAGAGTTTGCATCGGCACATACAGGCAAGGATTGTCGTCTCGGATCTCGGCTTCATCTCGGAAGCGTGAAAGAGAAGAGATCTCGTGAGATTCTCGGAAAAATCTCGGGAGATTGGATCTCGGATTTCATTTATGCAGGGTATACTTTACCCAATGATTGCCATCTCACATCTATATTTTATCTCACGGAGATTGAAGATAAAAGATCTCAAAAAAATCTCAAGGGATTAGATCTTGGAAATACTAATCAATGTGCATGTTTAGATGTAGAATGTCATATAATATCTTTAAAAAGGACAAGATAACTCATATTAAATATTAAAATAAACTATGAGAGAATTAGAAATGTAATACAAAGATGGTGAAGTATTGTTAGCATGAGACATACAAGGGATCTTATGTCAGACCAAAATTTTATCTTGAACAATATAGATAGGAGATTGATAACATTTTGGGTCAATTGTACATATATAGTTATTAAAATATTAAGTTATGAAATTTTATCAAACAATAATGTTTAGATGAATATTTGGAAGGATTCCATATTAAAATTGGCAATATAAGAAGGAAACTTAACAAAATCATCTAACAAGTTGGGGATAATAATAGGCAAAAAAGATCAAGGTATCACAGGTACTACATAGATATTCTCGTTTCGGCGATCTCGTTTCTCGGATGCACGGGAGAAAAGAGATTCTCGGGAGATCTCGAGAGATTCTCGGGAGATCGCATTCCATGCATACAGGTACTGGTCAGGTTTACTCAGTCTGAGGAGTATTATCAGTGTATGGTAGGCCACCTACATAAAAAGGAGGACCAATTGGAGATTCTTGTCAAGGCTGAAAGACAAATTACGGACAAGTGATTCTGGGAGATGATTACCTACTACTTGGCAATCATTGAGCCACTGGTAGTTGTCTTGAGGTTGGTAGACTTAGATGATAGGAACCAGATGGGCACTTTGTATGAAGCAATGGACCACACAAAGTTGAAAATTAAAGAAAAGAATCCCAGAGGGTACAAAAAATAGTGAAAGATTCATGATGACTAATGAGATAGGATATTGCATCATGATGTACATGCTGCATGCTAGTTATTGAATATCTTTGTATTTGTGCTTATTTACTTTGTACTTAGTCAATATTTAGTTTATTTCTAATGTAATATACTTAAATGATTGCATAATATTTTTTGAACCCCTACATATAATATAGAGGACATGTGTCCAACGATAATAAGGTGTTGCGTAGACACTTAAAGTTATTTAGCGTTGTGCCGATCTCAATAGAATATAACAGAAACTGAGTTAGAAGTAAGACAAAGTTGTATTAATTATGTTTAGTCAGTAAATAATTGAAAACAACTAATAATTTTGTATCTTTTAATTTTTATCTACAACTTTATAAGATGAGAGTTGGGGTATACTCAGATACTGATTTGAAATATTGTTGTGACAAAGTCTCTCCTGGTATATTTATTTACATTTTAAGAGCATGCTTTTATTACCTTCTTTTATAACTTTTAAGTCCATTAATTGCCTGTAGAGGGTTGATTGTTTGTTATTATTTTGCAGCTAAGTGATGGGTGCAGGTAAATGTGAGGAGCGGATGAAATCCACTAGCTGCAATGGTTATCAAGATATTGAGCCAGGGCACTAGTTCCTTTCATTGTGAGAGGAATTGGTGTACATTCAACTTGATACACACAAAGTGGAGGAACATGTTAACCTTTGATAGGCTAGAGAAGTTTGTCTTCTGTTATTATAACATGAGGCTATGCATAAAGAACATTAAAATCCGGGAAAGGATCTCGAAGGAGAGATTTGCACAGTTTGTTGATGGTTCATATGAGCAAAGACAGAACATAGGCACTACAACCTGAGGAGGTTGACGTAGACTAAATCTTTCAGAAAAAGCATTCACTTGCTTCTTGGATAGAGCATAGGGTATGTCACGACCCGGATTTTTAATATGCACCGCAGAAGGTAATCCGGCGACATAATGGGAAAATATATCGGTTTGGAACCAAATATGACTAAAATCACATTTTAGATTCACAATAACATCTATTTATGAGTACACTAACTACATCTATCTAAGCAAATCAAATACCAACATTCAATAAGTACTCCACTACCTTCTCAAATTCCCAAAACACCACTACGCTTTTGCTGCGTTAAATTTGTAATGTTGAAAAATATTAACAATAGAAGGGGTGAGTCACCACAGACTCAGTAGAATTTACACCTGAACTACCCTACTATAATAATGATTTCTATTGATATTAAATATATTAAACTTAAAAATTTAGATTATAATACATAGGGTTTAAGCTAATTATATATCTTCAATTAAAATGATTACAATTTTTTTCTACTACCTCGTATGTTAACATGATTCTATATGTACTAAAATCGACATAACTTGTACATTTAACTAAACTAAGTATGCATACATCACATAAACTTACCACAATACCAATGACTCGATTAGATCACTAATAACCATGTCAAAATGCACAACTAAACACTTGTCTGAGTAGATATCATGCTCTATTTGGGCAATGTAGCCATGTCACAAAACTAGCACCAGATTTACCATATGGTAGAAAGTAACATATAGTAACTAAATCCCGTAGTACACCTAGGCAGGGACATACTTAGGATAAACCGCAGTATCCGAGATCGAAGGATGCTCCGGATTCAACTAATCTCCGCTGCCCACGGGCCACTAACATAGTCTGGTGAAGTAAACTTCCATCACAATACAACTCATTGCATTAACCACATCTCATACAATGCAAGCATATAAGTAATTTAGACAAATAACCATGAACATGAAATTGACAATCCAAACATGAAATACGTAGGACATACATGGCTCTATGTATCACATATTTGTATACCATACCATAATCTAGCATAAACTAGAATTAGTCAATTATATGATGCATCTAAGTAGGATCATGCAAGTTACAAACTAAACATATCAATCACATGTTTTGACAAACATTACTACCTGCTGCATACATGAAAGTAAACTAAACTCTAACATCATTATGCTTAAACCTTACATCGGCTTTTTAACAAATCAGAATATATATGTTAAAGATCACCGTAATACAAACATGCTAAGCTAACTAGACTCAATCATAGTAAAATCTAACATGCCGATTAACATACATGGATAATTAAATCAACCTAAACATACATGGTTAAACAAGCTAATCTAATGCTATCTAAACATGTCAATACGTCAGAATCAACCCACTAATTATATCATTTTAATCATGGTGATTTAAACATGTTTTTATGGTTTAATCAATCATATAGGAGTGCTAAGAATAGTCGAGACGCCTACCTTAACGACGACGATAATCGACACATAGAATTCCAAGAGAATCAATCTGGATGACGAGTATGCCGTGGTCATGACGGCGATGCAAAACCGAATCGAATGATATCTTGGTAATTTGTTAGATTAAGGAGAATAACATAAAATAGAAGAAAATAGAGATGAGTGAGCGGATTGGAGAGAGAACGATCGGAGAGAGAGGGGTACTGCGGAGGGGGGACATTGGCGCACCGGAGGTGCACAAATGAAGGCGCTTGGCGGCAACGGCCGCGACGCACAAGACGGTGACCGCGGGCGGCGGCGGTAGGTGGCTGCAGGAGCAACCGAGGGGGGGTGCGGTCAACGCCGAGGTGCGGGCGCGGGTGGCGGCGAGGGCGGTCGGAGGGGGGGTTCAATGGTGCGGCAGCGGCGCTTTAGTCGCGGGCGGGCGTGCGGCGATGGCCATGTTGGGTTAGCATGGTGTTGGCGGGCGGCGACCGAGGGGGGGTGACGTCGCGAGAGGGCGTGGCTGGGCCGCGGGCTAGCGCTGATGCGACAGGGTGGGCGGTGGTGGCTGACGTCCATGCATGGGTGGGTGCGGGAACGGCTAGGCGACGGAAGAAAACAGACGCGGGAGGCGACAACGCGCTCTCGCGGGCGCGACGACGGCGACCGAGAAGACGTAAAGTGGCTGACGTATGAAGGGAAAAGAGATGCGGCCGAAGAAGAGAGAAAAGAGGGAGAAAAAAAGAATAGCGGCCGATGAGGAGATTAGGGCTTTGGGAGATGACAGTTTCGGTAGGATAATCCGAAGGAGAGGAAACGACAAAGAGGGATAATAGAAACGGAAGGGGAAAGTGAGAGAAGCGATAAATAATTATTACTAATCTCTTAATAACCATATAATAAATATTATTTAATTAATATAATAATACCAGATATTACAGGACAAGTAGGAATCATCTAGTTGAATTTGATCATGATGACCGTGGATAGGTAGAATGAGCGTTATATGTTGTAGTGGCTGAGGATGTTCCACCTACTCCTCAGGGTCTAGCAGGCCCATCTTCTACCTTAGAAACTGTACAGCGGCCGCCTTCAGCCTTAGCCCTAGCTCTAGTCCTACCCCAGCTACCTAGCCCATTCGCAGTCAAGAGAGGGGAAAAAACAAAAGTGACATCACGAAAAATGGGATAGTTTGCACAGCTAAAACAAACTATGGGTTGTAAGTCATCACGTGACATAACAAAAGAAGTGAAGAGAAGGTAGCTAGATATCAGGCGACGTCTTGTCATCCCAGATGATAGCACATAGGCTCTTTCACAGTCCTTAGTTGATGATGACGAGGAGTGCATACCGGGTATTTAGCCAGCAGAGGGGGAGAGATGCATAGACCAGATGCAGGTGTAGTAGTTTTAGACTCATCTGCTTCACGGCGGCCAAAGCTAAATTTCTACCTGGAGGAGCAACCATTGCAGCATCATTATGCAGAGCTACTTTATCTAAAGTTCGATGATCTTCAACGACCGTAGATTCCTTCTTCTGAGCCTACTTACGTGTCACAGTCCAATACTTATGACTTGACTAACATGACGGATGCATTATTTTCATATAAATATGCACCCATATTGACAAGAAGACTATGGACAACTCGGTCATGACAAGAGCAAGAGAAAGAGGATAAAGATCAATATCATAGATATTAGTGAACATTGAGTGATGAAATGTATATTTTTACTATCATCTTATCGTATGATCATGTTACATCTTATTATACTTTTTACATCTTATCATGTTATTAGCATTTTCTCATGTTTATTAGCATGTTATCATGTTACAATCGTTAGCATCTTATTCTTATCATATATAGATGTCACTTTATGTATGCTAAATGTTACATATAATTTTTACAAATTTTTCTAGTCCATTTCTTATTTTTTTGATTTTTATTGATTTTTTTTTGAAATTTTCTAAGGAAAAAAAATAAAAAATTGATTCTAGATCAGTTAGAATTGGTTTTTCTTCCCAGGAATCGGCCAATTCCGGCCAATCCGATTCAAATTGGATCGGATCGGTACATAGTTGTCAAGGTTGGCGCCTCGGCACTTTTGCCCGGGCACCTTGCCACAGCGCCTTATTTGGCACCCGGATATTTTCACATAATTAAAAAAATAATTTTTGGGGGTTCTCCCTCTTAATATCCCCACGAAAGACACCTATTTAATGATAGTTCGAATATATTAATATATTTTATTATCAGTTATACTATCATATATATTTAAGATTTATGATTATAAATATGTATTATATATTTAGAACTTATAAAGTTCTCTCTTAACTATCTTTTTTTCTCTTGACTAAAAAAGATTATCTTTTTTCTCCCTCTCACTTAGTTTATGAAGATTAATCCCTTTCTCAAAAATAAATACCCACACATTCTTAATTACATATATATATAAGATCACATTTATATATATGTACACAATCATATATATTCAATTATAAAATATAAATATAATTATATTTATGTATTGTTTGTATATTTTCATAAATATATATAGTATTAATATCTAATTACATATATGATTGTATATATTCATATATATGTGTGCGTGTATATATATGCACATGTAATGATACTGTCTTGACTACCTAGGCAACGTCTAAGTGGCCGCCTTATTGCCTAAGCGAAATTGACATGCTTCAATGCCTTGGATGCCTTGTCACCTTGACAACTATGGATCGGTTTGGATCGATTCTGATTCTGGAATCCTTGAAGTCATCAGATTGGGTAACTGCAGCTTGTATTGGGTCCTGATGGACTCAGTAGTTAGGCGGAAGAATGCCGTGGGGGCCTTGCCTTCATGATTGGAGGTGATGAGGTAAGGCGGTTGGGGCGAGGCAAGAGGTCCCTTGCCTCAGCCACCTCGCGCCTTTGGCTATATAGGCACGAAGTGGGTTTCCTCGCCTCGAATGCCCCATTTGACCATCTTAGGTGATAGGGACAAAATCACACTATATATATGAAAACAAGGTTTCTAGAAGCCTTGGCAATCGTTCTAGAACCAACAATGGTTGTTAGGCTGCCCTCTCACAACCCTTGTTGGGCAGGGGAGACAAGACTCATAGTAGGTTTTAAGATATAATTCCTTTACTCAATATCAAACCAATATGTGGGGGATCCAAAAACTTGGCGGCCTCTGACAATCAATGAAGCAGTACTCTAGGGCCTCTTTTATGATGTATGAGTTATCAAAAGCAATGGAAATGTTCATTTTGTCTTTGGTGGTGGTTGAATCCTTGGTGGTGGTTGAAGCGATTGCTTGGGTTGAGATGAAGAGAAACTGCCTCACCTTGCCATCTTTTGACAAGGTGGCAAATTCACTGTCATCTTTAATAGAGGTTGGGATCAACCATCGATGTTTGACCACAATGTCAAACTTTTTTTCGGGTGGTAATTTAATTACCGAAGCCAGTTTGGCCATTGCGTCAGCTTGAGAATTTTGCCTTCTTTTGACATGTTGAATGCTAAAAAGGTAAAACTTTTCAGCTAGTTGGGAAGCCATAGTGTGGTACACAACAAGCTTTTCCTTTCGGACTTCAAATATGTCCAGCATTTGTTGCACCACTAGCATTAAGTCCCCAAAAACCTTGAGGCATTGGATGCCCATGTCGAGGGCAATTTCTAAGCTGATGATAAGTGCCTCATACTCTGCTCCATTATTGGTGAGGGATTGTTGCAAAGCACACGAGTTGTGTAGTACTCCGCCGTCAGGGCTGAGGAGTACTATGGCAGCACCTACCCTCATCTTGATTTGCCCATTGGATATCCTATCCAGGCTAGATGCTCTATCGAAGTACAAGTGCCAGTACTTGATTTCGACTTCTTGGACTTCTTGTGATCCTTCTTCTCTCAATGTCTCTTCGTCAGGAAATTGGAAGTTGAGAGGGGAATCCTCATCCACAGGGTGGGCTGCCAAGAAATCAGCCATCCCCTGCCCTTTTATGGCCCTTTGTGGGACATATTTAATGTTGAACTCCATAAGAAGGAGTGCCCATTTGCCAAGACGTCCGGTCAGGATAGGCTGCTTCAACATATATTTCAAGGGGTCAAACTTAGATATCCAGTTGACCTCATAGGACAAAAGATAATGCGTAACTTTTTTGCGGCGAACACCAGTGCCAAGCACAATTTTTCCATTGGGGAATATCGGTGTTCAGGGTCAATCAGCTGTCGACTTAAATAATACAATGGCTGTTCTTTTCCCTTCTCGTTCACTTGGGCTAAAAGAGCTCCTAAAGAGGCATCTAGTGCAGTGATGTATAAGATGAGGGGTTTGCCTTTAATGGGGGCTCTTAGGACAGGTGGATTGAACAAGTACTCTTTTATTCCATCTAAAGCAACTTGACAACTTTCGTCCCATTTGAAGGGCACTCCCTTTTTGGCCAACTTAGAGAATGGATGACACCTTCCTGACAGATTGGCGATAAAATGCCGTATATAAGCTATTTTGTCTTGCAATGACTTTAATTCTCGTATATTACGAGGAGGTGGCAACTCTCTGATGGCTTTGATTTTATCGGGGTCAATTTCAATCCCTCGATATCTGACTATAAAGCCCAGAAATTTCTCTCTGGATACGTCGAAGGCGCATTTCATGGGATTCATTTTTAACTTGTATTGCTGCAGCCTTTCAAAGACCTTCAAATCGTCAAGATGATCGTTTTGATTTCTTGTCTTGACAATCAGGTCATCAACATAACATTCGACCAATTCATTAAGCATGTCATCAAATATTTTGGTCATAGCCCTTTGATAGGTGGCATCGGCATTTTTGAGCCCAAAGGACATTCTTTTGTAATTGAAGAATCTTTTCGGTGTTCTGAAAACTGTAGAATCTCTGTCTTCTTAGGATATAAGAATTTGATTGTACTCAAATGACCCGTCTATAAAGGACAAAACTTCATATCTCGTGGTAATGTCTGCCATATTCTCAGGGATTGGGAGTGGGAAGTCATATTTGGGGCATGCCCTGTTTAAATCCCGGTAGTCAATGCAAACACGAATTTGTCCAATTTTCTTTTTGACTGGGACAATATTTGCAAGCCACGTGGGATACATATTACATATACGGCTTTATGAAGTCAACTTCTCTCAATTTGTCGACTTCTGCATTGACTTTGAGTTCCAATTCAGCCCTCATTCGCCTTTGACCTTGTTTCACAGGCTTGGCTGACGGAAGTATGGCTAGTTGATGAACTGCGACGTGCGGCTCTAGGCCAAGAATTTCTTTATAACTCTAGGCAAAACAATCCTAAAATTCTTGTAGCAGTGTAGTGTAATCCTGCTTTTCCTGATCATCAAGGAGTGCACTTATGAACATTGGTTTGGAGTTTTTGGCCGTGCCGAGGTTGATCTCAACCAAGTTATTCACAATAACCTGACCACCATCCTCGATTTCTTTGGGGGATAATTGCAGATCGACGAACTCCTCGTCAATCTCTTCTTCTCCGGCATCATGCACCTCCATTTGTATGGGGTAACTGATCATTTGAGTCTTTTCAGGGGAGGCCGACTTTGAGCTTTGCCCCCTGTGATTAGGAGATTTGATAGAAACCTTTTCCATTATATCCAAGGGCGAGCTGTAGAGGATCTCCTCTTCGGCATCATTTTCATCAGAGGAGTCAAAAATTGGTGTCACTTCGGGGATGATCCCATTTTGATGGACATCTACCATGTTCACAGCATAATGCACAATGGGCTGCCAGTCAGGGTCATATCCTAAGCCTGGATGTTTGCTTTGTGTAGATTCACGCCCTTCAGTAGGATACCAAAGCCGCTAGAACAACTGCGCTCTCTCCTGAGAGTGCTCTATTGGGATGCCTTGCTTTTGGCAAACCTGTCGTGTATGAGGTGACATGTCATCCATATCTTCAATTGCCATCTTTGAAGCTGCCAGATTCTGGTCCCGAAATTATCTTTCGGGGCGCATTTGGGGACAAGCTCTCTTTTTTGGAACACAAGGCGCCGTCGGTCTTTAAAAGAGACCACAAAGGTGTCCATTGTTTCAATGGTACAGAGCTCTTGCTCTGCTTCAAGCCATACGAAGTCGGGAGGCATGCATATGCCAGCTTCGTACACCTTTGTAATGATATGTGCTTTAAATTGGACAGGGCACCATTCTGATTTGCCCACCCGGTACCCGCACATTTGGCCTCTTTGATTGCATGATATGCCGATGGATTTTTGCCTTCGCTTCATCTATGACAATTTCAAGTTCGGGGGTTTCTTTCCCCACTTTCTGCTTTCCCTTGCTTTTGTCATATTTGGAGGGACCTGCCTCAAAGTATAGTTGGGCATCTGCTAGGTGACATTCACAAACTTCGAAAGGGGCACGGTCTACATCTATCCTGTATTGTCTTCCATCCTTGGCGTATTTTATGCATTAGTGGTGTGTGGATGGCACAACCCAATTTTCATGTAGCCAGGGTCTCCCAAGGTGGACCTTATAGGTACTGTCCATGTCGAGAACATAAAATGTCGCTCGAGTTTTGAAAATGTCAAGGGTGAGCTCAAGCTCAACCTTTCCCAAGGCCTCCTTGGAATTCTGATTGAAGTTAGATATGCATACACCTAACACCTTTTTTAGGTGGGGCATGAGATATAAAGACCTGTATGTTTTTAATGGAAGGATGTTGACAGTAGCGCCAGCATCTACCTGGATGCGGTTCATCTCATGTCCATTTAGGTGTCCCTTCATGTACAGTGGCCAGTTATGAAAAGCCGTCTGTAACATCATGTCTTCATCAAAAAAGGAAATTGAGGTTGCATAAGCCTCATAGCTCGGTAAATCCATGGTATGAGCCACATAGGCTTCCGGGTTCTGTAGCACCGAGATCAAAGTTTGCCACAACTCCTGGCTTAGGGATATAGTTTCTCATATGCTAAGGGAAGTAAGAAATCTTCTTATTTGACGAAAGACCTTTTGGTCAACTTGTTCTTTTGCTTGTCGAAGAGACGGGAGGATTACTTGGACATCGTCAGCCATCGTGTGTTGTAGTTTGTCCTCTTTCTGAACACCTTCAGCCGATTCCCTAGCTTCGTGCTTATCGGCAATTTGCAAATGCTCCTGCAGCAAATTTGCTATCACTCCTTCCTCTGTGGCCTGAGCAGAGGGGTTTCCAGAGTTATCTTGAGGTGGGGGGTTTTCAACCCCAACTCCCTCCTCAGATGGGCAAAACTGAACAATCCTCTTGGGAGGTTGCCTAACCATGGGAGGTGGTATAGGCTTGATTTGTTCTCCTTGCAAGTAAATGACTCGTTCATTTGCTTTGTTGCATTTCGAGCCATTTGATTTTTGTCGAGGGTTTCGACGTTGATATGTGATAATTGGTCGAGAGGATTGATTCCTTGCACCTCGGCCTCCTGTGCCATTGGGATACAATCCCTCCGACGGTGGTACATTGACCACGTTGCAAGATAACTTGCCAAGATGGGCGATAATGTCTTCAAAGGTAGGTATTTGACCATCTTCAAGCCAAATATCTTGAATTTCACTTGTCACATAAGTAGGGTCAATCTTGACTTTTTGTTTCCATTCCTCAAGCAATCGCTTAATGCGATTCTTGGCGGCCAACTTATCCCAAGGGATGTATTGGCCTAAAGTTGGTAGCCTAGAAGGTTGTTTAGGCTCATACTCTTCCAGCTGGTCGATGAGGGCTTGAAGCTTCTGGAGAGGTGTAGGTTGTTGATACTCGGCCTTCATTTCTTGGAGAAGTTTCTCCTATCGTTTTTCTTTCCTTTTCAAGGCCTTTCGCCAATTCTTCAATCGCCTCCTCGTTTGAGCCGCCTCGAACATTTCATTCCTTGGGGCAGGATTCGGTCGACCTTTCTGGCCATCTGGCGATTGCTTGCGGCCGGGCTTGGTTTCTCCTTTTGGCCTTCTTGAAGGGCTTTCAGAGCAGCTTCCTAGGCTTCCTTTTGTCTGGCTTCACGCTTTAGAGCCGCCTCAGCCGTAGCCTCCATCTTTTCTTATTTGGTTGGCACAACCTGCCATTCTTGTTTAGGCTCCTCGGTTTCTTGTGCTTCCTTAGCCGAATTGAACTCGGCCTTTACTTGGATGTTCCATTGTACAATTTCGGGGGGAAGTTGTTGCCCAGATGTGTATGATCTTGAAGAAGTTGCCCCCCGACTATTGGGTTGAGGTTGTGCTTGAACCCTTCTTCGAACATGCACAACATTGATGGAGAAGTGCGATCTGGTAGAGGAATGCGGCTTAGGTGACTGCAAGAGTCCTCCGTTCAACTTGATGACTCCGTTCTGGATAAGACATTCTATCATGTCTTTAACTTTGGTGCACTCAGAGAGGTGGTGATCGCGGGTATCAACGGTGTGAAATCAACGGTATGGACATCCTTATGTAAGAACGTGGAGGCTTTCTCTTTTGTTGTCCTTGGCTTGTCAACTGACATAGTGGGGTTGTCGACATGGAACATTTCCAATTCGGACACGACTCGGTTCAACTCATCAAATGTTCGAATGTTGGCTATCAAAAGCTTCTCAAGAATTTCCGGACGTAAGCTCCTCTTGCATAGCCCCACAGCTTCATCATTTGCTGGCTGATTAGGGCATCTCATGCTGAGATTCTGCCATCTCTTAATGAAGTCAACAACAGTCTCATCTCTCCGTTGACGAAGAGAGGTCAATTCTGTTAGAGTTACTGGCCTCTCAGTTAACTTGAAGCGCTCGATAAACTCACGCTGCATGTCTTCCCAACCCATGACTGAGTTGGGTTTCAGCTTAGAGTACTACTCAAAGGCAGAATCTGTAAGAGTGGTAGCAAAGTAGCAAAGTAAGTAGGACTCCTCCAAGGCCAACTCGCCTATATGAGTCACATACATCGCTAAATGTTCTTTAGGTGACCCCCTTCAATCGAATCAAGGACATTTTGGGACTTTGGTCACCTCTGATGGTAGCCGTTTGAACTGGTGGTGAACGGGATAGGGAACCCGATATAAATCCACGGTCGTTAGACCATCATCATTCCGCCAATTTGACATCCACAATTTGTTCAATCATCATTTTTTGGGCAACCACAGGGTGGTTTGCCAATGTGCCTTGTTCCTGGATGTTAACATTGCCCTCCAGCTCATTCTGTAACCAAGGGGTGGGTTGTTGGTTTAGTCAAGGAAGTGTCGGTTGCTCCGGACGTCTCCCTTGGGCAGCCGCACATGCCTCGGCTAACCTAAGTTGAGGTGCAGGTTGAGATGCAGGTTGATGTTGCAACCCTTTCAAACTCATCACACGAGCCTTAAGCTCTTGATTTTCTTTCCACAGCTCAGCCAAACTAAGCATGAGAGGTGTCGTTTCAACTTCTACGGTGGGGGGGGGGGGTCTTAACGACGTATTTCCCCCTGCCCCTCCTGTTGGAGAGGATCAAACGGAAGACTTTGTTGTGTCATAGCCGTCTGCTGTCGTGTAACCGGGTTTGTCCGAGCTTGCTGTCTAGAAGCTTCCCCGACATTATCAAACTGATTATTGGAACTTGATGTATAGCACGTGAAGATTGTCATTTTGCCACGTGCCCCCTGTGTGGCATTACTTGTAGCAGGGGTTCTTGGAAAGGAGAACCGTTCGAAAACTGACACCCCCTAGGGTTATTTTTGTTCTTTCGTGGCGATGGTAGGTTTGGAGAAGTGATTCTTCGACCCCTACGCCGAGGTTGTTGATTTCGAGGTCGAAACAGTTCCTGACCCTTTGATGATTGAGGTGCGTCGGCAATAATGTGATGCACATGGGTTTTGGGAACCCAGACTTGTTTGAATTTTAGGGAGTGGTTCCCCTTTGAACATTTTGGTGCCCCTTGGGCAAAGGATTTGCCCCCAGTCAAAAAGATAGTTCGTGGGACAGGAGAGCTCTTATCGATACCCTACTCAATGACTTTTGGTCGATTCGAAAATCTACCGGTCTTCATCTTCAGGGAGTGGTTCCCTGGTTGAGTCATCCTTGTAGAATGGGCCTGTGATAGATCGGTTGAAACAACAACAAGAGATTCCCTCTCTGCCTTAGCTGGTTGGCATCGTGCCGAGTTTGCCTTGATCTTTTTGAAGGCCGAGGAGTTCTTCCTTGCCCGAAGAGTAGCAGTGACATGAGACCCGTTAACGGATCTAGCTTCATTGTTTCTCCTTAACAAGGCAAACCTGTTGGAGAGAGGTAGAGGAACGTGCCTAGTAAGGGTGGCCTTGCGAGTGCGGTGTTTAACAGGGCTCCTGACATAGGTTGCCGGGTGCCCATCCCAGTAGATGCGCATCTGGCCGACCACGAAGGATTGGCGTGAGCAGAAAGGAGTGTAAGTCTGCCCCTTCCGAAAGTTCTTGGCTTTTGGTTGTGTAGTAACAACCTAAACTTGATTCACAGCAAGTGGCATCGGAACGGTCACCGCGTCAGTTTTGGTGTCCTGGTGGAGCAAAGGCTCCATCGCCCTGGTGGCAGTGATGATTGTTTGGTAAGGGCTTAAGGTTGAGTCCTCAGTTGTTGGGATGGCAAGCTCCACCTCGAGACGATCTGGTCGCTGAATGACTGATGGAAAGGCACTGAACGTCATGGGTGTATCGAGATACCCCCTGACGTAGCCGATGACGTAGCCCTCCGAGAAGGTGACTCGCGCCTCCCCTCCCATTGCTTGGTGTCGATTGCTTCCTTGCTTTCCTGAAAGGGCAAAGATCGACTAAGAGGATGCAAAGGTTTTTAAAAGAAGTTGGTGGATTTATGACTTCACTACATTGCTGTGACGAAAATATGAAGGGAGAGAGGTCCCATCGGGTGTGCCATTTGTTGAAACCTCGTTTTTTTCATCTTTCTTTTAAAAGAAAAAGAAAATCTTGTTGGGATTAGAATTCCTTTTTGAAATCCTTTTCCTTCTTTTGGACTAGCATTAAAATATGTGGTATTCATAGGAGTATTAGATAATTCGGTGTGGTATTATTTTATAGGAACACCGATGGTTCCACAGATTTGCTAAATGTCGACATGAGTATCACCCACCACTTAGATGATCTAAACCACAACTTAATTTATGAGGTTTTTTTAGTTCTTTGAAAATAAAATTCGACCTCTCTCCACCGGACTTGCGATATTCCGGTGTTAATTACATCGAGCAAATGCTCGAACACCCCTGATTAAACGTCACAGCAATATATCACACGCAAGTCATTCATCCACACAAACACAAAGCCGGAAGACATATCCCCATGGCCTTATGAGATGGAACTTGGTTGAACTTTATTTCAAACTTTTTATTTTGGTTTATTAATCTTTTTTTTAAAGATTTGATTTGATTTATTTATGCCTTTAGTCATTTGTTGACTTAGATAATTTTGAGTTGATCTTTTTTTTGTTTGTTGCAATTGATTTCCATTTTTTGTGTGTTTGTTAGCATTTTTGCTTGATTTAAGTGAATTTCTTATTATTATTAAGATTTGTTCTTAATAATATTGATCACTTTAATTTTTTCATGGTTGATTTTAATTCAACATAACTTGTCTTTATAGTCATTGGTTGACATTTTTTATGCATTATTGAATAATATAATTTTGGTTGGATTATGCTAACATTTTGTTAGCGTTTTAATCATTTTTTTGATTTGAATTTTGTATGTATACTTATTTATTTAAGTATCATTATCCATTTGGGTTGATTAAATTTTTTTATGGTTAAGTCGGATTTGAACTTAACATGTTTTGTAACCGTTTATGGTCATTTTTTATGAGTGATTTTATGGCACAAATTTAATTTGATTATGATGGCATTTTTGTTAATAATAAGTAATTATTTGATTTTATTTAATCAAATTTGATTATTTGATTAAGTTTGAAAAATTATTTAAATTGACTTATTTAGTTTTACCCATCTTTTGTAGTCTATGAGGATTTGATGTCACTTTTTGAAATAACATGACACAACAGTCGAACTTGAATTTTATTTCATGTCGATTTGAGTACATTTAAAGTACAACAAATGTGGGGGGACGTTCAAGCCATTCTCCTCAATACATGTCATAATTTGTTCGGTTTGGTCAGCATTACGACTTTACCGATTTGGGTGTTCATTTAGAATTCTCATTCGGTTTGACCGACATTTCGGCTTTACCGATTTGGGTTTTCATTTAGAATTTTCATTTGGTTTGACCAGCATTTCGTCTTTACTGATTTGGGTTTTGTATTTAAATTTTCGTTCGGTTTGACCGGCATTTCGACATTACCAATTTGGGTTTTCTATTTGAATTCCTATTCGGTTTGACCCACATTTCGGCTTTATTGATTTGGATTTTCTATTTGAATTCCCACTCAGTTTGACCGGCATTTCGGCTTACCAATTCGGGTTTTCTATTTGAATTCTCAAATCGGTTTGACCGGCATTTCGACTTTACCGATTTGGGTTTTCTATATCTATCCAAGCTATTTTTGGCCCCTTTTAATAGAAATGTAGCACAAAATCATTTAATTTCGGCAGCATTTCGGCTAGACTGAAGTTGGGTTGACTTTTTTCTATCCAAAATAGTTCACTATTTTGGGTCCCTTTTTATAGAAAGGTAGCGCAAAATCAGCCCATTTTTATGGAAAGGTAACACAAAATCGAGGTTTTTCTTATCTTTTTTCTGGCAGGATGTGAGAAGTCAGAACTTCTCTCTCTTTCTCACAATGGCCAATCCCCTATATGTACAGTATGTCAAGCCCTTTTATAGAGGATTTTCAGGGGTATTTTGGTCACAAAAGGTCACCCCACTAAGTCTATTTTCGTGGGAGTGGGGGGTGACCGGAACTAGGTGGAGTTACCCCTTTTTTTTGTCTTTTAAACCCCTGTTTGACTGGTGGTCAACCCGAGAGGGGTAAGCTCACCCTGGTGACCACATCCGGACTTTGATCGAGTCTTGATTGAGTGATTGCCCACGCGCAGCCGTGTGTGGGCCACGTCTGCCCGCATGGGCACCTTTTTTTTGACCGGGTTTTTATCCGGCTACCCGAACTATCGCCCTTCTCTCTCCTCAACCTTCTCTTTCTCAGCGATCGGAAAGCGCCCGCGAGGGCTCTCGCGACAACTTCAGCAGACTCTGGCTCCGGCGACGGTGATGGCGGAAGGAGCTCCCCCCTCCTTTTTGGCTCTCTCTCTACCCTTGATGACACGGCACCTGTGAGGGTTCCTTCGCGGTGCTCCTTTCGGTGAGGACGGCCACGGTGGCAGGCGGTGACGGCGACTATAGAATGCAACAACGATGATGGTGGAGGGCTCTTCTCCCTCACCTATTCTTGCTTCCTTCTCCCCCTGTTGTGACCTCCTCTCCTCTTGACGATGGCGACGATCCCAGCGGTGGTGAGCTTCGGAGGTGACGGCGGCGGCGGAGGCTTGCGATGGCAACAACAATCGACGGTGGAGGCTGCTCCTCTTCTCCGCTGCTTTCTCTCTTGCGACGGAAGCACCGTGGTGATGCCATTCTCCTGGTGACGGAGGTGACCTCGGCGGCACGTTTCAGTGGCAGCAATGGCAGCTCCCGGTGACGACGATGGCGTAGGACCAAGGTGGCAGAGGCAGTCTTGTCCACTCTTCTCCTTGGCTCCTTTCCGCTCTCGTTGTTTTCTTTGTCCGACGACGACAACTTGGGCTCTCCCCTACTCTGTTTGTTGTTGTTGTTGTTCTTCTTCTTTTTTAAAGGGGTCAAAAATTTTTCGATTTCACACACATTTGTATTTTTTATATTTTTAGGGGTTTTCATATTTTTAAAGATTTATAATAATTTTACTTTACTGAACTTTTTTATAAGTAGAAAAATAAAAATTATGATCCGGATCAATTTTGGATTGGGATTTTTTATGAGAATTGGTCTGGATCAAATGAAGGTTTTTCGATTTGGGTTTTGATTCTGATCCCGCAATCTTTGTTGGTAGGGTGAGCTTCCTAGTGCAAAAGACACCTAAAGTACTTACCTAGTACCCAAGTTGATCCCCAATTTGTGGGCACGCATTAATGATGGGAAAATATATTATTATATTTTTTATGGTTTATAGTATTACATATGTTTAAGATTTTAATATAAATATATATATATATTATATACTTTAAAAGATAATTTTTCTCTTAACTTTTTTTTTATTTAAAATTTTAAGATTAATTTTTTGAAAAATATGTGTCCACATACACGTAATTACATAAATAAAAACACATTTACATACATGCATATATAACACATTCAATTATGGCATTCAAACAAAATTACATTTATGTATACATGTTTGCATATATACATAAATATGTAGTATTAATATGTAATAATATATATTTGTGTATGTATATAAACGTATATATAATATTAACATCTAAATTTACCTACGATGCCTTGTCGCTTTCTAGACTAAACTATAACATTTTAGTTCTCTTGAAGACTAAACTTTCTCACTGTTGTATTACGTTTCTTTTCACCTCCTCACTGTACATATTTTACCACCTCAGTTCTTCAGAACATAGCGTGCTCAAAAGAGAGTTGAACAAATCTGAAACTAAATAAAGCACAGAAAGCGCAATTGCAGAATATAACGGATTGACAACAGGGGGATAACATGCTAGAAGTCTTGCACAAAGCATATCATGCCACAATATTCAAGTAATGCAAATTATGAAAAATTCATGAAATAAATAACAACAATCCATCTCGACTGACAAGAATAATTAAATCCTTATCTCCTCCCTATTATCTCTAATGCCTATGACAATGACATCGTGTCTTAAGGAAATCCTGGAAGACTTCCTTCTATTTAAATCACTTTAACTCTCTACCTCATCTCTCTACTTTCTCTCTCTAACTTTACTTTTCTAGAAAGGGTTAGCTTCTTCATCCTCATCTCTCTTCTCCATTTTTCTTTTTCTTTTCTTTTTTTCTTTACTTGTTCTTTACCAAAATGCTGTCCCCCCCTCCATCTTTCATCCACCTCCTGTCACCAAAAGTATTTTATTTCAACATGATAGGGTGGAATTTTGAACCCCTTTTTACTCTTTTCTCTCTTTCACCGTCTTATTAGAAACAATAGAGGAGGGAGCCCTCCCTCTATCTCTCTTTCTCTCTCTCTTCCTACCTTCTCCCTCACCCCGCCCCTCTTCCTTTCCCTGCTAAAACCGCAGTGGGGGATGGGTGGAGGAGGAACATCCCTGCATTTTTTTTGTAGGTCGGAGCAGTTCTTCCTGGGGGCAGAACTGCGGTTCCATGTTCCAGGGGGTTGGAGGCCATTATGCTGTCTTCTAGAAAGTGGACACCTGTTTACCAGAAATACCCGTTGGAAATTTATAAATAATCTGCTGAAAAATCCTTCTGCAGACATGCCCTTAACTTTCCATGATTGTGATCATACTTTTTTCTATAATGTATTTTATGCCCACAAAAATATTTCTATAATATTTTTGAAGTCTTTTATAACAGTACTCATGGGTTCTAGAAATTACATTTTGACCACATATTCACGCAAATTACTTATATACTTTTTTGAGATTACAGAGATCTTTATTCTAAATTTCTGTATTTACACTGATAGTCATAAATCATAATAGTTTGAGAAGCACATAATGCTGAGAAGCTGCAAACCATTTTTGGGTCACATTAAATCTTGTTCTTTATTAGTTATGGCTCAGGGTACAAAAAGCTAATGGTCAAAACGTTACTTATGTCGAATGATCGCATGTAATGAAATAAACCTTTAAGTATATGTTGCTGAGTGTTTCTTGTTAGCAAGGAAGGTGGAGTCAGAATCAGCCACCAGATCGGTGGATGTCGATTCTGATTCCAATCCGGGTCACATCGAAAAGTTGTTTGATTCTATGGGAGAAAAACCGATTTGGAATCGTCTTGGATTGGTTATTTAAGAACAAGGGAAAAAAGACTCCAGATTAGGGCGGTAAACGGGTTAGATTCGGTAGCAGAGTCATCAAGATCCCATTCCAATTTTGATAAGGGTTAAAGGGTTACGATTCCGATTCCGATAATTTTGGAATCAATATATTCCCATTTCGATCTGATTTCAATTCTGTTATCGAAATCAAAACTGAATCTGAGTTTATTCAAAATAACTTAATAATTTACATATAATTTTCAAAATTTGATATAATATTTTTAAAATTTTATTAATTTATATACATCATATTTTATGATTTATTTAACTTTATTTAATTAAGTTTAAATATATATACTTATTTTTTATTAAATTCAGAAATTCAAAAATAGAATTAATTGATTTTGATTCCAATTCCGATAAGTTATTGGAATATTTGATTCCAATTCCGATAACTTATAGGATACGAAAATTAGTTCCAAACCCATTCATTTTTATTTGAATTAAATCAGAATTTCAGAATATTGGATTCCGTTTACACCCCTACTCCACATACACTTGTAGTGTGATTTTGGCAAGGAAGGACTTGCCATCGGACCCAGTAAGGATCTTCGTGTGGGGTAGAGGACATGATGGCTCAGCGCCACCGCAGTCTGATTGTTCCGGATTCAACTGTTTCGAGTCAAATTGGTCCCAATTGAAACAATCCTGCCGATTCTGACAAGAGTTTGGCTTGGATTGGGGCTCCTGGCCAAAGTTGTATTGGTGGATCCCGATCCGATCTGGGAATCAACTGATTCCGCAAATGTTGGTTTTCTTGTTTGTTACTTGGAATAGATATCTGAATGCCTTTATTTTCATGGACTTCTTCCAGTTTGCTTTTCTGAGTGCCTTTTTATATTATTATTTTTTCAACAGAGCAGGAAAGTTTTAGTTCTGCTACTAAGATGCTTTGTCCATGAAAAGCAGTATTGTGCAGGACATGAAGGGTTCTTCCAAGAGTTTTCCAAAGCATGAGACTAGACAAATCACAGACCATAAGGTATGGAAAACTGATATGATTGTATTTTCTAATAACTACTACTTAAGAATGATGCTTGCTTTTTGTGATTGGTAATGATTGCATATTGCTGAAGTGTTTTTGCAATAAAAAATACAGAGATGGAAAAGGAATTAAATAACAATGTATGAAATTGTTATGGTGGACTTTTGTTGCGTTTTGAGATAGATATAACTCTATTTAGCTAAGAACGTCTGTTATAATGGGAAGACTATTGACACTTCATTATATAAAAACGGCTTGATTATATCCAGGTCTTGGTACCATGTTTTGCACCATGCTTATTTCTTAAAGAAGCTTCTGCTGACACCTAAAATTTTCATGCAAGGATATGCGATCTTGTATGAATCCAGATCCTAAATGAATCATGATTTATATACTTTCAGCCTATGGGATGTCCTATATGCATCATTGGGTTCCCTAGAGTTATAATGCATGGATGCTAACACTTGGCATCAAAATATGAACTTGAAAGATCTCCATGTGGTACTTAGTATATACACTAAAGCCTGATGTGCAGAGGTAGGGAACTATGCTGACATATAGGCTGTTTCTAGCTACACCAATATTGCTAAGTCCTAAGGACTGCAGTTATGGTTCGGATATACCTATATGGAACTTATGAAGTATATGTCATAGATCTGATGTTTTGCTTATGTGAATTAATGCATGCGCATGTTCAAGAGAGAAAATCAGAGAAAATATGAATATGGGCACATGTACATGGATCCCGGTCATAGGACGTGTTTAGTACTATACAAGTAAAGTATGGAGCTTGCTTCTTCACAATTCCGGAGGCCATATGGATATCAGGATATGGCTGATTGGCATACATACACTTCCGACTGATATATGATCATAGCTAGAGGACCGGAACATGGTTGGTGAAGAATAATTTTCAACAAAAAATACAATGGAAATCATATCTGTCAAGTCTGAAAGTACGCACAGTATTACGTGAACATGGTGTCGACCTATCTTAGCAATTAAATGATACGAGTGCTAGGGCCAATAAGAGTAGAAGATGACCCCCTCATCGATTCTTGCCAGGGACCTGGTTTCGATGGCCAACAAAGGGGCCGCACAGGTGCTTCCAAAACGGGTCTGATTAGATGACCAATAAGAGGAGAAGATGACCCCCTCATCTATCAGCAGGAGGTGTATTTGGGGCCTGTTCAGGTGGCCAGCAGAGGGGTCGAACAGGTGGGCATTTGGGACCTGTTTGTGGGTTGCGCAAGGCACCAGCAAGGGGCTGTTTAGATGGCCAAAAAGGACTGAAGGCATGCCTGAATAGGGGCAGAAGGGGAGGGGGCGCACAGGGGGCTGTTCTGATTTTTTTTTTTGAGCAAGGGTGAAGGGAATGGAAAGGGCTACATGGTGAGATCTTTCCTTACCTTCTTCTCTTTTATTTTTTCTTCTCTTTCTTGCGCAGGGACTGCTGGAGGGGACAGACCTCTCCTTTCTCTTCTTTGCTTGGCACAGGTGCTGGAAGGGTGGGCCGCCTGACTTTTTATTTGTGTCTTCTTCTTTTCCTTGCACATGAACTGCTGGAGGAGAAGGAGGCAGGTGCTGCTGCTGTCGCTATCGTCTGGTCCAGAAGAACAGGCCACAGGTAGAGAAGGAGAGGAGGAGCATATCGCGCAGGGAGCAGTCCGGGGTGGGATGCTGTGCTGGGTGATTATGGTAGGATAAAAGCCACGCAGGCTTTTTTTATTCCTGGATGCCTGCCGATGAAGAGATAATCCAGGGGATAAGGATGGGGAGATAAGGTCTAGACTTCTAATGCTTGAAGAAGTCTATCTCAAGAGGAAGTTTAGCTGGAGGAGTATCCTGGGGGGATGTGCATGTGGCCTGCTGGGATGAAGGAAAGGCCATGGCCTATTTTTTATCTCTTGAAAGTCTGCCAATGAGGAGAAAAATCCGGAGTCTCATCCGGGGAGAAGTTCTGGCCGAGGGGGGAATCCTTGGAGGAAGAGCCTGCCGAGGAGGGAATCCTGGGTAGGGAGATGTGGCATGGGAGTTCTGGTGGGAAGAGAGGGCCGCATGGCCACCAGCTCCTCCTTTTCTTTCTTATTTCTCTCTTTTTTTATAAAATACCTTGAATGCCAAGATAATTTTTCTTAAATCCTCTCTTAAATTGTAGGAGGAAACCAAGGAGATGGGGCTGGTGCGCTGAACACTAAAAGAAGATGGCGGCTGGTTTCTTTCTTAGGTTGATCTTAACCAGTTTTTTATCAAGATGCTCTCGATCCGATGGATATCATTAATTTTGGCCGAAATTAAATATTTCATGCTCCAAATTCACCTAGGAAAATTTGGAATGTCTCCCGATGACCGTTGATCTTGTGTTTTATCAAGATGTATGGCCAAGATCTTCTGAATTGTACCAAATCTTTGATTTTGTCAATTTCTTCAATTGGTGTAATCTTGGCCATTTAAAATTCGAAAATTACAATTAAATGCAATTACATTTTTCCCTTGACCGATTTTTTGTTGTATCGATATTCTCGAAACTAAAGTTTTGAAATGGAAAACTGTGGGTCGGTTTGAAAGTTGACTGGACCATTATACCCTTGAGGTGACGGGGCACAAACTTCTATCAAAAAGCTATTTTTTTCTGGAATAACTCTCTGATCGTTGGTCGGATTTCCAATTTGTCTTGAGCATTATCTGGCTTTATCTTGGATGGATATTATGATGAAGTCAGATTTTTATGATCCTGCCCTGATGTCTCGGTATGTCGGGGGAAAAATGGTCATTTTGAGCTTCCGGTGTCTGGTTTTCACGTTTTGGGCAACGTTGCCAAGGTTGTGATCGGGACTATGCAATAAGTTTGTTGACTTGGCCATTTGGGCCCATTAAGCCTAACAAGGTATTTTTCCAAGCCTGTCTGCGCTATCTTGTCCTTAATTTATCGAAGTTAAGTTGGATTTCCAAAGCGACTTCGCTATTACTCAAATTTGAGTAGAGTGGATTGAATGAAGTTGTTTGAACTTTCTTGAGCCATCATTTGACTTGTTGGGTCCATTAAGCCTTATTAGGCCTAACTGGGCCATTGGGCCATTGAGGTGGGCCCTACCAGCAAAATTTCCTTTCTTTTTCCTTTTGTTCAAAAATTCCCAATTCTTTCTGTATTTGAAAAATTTTGACGGCAACAGTTACTTACATCGCACAACTATTTAAACATTCTTGATTAACTCTCATAACACAAACACATTGATTGGAAGTCATTCATTCATACAAATCAATAAAGAGACCGAAAGTCATATCCCTATGGCCTTGTGTGATTAGATTTTGTGATTTGATTTGTTTTGAGTTTGAAGATCATTTTAATTGAATTATTAAGATATCATGTATATGTTTTGTTTAGTTTTTGACTATGGAAGTTGTTTGAAACGTTTTTTTGTTTGATTTGTTCATTTGATTTTCTTTTTTGTCTTTTGTCATTGACTTAGACGATTTGGAATATATTTTTGTTATTATTTGATCTCTTGCAATCTTTTTTTGTTTATATGTCAACTGCTTATAAGTTATCAAATTCTTTTGCCTTTTATATTTTTTATGTTTTATTGTTATTTTGTTATGATTTAAGTGGTTTTTGTTATTAAGATTTGTTCTTATTAACATTATCCACTTAATTTAAGAGTTACGTTTGGTCTACCTTAACATGTTTTATAGTTTTTAGTAGCCATTTTTATGTATTATTTTATGAAATACCATCAGTATTGATTATGTTGACATTTTGTTAATGTTTAAGTTGTTATTTGATTTCAGTTTCATTATGCTTACTTATTGATGCGGGTTGGTGCAGTGGATCGGGTTAAAATGCAATAAAAAGTGAATTAGAAGGCTAAGACAAAATTAAAATGGACCAAAATGAAGCGAGCTGGTTAGTTCGGATGCGGAACTGGTGCGTACTAGACCAAACCGGGGTTGAACTCGGCTAAGCCAGGTTTGAACCTTGTTAGAACATTTGGCTTGAACTAAACCCGATTGGGTTGTGGCCTCCCCTGGCATGTCCAGGGGTGCATGATGAAGACCCCGTGGTGGGGTCGTGGCTGTTGTAGCTGCGCTTCTGCAAATGCTTGAAAATGGACTCTGGGCGAGGGTCTTGGAGGTCCTGCGTCGCGCCTGCGTGTGAGGAGGGGAGACCTCGGTGGGGGTTTGTGGTGGCGTAATGGTGCCCTCAATTGCGCGAGTGGGGGGGAGATGGTTTTCTCTCCCGGGGGGGGATCGTGGCAACTCCTCGGTGGCTCCTGTGCACGCAAGTTAGGTTGGGGTGTGTGGTGTTGCTGTGGTGGTTGCCTTACTGCGTGAAGAGGGCCAACAAGCTCCGACAAAGTAGGGGGGCGGCGGCTTCGACACCGTGCTCGTCTTAATGAGTAGGTTGGTTTAGGGGTTTAGGCGGCACTAAAGGTTTGTGGGCAGTACCCTTGAACAATCAATAGGGGCAGCGAATTCTTCTCCTTTGATGACTTCCTTTTCTTTTATCATATTCTTGTCTCTTCTTCTCCTTCATTGTCTTCATTGGTGCCTTCGATCATCCAGATGCTAGGGGAAAGTAAAGGAGATGGCATGTGTTGCTATCGGGTGGTCGTAAGGTTCAGATGGCTGCGGACATGTGGTGGGTATTCGGTGGAGGTGGATAGCTTTTGTGAGGAGAGATAGGAGGAACATGGGTAGGGTGACAATAGCTGGAGAGAGGTAGCGGCTTTGCACCTTCTCTAGGGATCGCTAGAGGGTGTTCGAAAGCCGATGCCGTATGGTAGGAAAACAAGGATGATTAAGCCAGAGACATTGTCGAATGGAAAGATGAGAATACAATGTTGGGATTCCCTTGATGACGGGAGAGATTGTCGAAGGCGAGCTCGAATGATGTATAGTCGTCAAAGTGCTTGGAGGAGTTCAGGGATTTTCAGATACTCTACATGTGCATCGATGCTACTATCATGTGTAGACTAAAAGACAACATGTCTGGTGCTACTGAACGATGTTGCAAGTTGGTGGGGGCGGCTTTGTAAATGTATCTGATCGATAATGTTGAGTGGAACCAGATGAACCTATAACTGGGAAGGGGAAGGAGGAGGAGAATCGCACAAAGGCCGCAAGGAGGATGGAGTGAAGATGTCAGAACTAGCCTTCTAATAGGGGTGGATTGATAAGCCGTTATTGGAAGGGGAGTGGAAACCTTTGTTGTGGAGGGGTTGAAGGGGTAACAGGGGCAATGTCCCCTACTGGACGAACCAAACATCTCCAAAACTTCTTCACTTTCTTTTTCATTGGGTCTCCTTATATAAGAGGAGCCCAATTACAAAACGGACCATTTAAAGAACTATTTACAAGTAAGTCCTCATAGGGGCTTAAAAGTAAGGAACAAAAGGCTTAAGATGTGTCCCAAAAAAATTCTAATCTGTTCTCTATCATTTATTTAATTAAGTACTATTATCCACTTAATATCATGGTTAAGTTAAATTTAACTTGACATATTTTATAACATTTGGTAGTCATTTTTATGTATTATTTTATTGGATGAGGTTGGTTTGAGTATGTTGATATTTTATTAATGATTATGTTGTTATTTAGTTAGAGTTTTATTATGTTCACTTTTTTCAATGAAGTAAAGAGTTCCATTTAAGTCATTTATATGACTTATTTAGTTTCATCCACCTCATTAAAAATCCACTGGGATTTGGTGTCTTTTTTGTAACCACATATCTTGTTGGGAACATGAATTTATTTCATTTTATTTTGAATACAGTGTACATGTGAGCACATAATAACTAAGGAGGCATAGAAGTCATAGCCCTCTATAAGTGGAATTGATTTCTCTCACTGTAGTGTTATAGTTTTATGCATGTGTTAGTGTTACTTTTTTTTCTTGCATACTTGAACAATATTTTGTATACTTATTATGTAGACATGTATTTTTAAAATAGCAACATCATTGTAGCTGGACCGAATTAGATTGACTCAATGTATCTAAAAATAGCTTTGTTTGCATATGGTATGCAAATATTTTGGATTGACCAAATTTCGATAACTTCAATTGGACTACATGAGATTGCTGTTTATATCCAATAGCCTGATTTGCATTTACATGTAAGGTATTTAGTTTCTTTTTTATAAAGGTCGAGTAAAATTGAAATTTTGACAACATTTCGGCTGGACTGAATAAGATTGGTTGTTTATATCCAATGTAGCATGGTTTGTATTTACATGCAAGCTCTTTGGTCATCTCTTTTTTTGGAAAGGTAGAGCAAAACCATAGGCAAATGTCACCACTACGCCAAGTTTCTACATTCTTCTAGTTGATTGAATAGCTTTTTGAGAATCAGAGCTTCAAAGCTTCTCCTTGCTCCTCCTACTATCTTCTTCTTTAAATGAGCCAACCTTCCTCTAAGTGAGCTTTAAGGGCTATTTATAGTTGTTTTGAAGAGATACTTAGGTTCAAAAAATAGGTCACACTTATCTCATTTTCAAGTGAGTGGGGGGGGGGTGGAGGGACCGAAAGTGTGGTTGCCTCTCATTTTTCTCATTTTTCTTTTTACTATTTTGATTATTTGGACCTTTGGTTTGATCAACAGTCAAACTGTGGGTAACTTTACCTTTGGTTACTGGATACAGTCTTTGATTTGGTCTTGGCGCTGGTCTGCCTATATTTATTTACGTGTTGGCACACTTGGGCACAACTGCCCTCGAGCAGTTATGTAGGGGATTGGGGTTGACCCGATCCCTTTTTTCTGGGTTGTTGACCACGTGACCACAATCTCTCTCTCTCTCTCTCTCTCGCTCTTCCCACCAACATGAAGACCGTAACTCTATGCACAGGGCCATGACAGGGCTTCTGGGTGACTCTTTCGGTGGTGCTTTTGGTGGCAGTAGTGGTAGCGGCTAGAGACAACAACAGGAGATGGTGGCAGCAGTGGTGCGGTCTTCTCTCTTTGGATTCTTCTTCTCCAATGGTCACGACAGGAGGATCCCTACGACTGATTCTTCACGTGGTGGGTTCTCTGCCTAGCTCTTTCCAACATTGTGACTTCTTCTTCTCGTCCCCCTCATCCTCGCCGTCCTATGCATAGGGAGGTCACATGATAGGTCTTTTCGACAAGTCTTCTCTTGACGGCGGTTGACGACGGTCTCGGAGGGGGCCAACGATGGTGGTAAGGGCACCAACGATGGCACGATTAAGAGTTTAGATGGAGCTTCTCTTCTTGCAATTATGGCGGCTACTAGATCTTCCGCAGAGGCAGTGCTTTTAGTGGAGTCAGATGGTTCTAGTGTTGCAAGGTGGTGATGAAAGTCTACTATGGAAAGGACATCGAGACCCTTTTTTGGAGTCTTGTCCTTTTGTTTCTGATAGCGCTGATAGTAGCATCGACTTTGGAGGACAATGATGGTGGCCTTGGACGGCTTTAACGACGGCAATGGTGACCCTCCTCTTCTTTTTAAAACTTGCACACATAGGAGTCTGGTATGGATTCCTTCTCCGATAGGGGTCCTGGTGGCATTCTTCTTCTCCGACAGTGGTGGCGGCTTGTTGCGGCATTGAGACTTCAGTTTTCTTCCTCACCTCCGTCGGCTATAGTTGTTAAAGGGAATTCAACATCCTCCTCTTCCTTGAGGTATCGTCGATGCGGGATGCGGCTCCCAGTTATGGTGACAATAACAATGGTGACAACGTGATTTTTTGTTGTTGTTTTCCATTGATAGTGGTAGTCGATTTCCTTGACTGATCTTTGGACAAGTCTTGTTGACGTTTTCTTCTTTGATGTTTGTAGGTTCGGATTCTCACCTTGAAGAAGCTTGTCAGGACTCCATTTGAAGATACAACTAGGACTGTCCCATTGTGATTAGGCTTTTAGCAGGTCATCGCCGTCTCTTGAGGGGCTTAAGAGGGGTTTTTCTTTTTGTGATCAGACCTTTAGAAGGTTATTACCATCCCTGTAGGGACTTAACAGGGGTTCATTCTCTCGATTTCAAGTTTCTGGTCAGTTGTACGGGCATATGTATTTAAGTATATGTATATTCATACATGTGTTCAAGGAAGGCGGGGTCCGGGGTCGGGAGTGGGTCGGCTAGGTCCAAACCGACCTGGGTCAGCAGGGTCGGGACTGGGTCGGGACTTGAGTTAGGCGGGGTCAGAATAAAAAATAGTAAAATAATAATTTAAAACATCTATGGGGTCGGGATCTTGGGATCGGTTGACCCATAAACCGATTGGGTTGGGCCTGAGTCGGGATGAAACCAACACATGCATACTTATATATTTGGTTTTGTGAGAGTGATAATAACCCCTCTAAGAGAGTCATTTTGATGTGGAATGAGACAACATAAATGGACCTTAGGATTAACCCTCGGGTAGACTGTTTGTACCCTTTTCTAACAGCTCTTTGTATCGTTATTTAAGGGCTGAAAATGGGTTTTTGAGGGGCTGTTAGCAGGCTAATGATGGCTCATCTCCCATTTTGGTCGGTGCCCTATAATTGAGCCCTTCAATGGGCTGTTTGGCCTGTTAGATTTCTTCCCACAGGGAGCTGGTGGTAGGCTATGTCCTAGGTAAGTATTCTTATATATAGGTGCATGGGAACCCATGAGAGAATGAGATAACCAATTTCACAATTTCTCTTAGCAATGAAATAATACAACTAAATATTGTTTAAATTGACGAATGAACATAATTGTACGAACATAACAATTACCTGCTACATGTACATCATTGTTTAATGTCTTGTCCCATTGTGCATCAATGATTTTTCACTATTTGTTTTTCATTTTTGTCTTTTAAATTGTATTGGACAAGTATCCTATGCAATTTTTGTCATTAGAATGTACCAATCTTTATACTTGTACAAGAGATTTATGATGGACAAACAAAACTGAATTCTCTCCAAGAAATGACTATTCATAATAAGATGCCCTATGTTGGCTAAAATATCAAGCTGTTCTATTTTGTTATGCAACTCACCCATATAACTGATATAGTCAGTTGAATGAGTAAATTGGTTCAATGCATGCCTATGTCTACTTGAGCTCTCCAAGACAATAAGTGGGTGGCAAATCGAGTGGGACCAGGTTTAATGAGATTATGTCCGTATGTGCCTCCTCTTGATGTGGAGTAAACAAAGATGAATATATAAATCATGTGATCAATTTATTAACCTGCAACCTTAACATGAATGTTCAATATCTGACACAATTTTGAACAATATTTTCTTTATCTATTTTATTGACTGCATCATCCACTAAAAGAACAAATAATGTGAAATCTTAATGTGACCTGGTGCATTAATAGATTAAAAAAAAACTATACCATGTAAACAATACAAAAAAAGTTAATCATATTTCTCTTTGTGATTCCTGTCAATTCGTCACACATATGATACAACCCCTCTCTTTTCAGATCAAGTGAAATCCATCAATCTAAGACCTAAATTTGTCAACCTCTATATCAAGTCCATTCTCATAAATGTATTTTAAGGGATTGACTTTTAATCTTGGTCCAATCTCTCCAATAGCATTGACTATGGTTTGAAAGTATGGATAAGTGGCTGCCTTAGTTGGGACACCTACTTGAAGATGACATATAACCAATATTTAAAAAAAACATTGCTTCAAGGTGTTAAAGTGGATGATGCCTTTGAGGCAAGGCGCTGAACTTCCTTACTGTTTATGCCTTTCAACAAATTTTTGAGATGTATGTGTTACAAAGGAGAAAATGTCCAGAGGCAAAAAGGTGCTAAGGCGGGGATAAAACGTAATATATAAAAAATAAGACTTTTTTGTGTATGTCTTCCTTCTTCATGTCAGTCTGCTTTCTCTTTCTTACCCAAACATTGTGTTTCCTATTTTATTTTTTTCATTTTTCCCTTCATAGCGACCGACCTTGATCCTCTCACTGACACATCTCTGCAACCATCTCATGATGGCAGTAACTTACTACATCTGGACCCACCTCACCATCAAAACCCAAGAGGCTGTGATGGGCATTGCCCAGTCGCGGCATGCCAGATTAGAGACGGGCTGTGCATGACCTGCCTGGCGAAGAGGGATAATGCATGACCTGTCGGAGGAAGAGTTGAGCCATGGCCCATCAATGAGGCTGAATGCATGACCTGCTGACTGTTGATGGTTAAATGCTGATGCCACGACTATGTGAACTGTGGGTGTGTGTGACGTTCCGAGGCCCTTGAAGGTGACATCGTGGGTACGTTCACCCATCACCTGCTGAATCAGGTAAATAACTCCATGTTTCACTTTAGATATACTGAGTGAACTGTAGACTAGCAGCCTCTTGTCCAGAAGATTAGCTGGTAAGAATGTTAAATTACTTTACTCTTGCAGATGAGTTTTCTGTGCTACACTGCTAGTGCTTGATTCATCTGCTCTGTATTTCCTCTCCTTGATCAGAGTTGCAGTTTCAGTACTTGATAACTTAGATGTGATCACATGCAGATTCTTTTGGCATTGAAGTGATGATGGGCTTGGGGAAGATGGTTCAATTGGGAAAGAATTTGCAGGCCCATAAGTATATCGGGGTTGATACTATGTAGTTAGAGGTGGTCGCCTCAACCACCTAGGCGGTGAGGCGAGGCGAGGCGGTTCAAAACCGCCTCGCTTTGGCCGCTGTCGCCTGAGGCAAACGCCTCCGGCGCCTCGGCCGCCTCAGCGGCCACCTCGGGCGCCTTGTGCGCCTCGCCCGCCTCTTCCCCCTGTCCGGTAAGAACCGGATCCGTTTAACTTAAACGTCCCCCCCACCCTTCGGTTCTCTCTCTCCCCATCGCGCCCAAGCCTCCCGACGGAACAAGGGTTCCCCTCCTCTCCTTGTGTTGCCACTACTGCCACCGGAAGGTGTTGCTACCGCCGCCGCCGCCGCCGTAGCTGTCGGATGCCGCAGTCGACGCCGCCGGAAGCCGCTGTCGACCCGCCTCAGTCGCCGCCGCCGGTAGCCACCCTTGACGCCACCGGAAGCCTCAGTCGACGCTGCAGACGCCGCCGCCGCCTCCAGCAGACGCCGCCGCCGCCCTCAACGCCACCGGAAGCCGCCCTCGATGCGACCGATAGCCGCTGTCACCGCCGCCAACGCCGGAAGCAGCCAACGCTACTGTTGTTGCTGCTAGACGCCGCTGCAGGCGTCGGATACTGCCTCTTCTCTGTCGGACAACGTCGTTGCCGCAGTTGGATGTCGCCGGAAACTGTCGACGGCTCGATGCCGCTGCCACCAGCAGACGCCATTGCTGTCGTGGGTCTGTGCAAAGGTGATTTTTTTGTTTATTTTTTATTCGTTTGGTTATTTCATGTAGCACATATTTGATTAGATATTTATGTTTGTTAAATATTACATCATTTTCATTCGTTGGAGTCAAAAGTTAACATTTTTTGAGTTGATTTTTAACATTTTGCTTTGTTCTTTTGTTTTATTATTTTTGTTCATTTTAGGTTATATTTTATCATGTCTCAAACACGTGAAGACCATGGATCAGAGACAGGTTCTAATAGTCAACCTTCTGCGCCCATGTCTACAACTGAAGCATCCGGTTCCATATCAAGAGCACCTCCTAAATCCAAAGATGTTGGATGGAAATATGGGATTTTAGTAGATCCTCGGAACCGGGATGTTGTTAGGTGTCAATTTTGCCAAAAAGATTGCAAAGGAGGCATTTATCGTTTGAAGCAACACATTGCAGGCTTGGGGATGAACATAGTTGTCAAGGCGACAAGGCGTCCAAGGCGCCCGAAGGGTATTTTACAGCTTAGGCGACAAGGCGTAAGCCTAGGCGTCGCCTAGGCGTTAAGGCGAGGTATGAAGGGGAGTGGAGTGTATATGGCATTTTTTGAAACTATCATTACATTAAAATATATAAAAATTGAAATGAAACTTACAAATCTAATCAAATTGACATACATTCATAACCAAACTTGAATAAGATCGAAGAACATGTAATGTACGAAAAAATATAAACTTAAGACAATTTAAACCAAATGAACTTACGAAATAATGTAAACATTGTTTGAACTTCTTTTTTCTTTAAGAACCTGCATGATAGTGTTCTGATATATTTGCGAAATACAAGCTAACATAAGTAAAACTAACATAAGTAACATCAAAAGAACAATACAACTAACATCACCATTTCACCAAAACATAAGTAACATCGAAAAGAGTACTTAAAACATGAAAGTTGATAGATAAAACTTAAAAGCCAAGAATATTTAAAAGTTACATCACCAACTCGAAGTTTAAAACCAAACACGACATTTTAAAATGTCGACATCGTATGCATTAGTTTCTCTTCTTCGTTGTCTTCTTCGTGTGTCTCTTGACTCTCCCATGATGCACCTCCAATCATCATCATCATCATCATGATCATCTATATCATCCTCACAGAAGCTCTTAAATCCTATTTTCATCATCCTTGATCGCGTAAAATGTGATGCACTTGATTAATCCGATTATTCTTTGAGGTCTACCCTCTGAAGCTCCGCTAGCATCATCCACATCTCTCTATGTGAGATCTTCCCCTTAAACACTAAATCTTCATCTCCCTTTGTCATCCATTCATTTCCCCAATCTAGATCTTAAAACAAATAGGATCATACTTTTGAGGATCTTTTTTCGTGCTATAAATCTATCGCGAAGACGCGGTTGTATTGCGCTGCACCCAAATCATTCGGCAACCGCTTATGTTCCAAGCGGTTCCTCTTCTTAGTATGAAGCTGAAAAAAATGAATATAAAATTATGAGTTGAAATATAAATCATTTAATGTAGATCATGCTAGTTACGTGTATGATGTATCGCGATTTTAGAAATCTTACAAATTGAAAAGTGCTCCAATTCCGCTCACAACCCGATGAGCTACGACAAAGGCCTAGAACCTTCAATGCGAAAGCTCTCGGAAACTCGGGTGTTTGCCCGCCATGTGTATCCACCAAATCAACTATATTGACAAAGAGATATTAACCCTTAAGATGTATGAAATAGTGTTAATCAAAAAATATAATGATACTTGTGCCCTTACTTGGAAGCTTTTTATGACGTGACTTGATAGCGAAAGATATGCCCGAATGTGCCTTTTGCTTCCGTATAAGAGGAAAGTTGTTCATCTATTTTTCTTGTAAATCGAGAATCTCCCGCACAATTCTCTCCATTACAAAGTGTAAAAAGCACCTTCCAATCTTGGCGGTTGAAGTTGGATCTCTTGCTTTAGCATCGAAGTAAAACTTAGGATTCAGAAAATAGCCGGTTAAATGTAGAGGGCGTTGCATTTGTACCTCCCATCGTCGATCCACAATTTTTAAGATAGGAGTGTATTTTGTTTCCTTTCATGATAGTTTTCGATAATTTTCTGCCGCATTCCATTGCGGCATCTACAAAATAGCCCATTGTAGCTTTTCATCCCCATCCACTATCCTTAAAACTTGTAAAATTGGTTGACATGCTCTCGAGATTTCTTCTACTCCGTACGAAATTTGATTTGAAACACGATGGACTGCACATTTTTTCCCGTGTTTGTCTTTGCCCGCACTTATGCCGAAGCATCGGAAGAAAATAATCTCCTCGATCCTCTTTTTACCACATCATCATTTAATCATGTAATGTGAGAAAAGATGTAGCGAACCGTGTTACCGCGCACCTTACAAGTTCTTTTCCTTTTGTTTCCTTTCTCGCCGAAATCCGATAAACGTGAATGATTATACATGTAATTAGTTACCTTCTTGGCTTTTGAAATTGTACTGCGTAAGCTTTCATCTTTCCGATATCCTCCGACATTAAATCGAGACAATGTCTTGCGCGCGGTGTCCAATACAAATGTTTTCTTTTCTCCGTTAACAATCTCGCAGTGAAACGTTGTATGATGCGTTGTCGATGCGCAATTTGGAGCACGTATTGCTCGCACAATTTTCTCGACAACTTTGTCCAAAGTTAAATAAGTATGGCATCTTCTTTGCGGTCGGAGACATCTATGGACTCACAGAAAGTAGGTCCCCTGCGGACAATTGACCGAAATTAAGTAATTTTCGTTGTCTTCTATCGATCCGAAGCCATCGCACATTATGGTACGAACCGTAAACTTTCCAACATTGCTCGTACTCCGAACGCATTGCGGCGATTTTTTCCACCGCTTTCTTAAGCAAAGGCACCCTCGAGCTATGATAACTCGGAGGCCTACAACCGGCCCAACTCGGCCGCTGATTCGCACGTGACATCGAAACTTCTCGACTTTGTAGCATTGAATGAAATGCCGGCTTCGTAGAACCAGTGGCTGCATGCTCTTGGTGATACTTGTTCTTCTTTCTTTAATTGACTATTCAAAGTGCTTTGATATTTTTTGCCACTTCTTCTTGCATCAACAAAATCCTCAGCCGACATTCTTGTAAAGACATCCATAGGACCCTTATTTTTCTTGCTTCTATCTGGAAGTGAAACTAAATTTGTAGATTTAGTACTCCCACTTCCTTTCTCTTGAACGTTGTATGTCACCCTCTTGGGCATCTTCATCACTTTCGGAAACGTACGAAAGTCATTTGTTCTTGAAGATGACAATTTTCTCTTCTTACTTTTATTCGACCAACTTATCATCTCGTCGATTTCCTTGGTAGTTTTTGGACATTTCTTAACATGAATCCTCGTCAAATGTTCCTTTTGTCTCTTGATTCCACCATTTGTCACGAAAACGCACAAAGTTCGCATTGAACTATATTTTTGTCCTTATCATCCGGCCCGAAAAGCATATTTCCAACCCGGATCGTTCGACTTCACTTTCTTCTTTTCAACAACATTCGTGTTATCGATCCCGATCCGATTCCATCGATCAACCAAAGAAAAAACTCACCCGCTGAACACGTAAAAAAATTATCAATCTAACACATGTAGATTATATAAATCGACATAAACAATTAGACAATAATAGAAATAAAAAAATAAGAGAAAACAGAATTTTTCGATCTCGAACGATGGCATAAATGACTCCGGCGGAGATTGAGAGGATTTGACTCTATTACGTATAATATAACAATCTCCGTACATTACACAATGTCAATGATCTATTTAGAATATATAAATATACTTGAAGAAGCAGAAACAAGGGAATCGGAAGTTAACGACGCACCGAAGACGTTTAAACATGAAATATTTTACATATTCATACATAGATAATACTTAAGAAGACTTAAGGCATCGTAAAAGATGCTATTACAACAAATCGGCGAGAATAAATGATAAGAATAACAAAAGAAATAAAAAAACTAGGTTTTAGAGAGAGTTGGAGGTCCGTACGGAGCCGAGCGGCTGGGGCTTCTCTTGGAGATGAAAATGCCACGTAGAAACCAGCCGCGGGGTGGGCGCGGGCGTCGAGCGTCGGCCCCAGGGGCCGCGAGGAAGCCGTCGGGGACGAAATGCGCGGCGTCGAGGGCAGAGCTGCGGCTTCGCGTCCGCGGGAGGCGTCTTCGGCGTCTTCGGGCGAATGCGGGGGCCCGAGCGGCCCGGGGCGACTAAGGCCGGCTGGACCTGTGTTCGCGTGAACCGGTGGCACCGGTTCAATGCTGAACCGGCGGGCTCTCCGGACCAGGCGTCCGAGCGGCGCCTAAGCGGCCCTTGGCCGCTTAAGCGGTCAAGGCGTACGCCTTTTCCAGGTCTCGCAAGGCGGACGGCCCAGGCGTTGATCCAAAACCGCCTTGTCGCCTAAGCGGCGCCTAGGCGCCGCTTAGGCGACCGCCTTGACTACTATGGGGATGAATGTGACTGCTTGCAAGAAAGCAAGCATGGAGGCTAAGGAGGAGATAAAACAGTGTATGCAACAAGCAAAACAAACGAGAGTTGAAAAGGCAATGAACATTAGAGAGATGGAAGGGAGGGACAGCCTCCTTGGGCAAGGAGTACAACAGATGAAGACATCTTTACAAGATGTCTCACAAAGTGTAGATGAGTTTTAACTCTAATTTCTTCCTCCACGGATGAAAGGACCAATGGATCATTTTTGTGCACCTCCTGAGGAGTCCAAGGCAAAAACAATAAAGGACAAGAAACATTTGAAAGAGGAAAGAGAGCGATGTATTCAGTACATCGCTAGATGGATGTACCAAGCGGGCATTTCTTTCAACACTGTCCGCCTTAATAGTTTTCAAACAATGATAGAGGCAGTTGGTCAGTTTGGACTGGGCTTGAAAGTACCTAGTTATCATGAAGTAAGAGGGACTATCTTGTTTAAGGAGATTGAGACCACCCAAAAGTTGGTGGAGAAGGAGAAAGGCAGTTGGGTGAAATTTGGTTGTACTATCATGTCTGATGTGTGGACAGATAGAAGGGGTAGATCATTAATTAACTTTTTGGTAAACACTCCTACTGGTACAGTTTTTTTAAGATCAGTTGATGCTTCATCAGAGGTCAAAGATGCTAGACTGCTAGCAGGTCTTCTTGATAAGGATGTGAAGGAGGTTGGTCCATCTAATGTCTTGCAGATTGTTACGGACAATGTGGCGAGCTATGTGGCTGTGGGTCGCATTTTGATGGACACACACCGCCATTTGTTTTGGACACCATGTGCTGCTCACTGCCTTGATTTAATGCTTGAAGATATTTCGAAGTTATCACCAATAAAGTCCACAATTCAACATGCAAAATATGGTCACAAACTTCATTTATGGCCACACCAAGGTTCTAGCTCTTACGAGGAAATACACAAATGATAATAACCTTGTTCGTGCAGCTGTAACTAGATTTGCAACTAACTATCTGAGTTTGAACAGCTTAAACACATGCAAGGATGATTTGCGACGTATGTTCACCTCGCAGGATTGGACAAATAACAACAATCGATGGAATAAAAAAGTTGAAGGAAAAAAGAGTTGTGAAATTGTATTGAAGACTACATTCTGGAAAGGAGTGGCTTATGCTTTGAGGATTTTCAAACCACTTGTCCTTGTATTAAGGCTAGTTGATGGTGAAAAGCCTGCAATGGGATATATTTTTGAAGCCATGGATCGTGCCAAGGAAGGAATACAAAAGGCATTGGATGATAAAATAGATAAATATGGACCAATTTGGGATATCATTGACAGAAGATGGGATTTTCAGTTACATCGTCCGTTGCATGCTGCAGGGTATCTAAATCCACAGTTTCACTATGACAATCCCGATATTGAGAGCGACAATGAAATCAAGCAAGGGTTGTATGATTGTATTGAAAAGTTGGTACCGATCAAATTTTTAGGCAATTAGCAATGTATAGAGAGGCACAAGGTATGTTTGGTAGGGACATGGCTATCAGACTTCGAAAGACATCTACTCCGGGTATGATTATTTGCTTATTTATTTCTAAACTTGTATCAATCACTCTAGTGTACTTTAATATCAATTTGTTATTTTGTAGCAAATTGATGGGTAGATTGGGGAAGCACGACCCCTCAATTACAAAAGTTGGCAATACGTATATTGAGCTTAACATGTAGTGCCTCTAGTTGTGAACGTAATTGGAGCACATTTGAGCAGGTAATATTCTTTTCCAATTTCAAGGCATTTGAACTAATCCAATATCATTTGTTTGATTAATAGAATCATATTTTCATTTTTATTTGTTGTTGTATAGATTCATACAAAAAAGTGGAATAGATTGGAACAAAAGAAATTGAATGATTTGGTATTCGTCCAATACAACCAAAGGCTTAGGAAAAGACATCTAAGGATGGAGAAATCGGGTCTAGACCTAATATCCTTAGATGACATTGATGAATCAAGTGAGTGGATTGCAAATGAAGACGAAGATCTTGTCCATGAAGGCGAAGACTTGAGATGAAGAGATGTAGAACTTGCTGTTGGAATGAATGAAGAGGAGGGGCCAAGTACGAGGTCGTATTTTAAACACTACATGTCTTAATTCTAGTTGTTGAGGTTGGTTATTTTTTTGTTCTAATTTTGATGTTATGTTTTACATGTTTGAAATGAATTTCTAGGTCTTCTGGAAAAAGAGTTCGTCTTTCTAATGCAGATTCGGATGATACCAGTAATGATGATAAGGAAGCTCCCACCAATCTTGATTCTGATAGTGATTGATAGTGACTACTGACTAGTGTGTGATGTTTGTATTTGTATGGTTGTATTCGAATTAGACTTTATGTATTATGTTTGGTTGTATGGTTGTATTCTTTTCTTATTGTATGGTTGTATTCGTCTTTCTAATGTTATATTTAATTGTCACTTTTGTTAGTTAATGATTTCATGTTTTTTATGTTTTTTCAATTATTTAATATCACATATATTATTATTAAAATAAATATTATTAAAATATTCAAAATGCCTCAGGCGCCTGAGGCGAGGCGCCGGGTCCCTCGCCTCAGGTACCTCACGCCTCGGATAACATAGGGTTGATATCAAATGATATTTGGATTTGTATCTTTTCATTTCTGGGTACATGGACGTGGATGCTTGTGCCTGAACTCTCTTGTTGAGTGTGCATATGCTCCTTCCCGCCATTCTGCAGGCCATATGGACAAAGAGGAATTGTAGTCTTCAACCAGTGGGTAGCCCCCATGGCGCTTATCATCCTTAGGGCTTGCAACCTCATTGAGGAATGAGGAGTGGTTGTGGTCTTTTCCCGAGAGCCCAAGGTTGCTTCGTAGTTCTTTTGCTTGCTTTTTAGGTGGAGGAAGCTCTTTTTTATAATTTGTTTAGTGGTGTGTTGCCTACCCCCTGCTAGCTATGCAGGGATTAGTGCTTTTTCCTGTTCCTCCAGTCTTTTAAGCTTCTTCATCCTTTTTCCTGCTGTTAATTGACTTTTGTTTATGTTGTGCATTTCCTACAGTGATATATTGATCTGTAGTTGTCTTGTTACTTAAAAAGGAGAAACAAAGATTAGAGAAGTTCTCTAGGAGTGAAGGAGGTTATAAAGGCATTTGTGATACCTTAATAGGTCCTTGGGGAGTTTTTGTAGTCCCTAAGGTCGACAGTCGGCATCAACTATTTTTTGGAGGGCAGAATTGTCCAATGGTGCCAATGCCAACCCAATTCCGCCGCCTGGAGCACATGGTTACTCAAGATTGGCAAAAGCAGACCAAATCTGATCTGAATTTTGCCGATACATGCTCATCTGTTTATTCCTTAGACCTTGCATGTCAGATTCCTTGTGTGATATGCTGTGTCAATTGCTTAAGCTGAAGTGCCATTAAATGTAAACAAGGATTTTTTAACTGGAGGTCTTACAGTAAGTCTCATATGCCAAATTTTGGATGTCCTTCACCATGCAACAGTGCCATCAGACTTGGAAGCTGGTACCATGGATAATAGTTGTTTTCCTTTTCACAACATGTATCTTGTTTTTCTACTTTTATATTTTGGTCATTGTCACTGGAGGAAACTTAATAATAATGTTTCTCAACTAGAATATTGCAAGGTGTGCTAGGTTTAGTCCGGATGGGCGTTTTGTTGCAACTGGGAGTGCTGACACATCTATCAAACTCTTGGAGGTAATAAAAACCCTAAAACACTCTCCTACTTTATGTACAAGTCTACTAATTGATATTTGTGTCTAATTTTTAGGTTTCAAAAATTAAGCAGTTGATGATTTCTGATGCTCGAGATGGACCTATTCGGCCTATCATCCGAATATTTTATGATCATCTCCAGGTGCACTTACAAAAGTCATTAGTTTATTTGTGATCTATCTATTGTCGTTAGTGTCAGACTTTTGTGTCCACTATGCTGACTTTTCCCGATAGCAGATTGGCTGGAAAACTAAAGTAAAAACCATGTCAAAATAAAAGCATCCCCCACATATAACTAATTTCATAAACTGCTCAAAGGATTGTGCTGCTGACAGTTGTCCCGAAAGTAGAGTAACTGCATAAACATCTATAGTGTTGACTTTGTTGATGACTTTATCTGCTTATTAAAGGTTGTGACATGGCGGCTCTAGGGGGTAAGGTTATAGGCCAGAACAATATAGCCCAACACTGGTGTGGGATGGGATCAGTAAAATCAAGACTAGAATGCTATATTCATAGCTAACTTAGCGGCAATGCTACATCACGTTCTCACTTGAATCAACATTAGAAAGTATAAGCATATCTACAATTAATGGCATGGATTATTCCATTCTTGAATTGACTGGGCTTTCTTGGGGATCATTGAATTTTGAAGTGGTTATGTGAAACCAATATAGGTTAAAGTGACAACAGATCCACAAACTCGCATAACTAGTGCGCACAGACCAGGAATTATAGAAGTAATGCACAGCGTATCCTTTATATCAGCCAGAAGTTTACATAAAATTTTTTCTAGATATTTGAAAATGGTCATTAAAAATATAAACCGAGAGAAATTATATCAGACATTATACATGGCATGAAATGTCCTCAGACATGGTCTGTTGATGCTGCAAAATTGCAGTCTTACCCACCAAGAAAGAAGAACAGTATACAGATCTGTTCTGTGAAATAAAATTAGATTCTTACTATATTTTGTTCTGGTTTGTTGGTGGTTGAGAATGCAATCTTATTCTCTTATGTGAAATAAAATAAGAGCTCCAATGTAGTAGTTTTTACCATCTTAGTAGATCTTTGTTTTACGTGCTTAATATAGTCTTTCACAGGTTTTCTATCACCCACCCTAAAAAAAATGCATAAGAAAGCAATATAGTTTTTTTAAAGAAGAATAGAATTCAATAGAACAAAGCAACTTTGTCTCTTCCATAGAAAATATCAAAGTAGAACAAATAGAGAATAGAATTCCATTCTTCTATGCTCATTCACATGGAATGGAATAGAATATAATGGAATATAGCTCGTCTGAAAATCATAACAGAGCAAAAAGGGTCTATTTTGCGGTGCCATTTCATCTCATAGTAATATTTATTAGAGTGGCTAACAGAATACAAATTATATCAAACTAATCTTAAATGTGTATTCAGTGCAAACATTACTCGATTTCTATAATTCAATGCCTTTGATGACATAGGTTTCTGTTGGCACCTAAAATTTGCTCATCTCTTCATGTCCTAAATGAATTATAATCTATATATTTTCTGCTCATGGGATGTCCTATCCATGGAAAATTGGGTCAGGACTTGGGTCGCGACCTAGATCCGACCTGGTCTATTTGGGCATCGACTGGCCCGACTGCGACTTGCTTTGGTCGCAATTGGGTAGCCTGACCTAGCTTGCAACAGTCATGTGACCGTTGTAGGCACTGGCAAACTGTTGCCAACACAAAGGGGGGCTTAAGCCCCCCATTCCAGCCCTAGGCCCTCAAGGGGCTCTCTTCTTCCTCACATCACTGCTTGCTCTCATCTTGCTCTTTTGCTCTCATTTTTGTGCTCTCTTTCTTGTTCAATTAATTATTTCATTAGTTATTTCATTATTTCATTATTTAAACTTGAAAGTTAAGTTGATTAGTTCATACGTTATTCATTTAGTTCATTAATTTATTGTAGTTTAATACTTAGTTAATTAATTTATTAGTTACTTAATTAGTTTATGAATTACTTCATTAGTTACTTAATTTAATTATTAGTTAATTAATTAATTTATTTGTTATTTAATCACTTTGTTCATTAGTAAATTTCATTAAGTTTTAGGTCTTAATTACATACTTATTTAGTTTAATTAAATATGCCTTTTTTAATCCACAGAACCTAAACTTCCAGTGCGACCTAGAATAATATGGCTTGGGCACATTGCAACTTACTCTCCATGGCGGAGAGAAAAACATAAAGTAGAAGAAAAGGTAAACAAGTTTTAACTGATCCCCTTAGCATTACGGATGCTGATACAATTGAAAAAGATCGAGAAGACATGCTAGAGTCGAACATCCGAGCCCAATACCAAATTTTGGAGAATTCTTCTTCAAATAGCAGTAGCGACAATGGAGATGGACACGAGGGCAGCACTGCTTCACAAAGACAAAGAACCCCGGATGTGGGAAGAGCTGCTACAACGGCTGAACGCTGTTGGCGTCCTTTTTTTGCAAAAGAAAGGGGAGGAGCAAATTAAAAAAAGGAAGGAGGACCAGACCCAAGCCAGGCTGGACCGTCCCTAATTGGGTCAAATCTGGTCTTTAACAGACCCATTAGCACATACTTTATTGGCCCAACCCATATTCTTATTTAATTGAACAATCCTCAAGCCCTTCTACAGCCCTACTTGTGCACCAGCCCATAAGAAGAAGGAAAGAAATGGGCCGTGGCCAAAACAGGCCCACTCGCCCATGCCACCTAATTCTGCCACCTCAGCAGGTCCAGCTGCCCAAGCCACCTGGCCAGCCACCTCAGCCTTGACCAATTTAAGGAATAAGGAAGCCAAAGGGGTAAGTCAACATGGGAGAAAGCAAAAGACAGTCCAAGCATCAAAAATCTGTGGGAATGCAAGGAGTTTGGTTAATAAAACAGCATGGGAAAAGCCAAGAGACATCTTACATTCAATCCCCACCTAACCCTTGATGTCCCATCGGTCCCTATAAGGAGAGGAGGGCGCGCCAAAGAAAAAAAAACGGCTGAAGATGCCAACAGGCTGCCCCTCTGCCCGCTGCTGCTCTTGCTCCAGCTCCCCTACCTGCGGCCAAAGAGAAGAAGAGAAGAAGAAGGAGAAAGAGCAGCACCCTCCTGCGGCCCTCCTTGGGGCATACCGGCCCACCTTCTCCATTCAACGCCAAGAAGAGTAGAAGAAAAGGTAGGAGGAAACACATGTTAACTATGTAGTCCTTTAAGGACATCTTTCTTTCACCTCTTCCAAATTCTCTTCTCAACCCCTCTAATGGCCTAAACCGGTCTTCATCGACATCGGCAACCTAAGGCCTAAGCAAAGCCTCTTGCTCACTCTACTTCACTGTTTTCAAGGCGTCGCCTAGGCGACAAGGCACTCCCAGAGGGGGGCAAGGCGATGGGTGCTTAGGTGCCCATTGCCTTAAATAACTATTTTATATATTTTAATAATAAATAATACTAATTAAGTGTCAATATCACATAATTAAGTTGTTTTAGAGTAAAAAAACTAGTTTTAATAGTTAATTTGACTCTAAATTAATATTTTAATGAAATAATAGTTAGGCTTAAATGATTTCTTAAGTGTTTACTAATAGATGATATAATTTAAATAGTAAAATTAACTAATTTGTCAAGTTATTTAGTCTATGTAACTATGCACTTCCCACATTATTGATTGATTTGCATGGTGTCAAAGTTATTTTGCATCATTTTTTACATATATCTTTGTTATTTTATTCATTTTACTATATTAAACAAGGCGTCGCCTAACGCCTCGCGTTATCGCCAAGGCGCCAAGGTGGTACTATGTCGCCTTGATCGCCTTGCAACTATGCTCTACTTCGGCCGACCGAAATTGTTCCAAAGCTGCCTTTAAACACCTCCCTGTTCTGGCCTTAACGCAGCCCTTCAAACAGGCCACCGGGACCTCTTCTTACAAACCTGTCCAGCCCACTGAAAAGACCCCTGAACAGGTCCTAAACACCCCATCTTCGCTCCCTTGCATAGCCCTCTTTAACAGGTCACATACTCCCTTCGTCTGACCCCTGTTCAGTGTACCCAAAAGACCCCCTAAACAGGTCCTAAGAACAGGTTGCCTCTGACCCATTTCCTGACCAGTACACAGGTCATGTCCAGCCCCTTTTCGGTTCACATAAACAGCTTTATTTCGACCCACAACCAGACCCTAGTTCTTATTCTCAATAGCCCCTTTGCAGCACCTTTTAGAGCCCTAGGTGAGAGTAATGACCCGAAGATTCTTGGAATCCGTTCGACGGGCCAAGTCTACTCTGGGCGGGCTTTCAAAGCACTTGTCCAATCAGCCCTCTTTGTAGCTCAAAAAAAGAATCCCAAACAGCTCCCTTTGCGGCACCCCTTAGAGCCTTAGGTGAGGGTGATGATCCGGAGATTCTTGGAATCTGTCCGACGGGCCAAGTCTACTTCGGGCGGACTCTCAATCTCCTACCCAAACAGCCCTGTCGTGGCTCCACCTTGAAACCATATTCCAGCCCCCCCTTGTGGCTCTCATTGAAACCTCATTTCGGCCCCTTGTAGCACTCCTTAAACCCCCCTATTTTCTGCCCCTTGAGCAGCCCTAAACAGGTCCGAAAATCCCTTCTCGTGGCATCCCGAAATCCCCTATTTCATTGCCCCTTGAGCAAACCAAAATAGGTCCCAAACAACCCCCTAAAACAGGCCTCTTTCAGCTCCTTTTTGGCCTACATTTCTTGTCGCCACTGCAAGAAAAGAGAGGCACCTCGAAACAGGTTCTGCAGGGCCAAAAAGAAGAGGACAGATGTTTGTACATAGGCCAGCTTGAAGGTAACGGCTTGGCACCCCTTGGAAACTATTTGAAGGGCCAAGGGCATAGCTGGGTGGCCTTCTAAGCCGGTCTCATCAAGAATACTCCAGCGGGTGACAGATTTCTAGCAGGCCCTTCCAGCCCAAGAATGCTCAAAATGGGTCCATTAAGTCCATGAAGACCGAAGGTCGGCTAGTAACGCCAATAGCACTTGAACCGGCTCAAGATGCCTTTGACAAAAAATACAAATAATAAGAAAACAGAAATGCAAAATGTCAAACTAAAACAAGGAGTGAAACATCCTTCTACGGGTACTCCAACCTTCGATGGCGCGGCATGCTCCCATAGCCGGTGATCCTTCTCCCAATGTGGTAAGTCAACACTTGCTATCTTTGGATGGCTAAACGTCAAATGAAATCAAGTCAACTCAAGATTTTGACATTAAATAATAAAAATCAGATTTCAGCCAAACTGTTTTCACATCAAAAATCGGATTTTCAAACACCCAAAAGTCACTTAAAAAAACCTCACGAACCTCGCCAAGTTAAAATATAAATCAAGCAACAAAAAAATCAAACTTAAAAGGACCAAAATCAACAGTCTCAACATTCAAAACACATCAAAATCAAACACAACAAACCAAAAATCAGATTCTCAAATGAACTTGAAATTTAAGAATTGATTCAATTAAACCAAACCTCATGTTGTCCAAAACATCACTAATCTCACTTAAACTGAACTTGAAACCTTTCGAGCCAACAAAATCCAATTAAAATTAAATTAAAACACTTGAAAAATGATGAACCAAACTAAACAAAGCTCAAACCAAAAGTTTTGATACCAATGAGTCAATCTCAAACCAAAGGTTTGCGCCTAATCAGATTTAAAAGGTCGCTGCCCTTTTTGAGTTCATTATTTGTCTATAGATGTGCACGCTCTCCTAAATAGATTGCTACGATGGTTAATTAAGGGCATTCGAGCCATTGTTCGATGTAAATTAATGTCGGATATTCACACCATCCGGCAGAGAGGGATCAAAAATCAAATTTTCAAAGAACTCGAACCTCGGTTCTTATACTTTAAAATATCACTGAACTATCTAATATTTTATGGATATCACCTAATTTGTTAGGTAAGTCTGGAACATTTGCATTCCCTAAAACATAAAACTTTTTCTAAACAAAGAACAGAAGAACGAGGTTCACATAAATGCTTCATTGGCGAAGACCAATACACCCATACGACTTATGACATGGATCATGGTGCAAATCCGCAAGGTGGAGGAGCTGAACCAAGGATCGTTGGATCGGGATCGGACCCTGGATCGGTAGGGTCCGATCCGATCGGGATCGGATCGGATCGATCCGATCCAGACCGATCCAGAATAGGTCTGGATCAATTTTTTTTTCTTTCTGAAAAAATATGTAAAAATCGCCAAAAAATAAAAAAATACATAGATCTCAGAAAAAATGTGAAAAAAATGTAGGGAAGAAGAACATTAAGAGATTGTTCAACTTTGGACATTTCAACTTTTAAGACAACTTTAACATTTAACATTGTTAAAAGAGATACATCATACATCAAATAAAACACATATTTGTATCAAAAAATCAATCATACCCAATCACACAATAGTACAATACATGTTCTTCATAACACTCATATTACATTGCGTTAAATAAATAAATAAATACATATGCCATCACCACCAACTATGGTAATGTCCTGAGTAGGATGTATCTGGATCTCTGTCCTGGTCATCCTGATTGTCTTGAAATATCTATTGAGTTGGGCCAGTCATAGTTGGCCCATATCCATAGGAAAATAAAGACTAAGCCATGTCGCTAAACTCATAAACTCCATGATTAGTCGGAGGTGGAGCTGGAAAAGATGGTGGATAGCAAGGCTCAGTGTCTGAGGCAGGCTCTGGATAGGAAGATGCGAACTCGTCAAAAACATTCATCCTCGTCCAACGTCCGCTGCCCCTGCCACTCGAACATGAGTGTCTTTTGTCACTCAAATCATCTGGACCTGCTCCACTCGTGCGTGCACTACTAGTAGAGCCACCCTCACCTGAGGCGCCGCCTCCACCTATGCTGCCACCCCCACCTCCACCTCCACCTCCACCCCCTGTACGCTGTTGTTGTGTGGGTGGGACAAATTCTTCTTCATCCTCATCTGATGAAGGTGGCTGAGTGGTCTTGGTGTCAACGAGATGATGTCGCCGTTTGATGCATGTCTTGTTCCTCTGCAATGTAGGATCGCCTTGACTATTTTGCTGTGAAGGTAAACAAACTTTCTTTAAAGCCCTGAATAAGTCACCATTCTTCTTGGTGGTGGTGGTGGTAGATGGACTTGCAACTGGAATCCGAGCTGGAGCTGAAGCGGCCGGGGAGAGGGGGAGCTGAATGTCTCTCTGGAGAAGCTGTAGCCCGGGGTGGATTAGGAAGTGGAGCTGTGCACGGAACTTGACTTTCTTGACCTTCCTGCATGTCTTCATCCTCACCAACGACGCTGTCAAGCTCTCCTTCGGCCCATGATCTGTCATTTGGGTCGAACTCTGGCTCTCCCTCAGCGTCCTTGTCTTCCACCCATGCTGCAAGTGAATGTTCTTCTTGGAATAGATATTCCAAGTCCACATCCCCCTGGGACAAACCCTGAGTAGCTTGGGCTTGGGCTTGGGCTCTTTCTTGGTACAATCCGCCTGCAAATTGTGCAAATCTTTGCTCGGATGTCTTCTGCCTATCTTTGATATTCTTGATTCTCAGTCTCATATTGTAATGACAGTAGACAAGCTTCTCAAATCTTTCTGTCTTCAACCTATTTCTCCTCTTCGTGTGAATAAGGTTGAAGGTGCTCCAATTTCTCTCACACTGGGATGAGGAAGTGCTCTGACTTAGCAACTGAATTGCAACGGATGTGAGTGGATTCCATCCAGTTCTGTTAGTCACCATAATCCACCACTCAGCTATAATTGTAAAGAAGACAATTACATGCATCAGTAACTTATTTAAAAAATTCAGGTAAGCAAAGAGACTTTAATTCCGGACAGCAAATTACTAGGGGGGACCCTATCATGTGAGTACTGCAAATTAGGATCCCCGTACACCCCAATCTTGTGCCTGTATGAAGTCATCTGAAAATCCAAAATAAATCAGTTATCTTTCTCTTCTTGAGATAAAGCTCTAAGTTTAATAGATATTAAATGTATTACTTACTTCAACCTCAGCGCAGGTTCTGTCTTCTTGGGTCTTACAGAGCCGCTTAATTACAGATAGTGTGCCTGATAATACCTTACCATCATTGCATACTTGGCCCCCATACTATATTCTCGGGTTCAGGAAGTACTTTATAACGGCATTAATACTCCATTAGTATAAAGACATTGGGAGTAATACACAGAATATAAGTTGTAATACAAAGAAATTACACTACTAAAGTATACCTGCAACATGAATGTCGTGGTGTAGGGTTTTGTCCCATCTGTTGTCAATCACTTTCCACCACTTTTTATAACCCTTGGGATGCTTTTCTTTAGTCTTCAACTTAGCTTTATCCATAGCATCATACAGGTACCCCATCTGATTTTAGTCATTTGAATCCACCAACCTAAGTACCTGTACCAAAGACTCTATGACAGACAAGTAGTATTGTACCTTCTCCCACCACCTGTTGTCTTCTATCAGCTGCTCCATCTTTAGCAGTACCTCATATTAATCCAAGGAGCTCCTGTATGTATCCATGTACTCCTGATAAACAGTGGAGAGGATGAACCTTTTCAAACTAGCCTTGTGCCTGTAAAGGCTCTCTAAAGCAATAAAATAGGTGGCAAATCTGGTGGGACCCGGTCTGATCAAATCATGACCATCGGTGTACTGCCTCATGATATGTAAAAGTCGTGGATGGCCATAGATAAATGAGGTGATCAGCTGACCTTGGTTGACCAAAGACTAGATATTAGGATCCCTACCAATATCTTCCAACATCAGGTCAATAGAATGTGCCGCACAGGGCACCCAAAACAAGTGAGGTCGAGCCTCCATGAGCTTCTTTCTTGCAGCCTTATATGATGCCTCATTATCTGTGACAAACTGCACAATGTTGGTTTCCCCTATCTCGTCCACCACAGTGTTCATCAACCCAAATAGGTAGTCCGCATTCTTCACCTGACCTGATGCATCAACAGATTTCAGGAATACGGTACCCTCAGAACAATACACAAAGAAGTTTATAAGTGACCTCCTTGTGATTCCAGTCCATCCATTGCACATTACAATGCACCCTCTCTCCTTCCAGATGGTTTTGAATCCATCTATCCATGATGTCAACTCATCGACCTCCTCATCGAAGCCTGTCGCATATATGTACTTTGATGTGGGGGCATTCAACCTCGGCCCAGCCTCACCAATCGCATCAACCATAGTTTAGAAATATGGACTCGTAGTTGCATGTGCCAGGACACCTACAAATTCAAAAAGAAGATAAGAAGAGATCGTTGTTAATAGAAACGTAACAACAACTTCATATCAACAATCAAATGCTAACCACAACTTCATCAAAGATTTACCTGCATGTAGAAAGAACTTAACCATATGTTTTAGGGCTTTCTTTGCTTCCCTAGTCGAGACCTTCACCCCTTTAAACGCTTGTTTTATACCCCTCTGACCTCTGCCACTCTCCTTATACATGGCGGTGTCTCTCGTCGGCCGAACAAAATGTGTCCTCCGGAATTCAGGCTCTCGAACAGGGCGTGTGCCCACCCCCACATCAGAATGTCTGGCAGTCGAACCTCCTGCTCCTCGTCTTCGTTCCTCATCCTCATGGGCTTGAGCCCTTCTCTCGTGTACAACTCTCCTGACCTGAGCCTCTTCCTCATTTGATGAATATGAAGAATCAACTTGGACCCTTTCATGTGCTGGTCCTTTCTCTTTCTTACTCTTTCCGGCCATAAGATCGGCGTCTCTCCGACCTAGCAACTCGTCATGTAGGTCTTGTCTTTGACCAATTCTCATCTCCCTCTGTGATTCCCTTCTAGTTAAATAACCCCTCATCTCCTCCCTAAGCTCAGCCGGTACTTTATCACACTTCTTTACATTGCCACCCATCCCGGCTATATGTTGCTTTAGCCGATACACACCTCCATTCATATCTTTCTGGCACCACATGCATCTGACTCTCTTATTCTCTGAATCAAGGAGATGGCCATGTTGCCATCCAATGTCACGAAATTCCGTGGGGCCGGTGCCATGCTCCTCATCCGACATCTTATCTACACCACATAAAATCATACACAATATTAGGCCAATTAAATCCACCCCCAGCCCCCAGGCCCAGGTGCAATTCAACCCCCATTGGGCGTGAAATAATCCCCCCAATGGGGGAATTAAAATTTAAACTCCCCCGCCCAAGGGGGGGTCTGTTTGAATAGTCACCCCTTCGGGGGTGACTGTTCATATCTTTCCGCGGGGCCGGTGCCATGCTCATCGTCCGACATCTTATCTACACCACATAAAATCATACACAATATTAGGCTAATTAAATCCACCTCCATCCCCCAGGCCCAGGTGCAATTCAACCCCCATTGGGGGGTGAAATAATCCCCCAATGGGGGAATTAAAATTTAAACCCCCCCGCCCAAGGGGGGGTCTGTTTGAAGAGTCACCCGTTCGAGGGTGACTGTTCAACACCCCCGAAGGGGTGATTAGCACCCCTTCGGGGGTGCAATTCACCCCCTATTGGGGGGTAAAATAATCCCCCCAATGGGGGAATTAAAATTTAAACCCCCCTGCCCAAGGGGGGGGTCTGTTTGAACAGTCACCCCTTCGGGGGTGACTGTTCAACACCCCCGAAGGGGTGCTAATCATTCATTCGGGGGTGCAATTCAACCCCCCATTTTGGGGTGAAATAATCCCCCCAATGGGGGAATTAAAATTTAAACTCCCCCTGCCTAAGGGGGGGTCTGTTTGAACAGTCACCCCTTCAACACCCCCGAAGAGGTGATTAGCACCCCTTTGGGGGTGCAATTCAACCCCCATTGGGGGGAAGGGGGTGAAAAAATCCCCCCAATGGGGGAATTAAAATTTAAACCCCCCTGCCTAAGGGGGGGGGTCTGTTTGAGCAGTCACCCCTTCAAAACCCCCGAAGGGGTGATTAGCATCTCTTCGGGGGTGACTGTTCAACACCCTCGAAGGGGTGATTAGCACCCCTTCGGGGGTGCAATTCAAACCCCCATTGGGGGGGTGAAATAATCCTCCCAATGGGGGGTTTAATTCCCTGCACTACAGGTGCAGGCCCTGCAGTGGTAGGCCGACCCGCCGGGGGAGGGGGAAGGGAAGGAGGGCCTAGGGGGGGAGGGGGAAGGGGGGATCGGAGGTCCCCCCCTTACAAATTTGTTTTAGGGGTGGATCGGCCCCTCACAAGCCTGGATCGACCCTCACAGCCCTGGATCGCCGGTGAAGAGTGCCCTAGATCTTTAAGGGGACTTGGGGGAAGGGGAGGAAGCAAGAAGAGGGAAAGCTGGGGGGGGGGAGGAGCGGTCCGATCTCCCCCAATGGGGGGTTGAATTGATCCCGTAATCGATCCCGGAATCGGATTGATTCTGGGTCTTCCGATTTTCTGGAGAATCGGTCCGGATCAACCGATTCCCGGATCGATCCGGGTGGATCGGTTCGGGATCGACCGATCCGCACGATTCCGACCGATCCAGCCGGGACTCCCGACTGGATCGCTAGTTTGGTTCGGAATCGGATCGGTGACTACCGATCCGATTCGAGAATCGGCCGATCCCGATCCGGATCGGCCGATTATGCAATCCTAGAGCTGAACACACCTGGCGAGTTGGATGTCAATACCACGATGCCTCCAATTATGCATTTGATTCTTCTCAAGGCTTTTGGTTCCCTACGTATGGCTAAAAGCATTATGGAATGAATTATGTGGATTTATTAGACATTTCGATCCAATCCATCTATGGCTACGATAGTTACGGTGAGTCTTTGAGATTTAGTATTAAGATGATTGTCTGAGAGAGTGATGAGTATAATCGTCATAGATATTTGTACCATACTATGTACTCAACTCGAATGACATGGGAAAGTACATAAATTATATATAAAATTTATATCATGTAAGATTGGAATGAAATCAATGAATTATTTTTTGAAATCATGCTATTTGTTTTTCTGGAATTTTTTGTAATTTTTAACAATTTTTTAAATTTTTTATAAAATAATAAAATATTAGGTTCAAACCCGGTCCGACTGGGACGTGACCCCAGACCCTGCCAACCTTGAATCTATATACATGATTGTACCAAATACCAATAGCTAGGATACATGAGATGCTAACTTAGCACCAAAATGCAAACATATGGAAATCTGTCAAAAATAAGAAGCCATAGACAATGAGAAATGAGCCCCTTTATGAATCCATTGGACATGCAAGTCTCTGTACAAATTGGGCGTCCACAGACATATATATGGTAATATGAATATGGTTAATGCAAAACCATACATATGATGGCCGATGGTGACAACAGAAATGGATATCTCAATTATTTGTGGTGATTTATATGCATAATCTGATGGCTAGATTATCAATGTATGAAAGTCATGTTAGGTGCTAACACTTAGCTTAACAAGAGAGGACTCTTCTTTGGTATTAGCAATGTAGGATGCCTAATTATGCATCTAGGCTACCATGACAGCAAAAGAAGACAAGCCTATGGACATGACAATCAATGAAGACATGAATGCCTTCATATCTTTTACAGGCATATATGAGTTCGAGCATAGCCGGGATATGGTTAATTGACACATATACATTACCGGCTCACACATGAACACATAAGAATCTGAGCATAGCCTTGGTGCTCTACCCAACTGATAGTCAGGAGGTATTAATGTCCTCAGCAGGACCCGATGGGAGCATGGAAGCTTTGGATATCAATGGGAGATCCCTTCCCAAAATCCAAGGTCTGAAGGGAGGCCGTGTCCAGAATTAAGGGATGACATATCCTCTTCAATTTTAACTATATCGGGTACATAACTATGCATTTAGCACACCATGATAATGAGACAAGGAAAACAGGATGCTTACATGCTACTATTGATGTCAAGGGAAAGTGGAAGAATCAGATTCCTTTGATATGATATATATATACCTTGAGTTGCTTAGGTATAGAAAAGATGGAGCAGAGAGACTCCCTTCTCTTCATCTGATGAGTGGGCTGACTGAGGGGAATTTGTCCAAGCACACCCCTACAGTGGTCAAGTATGTCAATTGAACAGGATCTTCATAACCTCGGTCAGAGGGTACAACTGCTACATGGTCTGCACACGTGGGAAAAAGAAGATATAAACATGATTGACACCTACCTGATATCCCCAAGGAGATGATGGAACTTTCGAGCAATGCTTTGTATCCAATATAGCTCTGGGGATGCTTAATTGAGTGCTTAAACCAGCAGATGCAGAGCCTGATGATTTTGCTAGAAGGAGGGAGCGAGGAGGAGAAGAAAAGAGAAGAGAAAGAGGAGTGCAGCAGGTCTTTTTGCGCTAGGATCATCAAAGGACATTCTTATATAGGTTAATTTATCATTTGAATATGATTGAGAGTCAATGGGACATCCGATCCCATGCCAAGCCACCACCTCCTGACCCTAATTGGACTATGGATGATGTTTATTTAAATAAAAGGGGAGGAGATGATGATTATTGACGCAAGATCCAATGGACTAGATCATAAATTGAGTTAAGTTATGAATTCAAGCATTAATGGGTCTGGATCCTCTCTTAGTCCTAATTGGATTAGGACTTGATTCAATTTAAATAAAGATACAAGGCATGGGAAATTAAATGGAATTGTCCCAAGGTTGACCCCTCAACATGGATTGCAGAATGGGCCGATCCCGATCGGATCGGTACCTGCCGATCTGATTTTGGCTGGAACTACCGACCTGGTCAGAACTTCTGGCTGGATCGGTCGGAATTGCTGGAATCAGTCGATGCCAGGATCGATCCTGGAATCGATTGATTTCTTAGAACCCAGAAGGGTCCGGAATCGGATCGATTCAGGACCTGATTTTGGACCATTTTCCGGTTCGATCCCCCCTAATAAGGGGGAGATCAGACCGATTCCCCCTTCTCACCCCTCATTCTTACTTCCCCCCTCCCTCCCTGTACCCCTCCCCTTGACGATCCACCTTGAGTAGCGGCAATCCAGGCCTTTGGAGAGGCTAATCCTCCCAAAACAAGTAACTTGGCCTTCCCCCCTTCAGCCCTTTTGGCTCCCCTGATCCACCATAAGAAAAATTTCATCGAGGGGCGTTGTCTCCTGATATCCCCCTACAAGGGGCATTGCCCCCTTGACCCCTGCGACCTGATCGTGCGGGTCGATTTGCGACTACTCTATGCCCTGCTGATGATAGTGTTAACATATTAATGCATTTCACTATCACTTATACTATTACATACATAGAAGATTCATAATTATAAATATATATTATATACTTAAATTTACATAAAGATCTATTTTAACTCTCTTTTCTCTCTTATATGATAGTCTGTGCTTATATGACAGTTTCTTGAAAGGAACTTCCTTTGTATGGCATTGCTTGTTAGAATGTCATCCACATTATTTTTCATTATTTTGATTTTATAATTTATTTCTATGATTTTTTTATGATTTTTTCTTATTTTTTGAGAATTTTTATGATTGAAAAATAAAAAATTTTGGCTGATCCGGATCAATCCGGGATCACCCTTTCTTCCGAAGGATCGGTCGATCCGGACCGATCTGATACCGATTTGGATTGGATCAGTGGTCACCGATCCCGATCTCGATCCCGCAATCCTTGCCCCTCAATGGACTTGGTTTGCTCAAGATGAAGCCCAACAGCATGTATTACAATTGGGTAACGGACCCAAATGAGGGAAAATCCCAATTGAGACATGAATCCAACGACAATGCAGGGCAATTTATTCAAATGAGAAGCAGCTTAATGATCTTAATTTGATCATTGTGAAGCCTAATGTCACTAATCTCAGATTTCATGCTTATTGGGTCATGAATGATGAGAAATCAGGCCCACTTTTGGATATCAATGGCACAAGGCCATATCTTAAGCTTATTGGGCTATGGATGATATGAAATTGGGTGCAATATCAAGATCCATATTTTTTGCTTATTGGGGCCATGAATGAATGTAATTGGGCCCCAAATGTCAAATTCACCATACTTTATGTTTACTGGGGCATAGATGGCATAAATCTGGTCCAATATCAAATTAGCAATAGCAAACGATTCAAATAGGCCAATATCAACGAGTGAGGCTAAATTGGAAAATTCATATGATCCACGGTCTAATTCATATAAAAATTTTAAATATTGACAATTTTTCAGGGTTCCTAATAGGCCTAATTCAATGAAAACTTTGATGGTTATGTTCAAACATATGTTGATTGCTCTTAATGGGTCAAGAGGTTATATGAAGCCTATATCATTCGGTTACAAATGTATTTGTCAAATGAGTGATGGGGACCAAAAGTCTGTAAATATTTGTTTACGTCTTTAGAGAGTCCTTTTAAATATTTTCTTCAAGTCCTGAAATGGACATGTCTGTAAATATTTTATTTTGAGTGTCCAGTCCTGTAATTAGTCTCCTCTATATAAGAGGAGGAGCTCCATCGATGGAAAAAAGAGGAATAGTGAATTTTTGGAAACCCTTTTGGGTGTGTCTCCCGCGCAGGGGGCTGCGGCCCCCGTTTCTCCTCCAACCCCGGCGATGGGCGCCATTTCTTCTCCCACCTCCAGCAGTGAGGTCGGTCCCTCTTCACCTCCGGGAAGGATTCCCGGCATTCTCCTTCCACCTTCTAAGCCCGGCAGGTAGCCGATCCTATCCTCCTCCTCACCCTCTGGCCTCCGCGCCATTCTTCTCTTCTTCCCCTTCTCTGTTCGACAACCCACAGCCGCGACATCCACCTTCGTCTCCGGCGGTCCTCCTTCCTCGGCGAGGGTGGCGGGACTGTCCTCCGCGGATGCAGACGGAAGCCGAAGAAGAAGCAGTAGAAGAAGAAGAAGCGGAAGAAGGCGTCGGTGAAGGAGGGAGAGGATCCGGCGATCCCCGGATCCCCCTCCCTCCGCGGCTCCTTTCCCTGCGACCTCCTCCCACGACGGCGGCGAACTCCGTAGTTTTCCCCCCATCGCCGTCCGGGTCTCCTTCGACCGCGAGGAAGCCAGCCGGACAACGCCGCGGCCATCCCCCCGCCGTCGGCACCGCAGCTCCTTCCTCCCCTTGTCCCTTCGGCCGTCTTCCCCTCGCCCGCATCCGCCTGCACCAATCGGTCGAAGCTGAGGCGCCGGGACCATCCGCCATCGCCGCCCCTGCTCCCCGGCCATCGCGCGCTCTCCTCCTGACGGCGACGACAACGCGAACGACGACTGCGGGCATCCGGAGATGTCGCCACGGCGACGGACGACAACGGCCCTCATGCGGCCACGCGACCAAGCGGGAGAGGAGCCGGAATGCGCCACGATCCCCCCCGTCCGGTGCACCCCGCGAGCGAACGCGAGCGCGGCCTACGCGCAGCTGGCCCGACCGTCCGGACGGTCCGGTCCGCGGACTAGACCGGCCCCCAGACCGGTTCGACCGGGTCAACCCGGTTCAGGCCGGTTCAGCGCCTGAACCGGCCGGTTCAGCCCGGTTCAGGGTGTTTTGAGCCGGTTTAACCCAGTTCAGTCCATCTTGGGCCCGGTTCGGACCTGTTTGGACCGGTTCGGGCCGGTTTAGGCCTATTTTGGGTTCGTTTAGGTGCTTTAGCGGCGGTTAGCGCCGGTTTACTTCGTTTTCGGTCCGTTTTGCCCGGTCTAGCCGGTTTGTCCCGCATCAATGAGGCATAGTTGTCAAGGCGACAAGGCGCCCAAGGCGTTGGAGGGTACGAAATAAGCTTTTAGGCGACTAGGCGGCCGCTTAGGCGTCGCCTAAGCGGTCAAGGCGGTAGGATATATATGTAATTATATATATACATAATTACATATATATGTGTGTGTATATACATATATATGTATATATCTACTCTAAATGTGGGTGGAAAAAACAGATTCATAGAAGTAACAATCATACAACAATTTAAAGACTTATAAGAATTAATTAAATTGACATATAACAAGAATACAATTTTCATAAAAGTTTAAAATGCATTACCCAAAATGATATGTAATTGTAGTCTTTGAATTTCTTCCTCTAAAAATCTGCAAAATAAAGTTGACAACACAACACATGCAAGTGCAATATGCGAAAAAATCCACATCATGACACATACGGTCACAATCACAACATAACAAAATAGTAGAAATACGAAAATACTCAAGACATGAAGAACAAGTACAAAAGCAAAGTAATCAACTAAAGTAGTTAAAAAACAAATAAGCACTCAAGAGTTTTAAACCATCACACCACATCCACTCACAACATGATGATATATCAAATCTTAAAACTAAAAATAGCATTCTCTAAAGCCAAGTCTTGTGCATTAGCATCCTCATTTGCATTGCCACCGTCTTCTTCATTTGTCTCTTCCCATGCTACATCTTCATCTTCATCATTATCATCTACGTCATCATCGTCTCTATGTTCATCACTATTATTATCTTCATCTCTTGTCGTCATAGATTGGCCACTTGATTCTCCAACAACTCTTAGTGCTCTTCTCTCAGAAACTCCATGGCATTTTCAACATCGGTCCATGTAAGGTCTTCACCTTCACATGAACCAAATCATCACTTTCCTTTACCGTCCACTCATTTCCCCAATCTAAACTTTCCAGAGATAGGATCATATCTTTCCGGATGCTTTTTCATTCCAAGAACCTTTCGCGATATGCGGTTATATTGCACATAAACTAAGTCATTCAACCTTTTATGCTCTAATCGATTTCTCTTCTTAGTATGAAACTAAAAGACAACAAAAATAAAACATACAAATGTAAGTAAAATATGAACGTAACAAATTAAGGTATCATGTTTCAAAATTCAGAATTATAAATACTTACAAATTCAAATGTGCTCCAATTCCGTTCACAACCGGATGAGCTACAACATAGACCGAGAATTCTCAATGCAAGCATCTTTAGTTCGGGTGTTTCTCCACCATATTGCATCCACCAATGCACTATATTGACAAGAAAACATATACTAAGAAGTAAACTATCCTGTCATATTTAACAAAATGTTAACATGAAAAATAGAAAAAAATGACTTACTTGGAAGTTTCTTATCCCGTGACCTCGTAGCAAATGAGATGCCAAAGGTGCCTTCTGAAGTAATGTACCTTCCAACTTGTTCATCAATCTTATCTTGCATTTTTTTATCGGCACCATCCTTTCCACGCATGTATAAAATGCAGTTTCGTACTTTCCAACTGAAGTGGTATCTTTTTAATGAGCATCAAAATAGAATTTGAGACTAAAAAAGAAGCCGGTAAATGTAAAGGACGCGTTGCATTTGTATCTCCCGTCGGCGATCCACAATCTTTATTATGGGAGCATACTTTGATTCTTTTCCCGCAAAATTTTCAATAATTTTTTTGTTTTGCAAGTTCCGTTGCGGCATTCAAGTAACCCATACCGGTTTCTCGTCCCCATCAACAAGTCTTAAAACTTGCAAGATTGGTTGACATGCTCAAAATCTCTTCAACAAAATGCCAAAACTTTACTTGAAAAACAATAGAAGACACGTATTTTCCGTGTTTGTTTTTGACCATACACTCTTATGCCAATTATCTCGAAGTAAACAATCTTCTCGATCCTCTTTTAATCACATCATCGTAATCTTTCCAAAAGTAAGAAATGATGTAGCAAATCTTGTCACTCCACATCTTACTAGTTCCTTTCCTTTGTTTCTTTTCTCGCTGAAATCTAGCAAACGTGAATGATTATACATGTATGTAGTCAATTTCTTGGCTTTAGAAATGGTATCAGCATAAGCTTTTATCTTACCAATGTCTTCTAACATTAAATCAAGGCAATGGGCTGCACAAGGTGTGCAAAATAATTGTTTTCTTTTCTCCATCAACAATCTTCCAAATTTCGCAACATTGTAAGATGCATTGTCTGTGACAATTTGTACCACATTTTGTTCACCAATTTTATCAATTACGTTGTCGAAGTTCATACATAAGGATGGCATCTTCTTGCGGTCGAAACATCAAGAGACTCCATAAAGTAAGTCCCTTTCCGGACAATTTACTAAGAAGTTAACTAACTTTCTCCTCGTCTTTTATCGGTCCGTCCATCACGCATGATACTACAACGCATAAAGTTTCCAATATTTTTCATATGTAGCATGTAACTCCTTTGTGCGTTCAACCGATTTTTTCAACAAAGGCACCCTCGACATGTGATAGCTTGGAGGTGTCACACCGGATCCAACCCTCGTTGCTTGTTCGCACATAACATGAAAACTTCTCCAATTTCGGCATTAAAATGAGATACCCTTCCTGAAAACCAAGTGGCCGCATCAAGGTCAAATTTTAATTGTTCTTCCTTGTTGAATTTACTCCCATAGTACTTTGATATTGCTTGCCACTTCTTGCATCTACAAAATCTTCTGCAGATAATTTGGTAAACATATCCATTGGTCCTTTCTTCTTGCTTTTATCAACAATTAGATCTTTCACGATTTTCTTCGTTGAAGAAGAATTTTTTGTTGATACATTTTGATTTTGTGCATATTCTTCGTCACCTTCTTCATCGGAACATTCAACAATCAAATCTATACTAGAAGATGACAACTTTCTCTTCTTGTTTTGTTCGGCCATGCTAGCATCTCATCGGCTATTTCTTTAGTAGTTTTTGAACATTTTTTTACATCACTAAATCCACCAATCAAATGCTCTTTCTGTCTTTTTATTCCGACATTCGTAACCAATCCACAAAGTTCGCATTTGATTTTATTTTTGTCATGCTCGTCCGGCCAATAAGCATACTTCCACCCCGATCACTAGACTTAGCTTTCTTCTTTATCTCCATTTGATTAACTGAGCCACTAGCGGAGCCGGAGGCCATTTCCACAACTATCACAAATCACACTACAAATAATAACAACCAATCAAAAGGGTACATGGTACGTACCTCAAAGAATAAAAAACAAACTATAAATGACATCTATGTTATATGTAGAAGCTAAACAAATGTTCGAAGAAACAAAAACAACGACGTTGGAAACCATCGACATATCGGAGACATTCAAACATGTATTATTTTCGACTTTTAATCAAAGGTAATGTCTAAACAGATTTTAAACATCTTGGTAAACATTTAAACAATGATATCTTAAATGAAAAAAAGGAGAAGAAGAAAAAAAAATCAAGTTTACAGCTTTTACCGCTGAGAGAGGACTGTTTGGGACTTGGGAGACGCAAGAGCTTCTTCTCGGACAGTGGGAAGCCGCCGCCGGAGGAAGAAGAACCACCGGTTGTCGCCGTCGGCCGCAATGGAGGGCGTCGGAGGCGGGGCTGCAAGGTTCTTCCGTGTCCGCCGTCCGGGTCGCGTACGGGTCCGCGGTGAAGGGTTTCAGCGCCCTCGCGATCGGGAGCCACAGCCGGTCGAGGCTTATTTGAAACGGGCCAACCGGTTTGCCTTAAGCCGGTCTCCAAGTTGAAAAAAGCTGGCCGGTTCAAATTAAAAGAACCGGCCAACGGTTCGCCGGCTCTTCTGGTCCAGGCGGCTGGGCGGCCGCCTTAGCGCCGAGGCGTACGCCTGGCTCGCCAAGGCGGCCAAGGCGTACGCCTTATTGAGGGGAAACAAGGCGCCGGCGAAAAGCGTGCCTTGTAAACCGCCTTGCCGCCTAAGCGGTGCCTAAGCGCTGCTTAGGCGGCCGCCTTGACAACAGTGCAATGAGGGCATCAAAATACATGCCCAATGAATGAATGATTTAAATTTTGTGATGATGGCCTGGGTAACCATACAAAATCAAGCTCTAATATGGCATATCATTTCACATGATCTCGGGGCTGATATTGAATGCTGAGAATTGAATCAAATTGTAATGATTTTGGCACAATTACTATGTTTCTGGTAGTGGGCTAAGATGACATATGAAATCAGGTCCATATGATGCTTAATACCAGCATATATCATGGCTATTTAGGCATTTTTTAAGGGGTCCTAAAATTTAGGATTCCAGGGCTAATGTGCACCCTTGGATCATGCATCTTTTGATGAGATCCTAGGCTAACCCATGCAGCCGCCGCACAACCCTGAACATGAGGATATTTTGGTTACCTGGTAGTGTCGGAGAAGGCCTAGAAGTCAGGCCACAACCACATACAATTAAACTCAAAGCCCCCATCAGAAGCTCCTATAAAACAAGAAGATAGGAGAGGCAATTCCGGTGCACCTTCCCCATCTTCTCAAGCTTGACCGGGTTTTCTTCATGCTCTTGGCCAATGGAAGGAATCCACCTATGCAAGGATTTCAACAAATATTCAAAAAAAGATGCTGAAAATGCTGAAATATAGGAGAGATTGAGTCATCCTCCCATTACCTCTTACGTGTGCAGGATGATAAAAATATCTAGCGGATTCCCTACTGGGACTACCTTTTCAGCCATTTTTCTTTGAAGGGATGCCATTGGAACACCTGCAGGGGTTTTGAAAACTGGAGAATAAAGAGAGTTCCACCTTTTCCAACTGCTGCGGTCAAGGGAAAGAGAAGATGAAGATGAGGTAAGAAACACCTTGGGTCAATGGTGATTACTCCACCTACACCCCCTTCTTACTCTATCCAAATGTCTACCTGATGGCCTGTTCCCATCCAAACACTCACTGTTCGGCCTAGGATCCATTGCCAACCTATGCTTCCATGTTCAGTCCATGTTTGGCTCATCATCTATGGCCATATGCTCTTGCCTATTTGCTTACCTTCTCTCCACTTGAATGTCCATGGCCAGTGTCCTGTTTCTGTACAAATGGCCATTGCTCGTCATATGGTTCATGTCAGTCCATAATATCCTCTACCTGGCCTCTCTTTTATGGCAATATGATAGTCCATACAATCCCACATCCGGCCCATCTTTTATGGCCATATGTTGAACCATGCATAACCTATGTGATGCAGGGCAAGAAGGTGTAGGTCCGTCTTGAAATGTCAAAATTGACCAAATCGACTGACCAGTCCATGCAGGTCCCACCACATGTCTGCTGCACAATGATGTACGTTCAAACGAGTCAAAACCGATCCAATCAAGTTGTGTGCTGATGTCATGTTAAATCAACTTGATTTGCGTGTCTTTTATAACATAAATCAACTCGATACAATGTGTTTACAATTTCGATATCTGCACATGTTTTTCCATATTGAATATGTTGGATTGCCTCGAATTACATGTGCCACATGTCGTGTATGACCAATTCAATGTCTATTTATAATCTCGAACTTCGTGGATGGTTTTATTTTTATTTTTTTGCACTTTCTGTTTCTTTTTATTTCTTTTTATTTCTTCCCAGCCTACCATGGGCTTCAAGTCGGTGCCGACTTAACCCTTTTTTTATTTTTGTATGGTGCCTTCAAGTGCAAGGGATGGGCCGAGCTACAGTAACATAGCTAGCCTGACGAAAGGGGGCTGCAAGGGGCGTCAGATGGGGAAGGCTGCCATGCGGGGCCCGTGGTGGGCTGCAATGACCGGGGCAGAGAAGGGAGACGATGTTGGAGGTGAACTGGCATCGGACAGGAGGGTGGTGTTGTGGGGGTCCCAGTGGTGCCAGGCGACACCGTGATGGTGGAGAGGCAGTTAGCGACAGGAGGAGAAAGAGGAAGCATTACTGGATGGTGGTGACGACAGTGGGGGGGGGAGGCCGTGGGTGGTCTTCTAGGAAGGGAAGGATGCGGAGGAGGGGGTGGTGCTGTAGAAGGGCGGCAGTGGTGGCTGCACGTCTAGATCTAGTAAATGGGGTGGTTTTTGGTGGGAAGAGGAAAGGGGTGGTGGTGTTGCAAGTGCCTTGAGGTGAGGCAGGTGGGAGGCAAGCTCATTGCTTTGCTTGTATAGAACTTAGTATATGTGTTAAGTCTACAACCATCCATATAGAGAACCATATCTTGATGTTATATACTAGCTTTCATATATTATAGCCATAGAAAGTTCGATCATGCATGTAGGACGTCACATGGGTGCATGCACATATGTATATAGATCATACATCTCATACCTAGATCCATACGAAATCACATATTCTTGTATGTAAATTTTAGGTGCCAACATGAACCTATTAAACTCTAAATCCAAAATGACCAATGAACAAGGCTTAGAACGTAAAATGGGATGGTCGGATACCATAAACAAATCAAAAGTTTAAATGTTGTTAAGTCTGGGATGCCAACGCTTTAATTGGAAACCTGGTGAGTTTTAATAAATTCTAAATCTGATATGCCTGATGCCATGATTTAGATAAAAAATGGAATGGAAGGGCAATCTCATGATCAGAATATAAACTCCAACATGATATTGAATCCGAAATATGTCTGTATGAGACCTTGGATTTCTTGAACTCTAAAAATTCAGAAGATGTCTTATCATAAGGACTTTGAATGAGAAGAGTAAAATCCACATGCCAAAATGCTCATATCTTATATATGACTTCTATGGAATCGAATGATCAATGTCGATCTCAAGGATCCTTAAGTCTAAAATGTTAAGAATATACCAAGGAACATATTCTTAAAATTGGAATATTAAAAATGCATCTCCATGAAAAATAAAGAAAAACTCAAATCGAATTTAAAATGTTAAATTTGCATTCTGTTGAGTTTATGGGGTTTTAGCTTTCATGTGTTCTTTCGTGGTTGTATGTTTTCAATGAATGAGTTGCTTGAGATGGTTAATCAAGGATGTTCGAATGTATATTCGATGTTATTATCAACAGAACTTCGCAAATTCTGATGGAGAGAGGTCCAAAGACATATTGAATGAATCCAAAACCTCAAAATAGATATTCCACCTATTTTCATGGGAGTTAATGCTAGCTTACATAATCAAAATTCTTTTTCCAAAATGGAAGCAATATGAATTTTTGATTTTTAAACTGAATTTTTAAGGTTTCACAGATTCCCTGCAGCTTCCTGACTTAATGCACAAATTTTAATATAAACCTCTCACATGATTAATTGGATATGGTTATCAAAATATAAACATGCAGAAATTACATTAGAACATTACATGTGAAGGCACCTCCTTGATCAGTTCCTTGGTGCTGCAAATTGTAGTTTCACTGCAGTAACATGACAGAACATAACATAGCGCAGAATAATCTTCTTTCAGAACAAAAGAGAGCTCCGCCATTTCTTCCAAAATAAAATAAGAATATCTCAACATCAACAACTCAGTACAGCATAATATCTTTATTTCACATTATAGAATAGAATATCTCCACATTTGACAGAACAAAACAAAAGATAATGGAGCTCCTGTCCTCTACAGAATGGGATGCAACAGAGTTCTTTTCCTTCACCCCTCTCCAGACTAGATCATCACTCCTCTAGGGATCAGTGTAATAGAAAATCATCTTTCTTGAGATGCCGCTTCATCTCAAATCATATTCATAAAAGATGCTAGCAGAATGCTCAGATGGTAGAAACTTGATTTTTCAGATAAAAGTTGAAGCAGTCTAGAATTTATATCAAACAAATATTAAATACATGATTTGAAAAATTTTTAATTTATTAGAACATAGAACTGGAATTGCCAGAGTTGTATAGAAGCTAGGACCAGAATTGGCTGACTATATTATTTTCTGGAGAAATTGACGGACTTCCCTCACACAATTGCATGATGAACAAATACCATATAAAAGAAAGAAAACATAAATTAAACTAGAGAAACCTACCTCAAACAGCAGGATTACCATCTTCTTCTCCTTGACCTCCTCCTAAGCTGCCAGTTCATTTCCACTCCTCTCCCCTTTCTCTAGCTGCATAGCGAGAGGGGGAGACTTATGCTTGGAAAGGGAGTGTATACCACCTTGGAAGGTTGAACCATTGTTCCTTCAAGAATGCCACAGACTCGCTTCAATAAAGCCTCCCACCTAAGCCCTAAAAATTATGGGAAAGTTTCTACTAATTCTTAATTTTAACTTTCATAAGATTTCTAATGTGGGACAAGGCAGTGGAACCCATCACAACACGCAAAATCGATCAAGTTGACCAACTGATTCTGACCAAACAATGCTGATCCCATCTCTGACCAGTTTGAAGTCTGAATGGATGCCGAATTGCTTGAACTATGCTGAGCGGAGAAGACTGTACTGCACTGCGCCAAATCCAACTTAACTGGATCAATCCAACCTGAACCGATCTGATTGGGGCTAGACCAGTAGATCAAGCTGAAGCTGAACCAGTGTGAACTGGGACGAAGCAGGCTTAACCAAGGAAACTGGATCTGAACTGGCTAAAATTAGTCGAACTGGATGATTTACATCTATCATGTAGTATACCATACGATGCTTTACTTGGAAAATGAAATGATTGATCAATCACATCACTTGTTTTTTTTGTAGTCTGTGCCTGCCCGGGTGTGATGTATTCTGTGCCTCGGTTTTGTGCACAATTTCAGCATCGCACGGGATGCAAGTTGTCTTCACAGTGCCTGGAGCATTGTTCACGCAATTGGGGTGTACTTTTGTTTCTGTCTCTAATTGAGTCACTAATCACTGTTTGTGAACAATGTTTGCGACTCCCTTGTTCAGTAGGAGGTGAGTGTTAGGACACTGACAGCAGGGAGGGGCACTATGGCGTGGGGATGTCAGTGGGTGGTGATTGGAGGTCAGGGGAACTGTTTGGAGGCGGCGGCACTCAGCGTGGGGGCATGACACCTGTGAATGGTTGCGTGGCACTGGTCAATCTTGGCTGGGGGCCGTGACGATCACAGAGCTGATGGTGAGCTCGTGCGGCGATGAGGTGGTCTGGCTGGACAAATGCGGCGGCAGGCAGCTTGGTCAATCCAGACATAGCGTTGGGAAAGTTTCAGCACTCCTCATGTTGTCATTGAAGGGGAAGACACTGCAGAGCATTAGATTTATTGTGTTCACGGGAGCCAACCAATGCCGTGATGCCTGGTGTCGTGTAGCCATGGTGGTTGGCTGGCTCAATTCATTTTAACAGCTATCTTTTTCGCGGTGGTCCTGCAGCCTGAGGCGGCAGACTCCTGGGGGTCCGGTGACACTGGTGGGGGTGGGGCAGAGGCTTTCCGACAAGGAGCTGCAGCAGCTGGTCCCCTAGGCAGCGGTGGTCCTGCAACACAGTGAGGATGATGGAGATGGGCATCAGCAATCGACGGACTGTCAGAAGCTGGGTGTGGCACGGCTGGAGGTGTTTGTGGTGGCCCCTATGCTTGCAGGAGTGTCCGTCTACAGCCAATGGTGCTGCATGAATGAGCTGGAGCATGATGTGTGGGCAAGGAGATGGCCCCCCAACTTCTAATTGTTACTTTGACACCCAATCTCTAAAGTTCGAATGTAAATAAAGTCTTAATATTAACAAAATATTATAAACTTGATGTCAATGGCAATCAAGAAGGATCAGTGGTACCGAATCCTCTAGAGTTTGCTTTTCATATTTATGGTCCAATCGAAAACACATAAATCTCAAATTATATAATCATCTCAAATTCTTGTAATTTGCACTTGAACTTTTATTAAGTTGTAAATATACCTGCACCATTTATTTCTTTTTTTTTTTGCTGAAAGTTGAGGCCCTTACACAACTGCCACTTCTGGGTTCTGTTCCCAATTACTAGTTCCCATCATAATTGAAGTAGCCATCAGCCAAAGCTGCCCTCTTCCACTGTGCTGCTGTCTCTCCCGCAGCATTACATTGTCCTTTTCTCTGGTCATGTCGGCTTGTGGCAGCTCATGTCATTCATTTGAGCCTTGCAGCAATGTCCTCCTGTGATTGAACCACCTTCGAGTCAACTGAGAAGAAACTGAGAAGAAACTCAACATTCCTCCAGGCTGCAGACATGGTTCTCACTGGTCTTAGAGGCTGCAACCTGCAATCAATGTGCTTTTCCATCTAAAGATTGTGACCGATCCACAAACTAGGAAGTTAATGCTTAGGCGACAGGCAATTGACAAGGCAGATGCATTGATCTCTTCAATTGTGTAAAAGACAGCCTCAATTTTCTGCATATAAGTTTTTGATTGATCTTTTAGGTGGAGGGATGTCAAGCCGTTACGTGCTGCCTTTATCAGATAGTGGCAAATTGTATGATTCAATATCTCGGCAATTGTTTAGTTCATTCCTGCAGGTCCTGTTCCCTTTGTCTAGTGTCATTATTTTTGTGTGGAAAATTGCTTTGGTATGAGTTGCCATCTGGTGGTAGTTTGAAAGTGTTACTCCAATATTCAGACTCTATGGTCTCTATGAAAAGGTCCAGGTCTAGGTTTTCTTTTGTGGTCGTTGATGACGTATTTTGTCATGTCTCTTCCAGAATGGTCAATGCTAATTTATTGGGCTTTGATTTTTAAGGTGCTGATGGGAGTTTGAACTTTGAAATGATCAGTGTCCAGAAGTTAATTCTTCAGCCTTGGCTTGTGTGCTTCCAACCTTCTTGGGGGCTATCTGATTGATCCGCACCAAGAGAACATACAACAATTTCTATGCTTCTCTTAATAATGTATTTTTGTGTGTTCAACTTCAATGATCATGCGGTTCGTAAAATGGATTAAAAGAGGTGTTGGTACTTGGTTTCGTAGATTAGTAGTTTGAAATAACTTCTGTTTCAAGTGCTTTATCTGGTTGTTGGTATTTTTGTGCTTGCTCTATAATCTTCTTGATAGAGCTGGCCCTGACCTCCTTTACTTTTTTATGATTATAATTGGTTTTTTTATAAATAATTTGCTATTTTTAGTCATCTTAGAGTAAATCTTGCACGCATTTATGTACGATTTATATTCCAAAATTGCTATCAATATTTGACATTTTCATACTGCACATTGTACAATTTATGCTTTTCAGGCCATCAATGATTTAGATTTCCATCCACAAAGCAGCATTTTGATATCTGGGGCCAAAGATCAGACAATAAAGTTTGTGCTTCTTGTACCTACTTTTGTATTTCTTACATTATGTTAGTTTGCACATTAAAGTAGCACATTGTGCTAGTTGATAAGCAAGCTAGTTGATGGATTTGATTCCGGTATTGCTATTGGTAACTGCAGCAAGATGTTGGGTTCCATTCTACTTTTGCTCGAGTAGCCTTTTCTCTGATTTATTTAGTTGTTTCTGTTTGTATACTGATACCTGGTTTTCTCTTTCATTGCATCCCTGCTACATAATAAGTGATGTAGGTCATGTTGTCAAGGTAAATAATTGATGACCGATCATTAAGCTTAAAACATATCATAGACCAGTTACTCTTCTCTATATCATGGACATCATGAGTGTCTTGTTAGTCATATCTGTTGAATAAGAAGTATTTTCTCAACTTTGGTTTTAGTCTTGTGAATGGTAGATATCTTCTTTCAGAAGAAAACTGGGACCGTGGGAGGATGTTATCATTCATCTAATCTGGTTGGTTAGCTACTCTTGAAATTGTGGGGTTGAGCTGATATTTTTATTCTAGTTATATGGCAGATCATTAATGATCTGTGCATGTGATGAACTTAACCTAGCCAACAAGGTAGCATTAGAAACTATCAAACACTGTTGTAGTTTGTGATTTGTGGGTATATAATAGGCTAATAATGACATTGTTATAGTATGTGCGAACCTAATAGGGCTATAATGACATTCATGACTTTGCTGAGTAGCAGAGTCTCGAACTAAAAGAACAAAACAAGTTGTATCGCTCAGTTCATTATTGCGCTCATTCAGATACCATTTGCTTTCCAAAAGGAAATACTCGACTATTTTTCTCAAGTTTTAAGAAAAACTAACATGAACATTACTCCATCCATTAACCGGACTGCACTGAGTGTGGAATCCTTTGAGCAGATTGAGCAAAGAAACAAGAGATGATGACAGTATTGTGAAACCTCTATTTTAATTTAAAATAAAAAATAATTTGATTTTCATTTTAGTTGGGAAAAGCAAGTTGAGGTGAGTGGTTGGCCAACAAAATATAACAAATTTTTTTAACATTAACGTGTATATAAAAAAGTGAGTCTCAATAACTTCATTAAAACCAGAAAAAATGAAACAAAAAAAGATTTCTATAGGTTAGGAGGATTCTGCATAAAAATCTTCTTCTATTTTACTCATTTTGGGTTGAATAGGGGGCCAGAATCAGATGATCAGCAGTCTGGCCACCACTGACTTCCTTCCCTGCTTTCGGGAGGGGAAAAAGACTTGTACCAGGTGCACCGGACTCGATATGAGGTGATCCGTTAACGTATCCGGATACGAATGGACCCGATAATAATTATTCTGCCTTAAGTGATTGGATCTAGTCTAGACTTGCTGTGTTGCAGGGTGCTTTGGCGAGCTTGGGCTAAAGGGAGGGGCTTTTGATTAGGAGAGTAACTGTTACTGGTGTTCTTGCTGGAGGCTCTCGTGCAGGCAGAAGGAGCATGAGCACTGGGGAGAACCGGGTGTGGTGGGTGGTTTCCGCAGTGGTAGGCAGTTCAAACCGCAATCTAGTGGTACTGAGGATGGTGGAGGTGGCAGCTGTTGGGTGAGAGGGCAATAGAGAGAGGTGCAGGCAGCTGCACGTAAGGGGGAGGGGGTGCAATGAAGATGGTGGTGTACTGGGGTGGTTGCTGGTGGTGGTTCTTGTGTAGAGGTTTCAAATTTACAATGGGGAAAAGAAGGTGGGACGAAGGCTTAGAAGCTGAAGGAGGGTGGAAGGGAAGAGGGCCTCCTGGACCTCCTCAGCCAGGAGCAAGAGAGGGAAGTTAGAGGGAGGAAGGCCTTGTCGGCCAAGGGGAGAGGGAGAAAGAAGTAATCCTTGGGTTCACCAAGTCCTCATTTCATCCATATTGATCTCTAAAGGGGTATGAGATGGGAGGTTTTACAGGAACTTCCATTTTACACTTTAGTCCCTGAAGATTACATTAACAAAAGTTACCTCACTTTTTACAAAAAAATGACCATGTATTCATCTATGATTGAGACCTGAAAGCTTGACTGCATCTCTGCACATGCTTAGAACCTTAAACTGCTTGAAGGCTGTCTTTGCTGGAACTCCAAAGATATGTGCTTGTTTGAGGGCTAGGATATTAATATTCTAGCTGTCATGCATTGCAGGTTCTTTGACTTTTCAAAAACAGCTGCCAGAAGAGCCTTCAGAGTTATTCAGGTCCAGCCAAGTCCTAATTTGTTCTTAACATGAACTCCTTGAAAATTTTCATGCACCAGGTAATCTTGCTTTTTTCTATTTGCCAACAGGATACCCACAATGTTAGATCTGTTTCTTTCCACCCTTCTGGGGAGTTTTTGTTGGCAGGTACAACTTGATGTTCACTTATTGGTTTCTTAAATAACTTTGACCGTCAGATACTTGTGTTCTAGTGTTTGCTTTTGACTGTATATCAGATATTTTTGGTGTTTTCTTTTCTGTTCTAATTGTAGGACGAAACTTTTTGGAAATATTTTCTTTGGTCTTGATGCTTAAAAACATGCATCTCGAGATTTGAATATTAACTGCTTGAATGACCTTTTGGAATCTCCTGTATTTTCTGTGTTGTAGATAGTGTATATGCAATATATGAACAACTCATGTCCATTGCTCTTCAACTATACAGAGCCTCACTGGCATTGTCTGAATAGAAGGGTGAGAAAGGATGCACGGGCTTGATCTAATTTTTAATACCTGAATACAATACAGTTGGTAATCAAAATTTAAGGCAATGCCTGGATGAAAAATGTGCTAGTCAGTGCCCAAGGTTTCTTTTGGGGCTCATGACTGAGGATTGTGGTGTTAGAATAGACCCTGGGATCAGCTGGGGCTGATCTACTCAACCATTGGTCAAGTCAAGTCAGGCAATGCCCTATCAGCTTGATTAGAATTAAAATTGAGAAACTAAAGAAAAACAGAAGAAAAGAAGATTAGTCTGTTTCATTGCCGATTATTGGAGGTTTAAAGAAGGCAGCACCAGCTAAATCCAGATTAGTCTGGTACGCTGGGTTGACTAACATAAGATGTGCCGATGGCGGCAAGGGGATATGGACATTGTTGTCCAGGCACCTGCCTAGGCAGTGCCTTGGTGCCAAGGTGCAGGGCAAGTCACACCCCTGCATCAGGGGGCTAAAAGATGCTAAAGGAACTTGCTTAGGTGCCCAAGGCTAGGCAGGCTGAGTGTTTGCTGTTGGCTTTGTCTTCCCTAGATATCTGACAAGGGATGCAGTCCCATTTACCGCCATAACCTGACTGTCAGTCAATCCGCAAATCATGGACATCTATTTAAAGATAGTGGAATCATATTAAAATGATTCATGATGTCTTATAATATTTATATGGTTGTTGACCCTGGATTCTTAATGATGTCAAGTTTCAACTTGATGGGCTGGTCCAAGGGGCTTTTGCTCAGTCCAAATGCCTTGATGTTGTAATGTCTTCAGCCTCTGGGCCACATGGTGGGAATGCTCCACCTGGAGGGTGTTGCTGGTTGTGTCTTCAAGTCTTCTGAATGGAGCAATCGGAATGCTCTGCCTGGGGGCCCTGCCGCTAGCCATGTCTTCAAGTAGCCAGACTGAATGGTAGTAATGCTCCACCTGGAGGGCCCTGCCATTGGCTTGTCTTCAGATTTTCAGAACCGAACTGTGGGAATGCTCTCCCTGGAGAACCCTGCCCCTCACCGTGTCTTGAAGTTTGCTGGTCTGGATGGTGGGAATGCTCTGCATTGAGGGCCCTGCTGATAGCCGTATCACATCAAATCACTGACCAAGCCATGGCAATGCCCCTAATGGGAGGCCTTGCCACTGGTCAAGCTGCACCATCAAGTTCATTGGGCTGGCCCTGGGGTTCTTGAGTCATTTAATCAAGATGTCAACTTAGACTTTATCTTTTCTATCATTAAGTTGTTCTCTCATGGCCGCCAGTCACTGGAGCCATTAAATATTCAAATGAGAGGGATGCCAGTTTGTGAATTCAGTTTTCCAAATATTTCCAGTTATGATAAAGGAAGTCTTAAATCCAGATTTACATCTGTCTATTGAAATCTGATTGAAACGCCAAATGGTCTCAAATGGCATATTTATTTATGTTCATTTCTACACAGTCTTCGCTTAGAGTTGCTATCTGGATCGGATCACAAGGGGCAAAAAGTCGTCAATCAAGATAGCAAGAAAAAAAAGTGGCAACAATGTGACAAGGGAACATAAACACAGCTACAACATACTCACACATGGCTCCTGTAGCCCTGTGCGATGATTGAAGAATAAAACAGGAACGGGCAGTTACTTCTTGTACTAGTGGAGAGGACAAATGTAGCTGGGCACCCACAATTAGAAAGGAAAGGGCCAGTCGTGATGTCTAGCCTACCTTGCTGGTGCTGGTGGCTGGTAACAGTGTTCCTATTCTATCTCCATGCACCCACAGTGATGAAGGGCCAGAAGTGTCCCTGAACTGGCTTCCCTCACCGTGCGACGAAGTAAATAAGGGAGTTGTGCAACAGAGAAGAAGAAAAGAGATGAAAGAGAGAGAATATGAGCCAATGCAATGATGGGAGCGGCAAGTGCTGATAATAATAGCTAAATAAATAAATTGAAAGGAAATAAAATGAGTATAGAGAGAGAGCAATAAGATGATGCAATTTGATAAAACAAGAACAATAAGGAGAGAGAGAGAGAGAGAGAGAGAGAGAGAGAGAGAGAGAGAGAGAGAGAGAGAGAGGTGGTGAAATAAAGTGAACCATTAAATAAATAAAATTAATTAGAAATATGTAGATGGTGTGTGTGTGAGAGAGAGAGATGGGAGAACTTAAAAAAGAAATAAGAGATGGATAAAGAAAGTGGTAAACAAGAATAAAATGAGATAAATAAAAGAAAGGGAAAAAAATAAATGATAACACAGAAAATAACAGCAAAAGCTATATAATAAATACAAACTGAAAATGGCAAAAGTGGAAGAAATCAAAACAGACATTCAAAATAACAAAAAATAGTAAATACACTAAAAATGCAAAAGTACAACAACAATACATAATAAAAATAAAATAGTACATGCTTAAAATACTAAAATTCAGTTTATAACAGTAAGAAAAGAAAAGAAGAGAAACATGGAAGTTAAATAAATGTAAATATGATATTAAATAAAAAGATAAAGGAAAGAAATAAGCAAGGCAAAAAAATTGAAAAATGAAGTAATAAAAGAGAGAGAGTGTGTGTGAAAGGTAGAGAAGAGAAGAAAAAGAGGAATAATAAACAAAAGAGACAGAGAAGAAAAAATAGAGGGAAAGAATGGAGAGAGAGTATGAGAGTAAAAAAGGAAAAAAAGAGAGAAAGGAAATGAAGAGTGAAAAAAGAAAGGAAAAGAGAAGGAAAGAGATAAAGTGAGGAAAAGAGAGAAAAGAAAACGAATAAAGATCAAGTGAAATGGGTCCAATTTTACCTGAATGGGACTTGAGAATCCCAATTTTTCCAATTAGGCTCTATCTACTCAATTGGGCTTCAATTCCAAGAAGAGAGAGAGATCGAATTTCATGTAATGGGTCAAATATCTATTTAATTGGGCCCAAATATCCTCAACAACTTTAAAATGAAGCAAATAAGCCTTATTTGCATCAAATATGTCATTTCCTTGCAATTGGGCCTCAAGTATGACAAGTGGCCCTAGATTCCATGCAAGACAAAATATTTCCAATTTTTATGTGGATCTGAAACTCCCTAATAGCCCTCCAAATGTGCCCAAATTTTCTTAAAGTGCTTATTTTGATGGAGAGAGGTGCAACCATAATTCAAAAAACCTACATCATAACTTCACTATTCACACCATGTCATGCCCATATATACAAAAAAACAAAAGCCATATATCATCATATACATATTTCCTTAATTTTGAGGTTTCAACCATACGTTTAAGTTTTTTTAATTATATATATTAAAATAGTCAAAGTTTTCTCTCAACTCATTTTTTACATACATAAGCACATTTACTTGCTGCACACCTACCTTAACATATTCAAAACATGCAAGCTTGGGATGGAGGGAGGGGGGAGAGAGAGGGAGGGAGCGAGGGGGAGAGAGGGAGTGTGGGGAGAGAGAGGGGGAGTGAGAGAGGGAGGGAGGGATGGGGGGGGGAGGAGAGAGATGTATGCTATGGATTGCAGGGAAAGTCAATTTCACTATATAGCTGTATGCTATGTACAAAACCTGCCCGTATAGCTGTCAATTCTATCTTTTGCTTATTGTTAATTCCTTTGAAGGTGAATTGGATTAAAGTCAATTTCACTGTATAGCTGTATGCTATGTACAAAGTTGCCCATATAGTTGTCAATTCAATCTTTTTCTTATTGTTGATTCTTTTCTTTTAAATTAGACATTAACATATTCTATTTTTATTATTAATATATTTTATTTTTTATTATGTGGAAGTGTGGTGTTTCTAGGAGAATGTATCTTTGTCTCTTTGAATAAGCAGGCATGTCATTTGAAGGCTACAAAATAGTTGTATATGATATGTTTGCTTAACCACAGGTAACAGTCTGGAAATTTGTAATTGGCTACAGAGAGAGAGAGAGCGAGAGCGAGTGAGCATTTTGTTTTTTGACCTGGGGAAACTTTTTCTTGATTTTTTTGGGCATACGCCTTTTATATTTTACTTCATTTAGAAAGATATCTTGTATCACGTGTCTTGATTCATTTGAAGTTTTCTTAAAAGAGTGTTAATTGCAGGTACGGACCATCCCATACCCCATCTCTATGATATCAATACATTTCAGTGTTACCTGCCAGCAGACTATTTAGACTTGAACTCTAATGCTGCCATAAACCAGGTGTGTTGTTTTTATGGAGGCCTTTCCCTTCTTGTTAAGATGAAAATAACTAAGCTCTTTTTTTATTTGTTCTTGTTGTGACTGACTGAGTGTAATTTGAGTAGAAGAGTGGAGAGCCAAGAGAGATGCACATAAACTGGAAACAAGGGGGGCTGTGGCTTCTGTTAAAGTGGAATAACTGCAAATGCGATGTTACATAAGATCTGTTATACGTGATAGGAAAAATGTTGGGAACAACTGAAATATAATTAGTCAATTGAACTGCATTTATAACCTAATCACTGCGGTGGAGTATCCATGTAGTTCTATTAGTTCTATTATTTATTCTGAGCTCTTTGCTTATTTTTCATTCTGCAGGTGAGATATTCAACTACAGGTGCAATGTATGTGACCGCCTCCAAAGATGGTGCCATCCGAGTTTGGGATGGGGTTACCGCTCAATGTGTCCGTTCCATCAATCAAGCACATGCCTCTTCAGAAGCCACCAGTGCAAGATTTACAAAGGATGATAGGTAATGCTTATTACATTGGAGGACAGAACCGGCCATGACTCCTCAGTTCTACAGCTTGTACTGTGCACTTTTTGTCATCACTATAGAGGAATCCCAATCTTTAGATTTGAAGATTTATAAATGTCTTGCATGCTGATAATGTTTTTGGGGCTTGTAACACCTTGATGGTCCTGCTATACTGGCAGTTATTTTTTTAGCTGTCCTATGCACAGATATTAAAGATTTTAATGAATATTCATGTTCATGTATTTTAGCTTATGTTTGTTCATATTTCAGGTACGAATGCCTTTGTAAATTGTGGTGTTAGCAAGAAATTATCTGAATATCACCAGGCCATAACATCAGATGTTCCGGAAAGTTACCGATCATCCATTTCCATGATTCTAAAGTTGTAAAAAATGATGAATTACAGGCCAAATTAGTTATCGCTACTGTTAATAAGAAATTATCTGAATATTTCTGTAGGCTTTGACTTCAGTGAGCATATTGGTGAACATAATTTCATTAGTATCACAACTCAAGTGGAGACTTGGAGTCATGCCCATAGATCTAGTATGACAACTCAAGTGTATAGGAGAACTTGAGTCCCCTTTAAGGTTTGGTTGAGATCATACTTATGATACTCAAACTACTAGTGTAGGTTCCTAAAAAGAAAGATGTTGTTGCCATTATTATTATTGTGGTTGTTGTGATTGTTTTATGGAATGGAATATAAGATCCTAGACTAAAGTTACACTTCCTCAATGATCTATTGCCTGACTGGAAGTTGAGACAATTCTGTTGAACATAAGCTAAGATCGCTATCCTAAGTGAAACATCTGAAGTTGGTTCATACTTTGCCGCATGCTAGATGAAGTATGTTCTTGACGGTTAGATTCTTATTATGTATGGTGCATGGTTCATTACCTTTACCTTGACAATGTCGATTGTGTATCACATTACTTGTCACACTTGCCCCAAGGATCGCCGGATCGGGATCGGATCCTGGATCGGTGGGGTCCGATCCAGGCCGATTCCAATGGAGCCAGACCGATCCAGAATCGGTCTGGATCGGTTTTTTTTTTTTTTTGCTTTTCGAAAAAATATGGAAAAATCGCCAAAAAATCAATAAAAATACATAGGACTCAGGAAAAATGTGAAAAAAAATATAGGGAACACTCATTCATATCACAAATTAACAATCAATCATATAGAACACATATCATATCCAATCACACAATAGAACACATCATGCATCAAATAAGATACATGTTTTTACCAAACAAACAATCATACCCAACTCCACAAATTGTACAACACATATTCTTCTTACCACTCATATTAGGCCAAGCAATTCCAGCCCCCCCCCCACCTAGGGGGGGGGACTGTAAAAAACAGTCACCCCTTCGGGGGTGACTGTTGAACACCCCCGAAGGGGTGCTAATCACCCCTTCGGGGGTGCAATTCCACCCCCCATTGGGGGTGAAATAATCCCCCCCAATGGGGGGATTTTATGCTGCAGCCCCCCCCCCCCCACCTAGGGGGGGGACTGTAAAAAACAGTCACCCCCGAGGGGGTGACTGTTGAACACCCCCGAAGGGGTGCTAATCACCCCTTCGGGGGTGCAATTCCACCCCCATTGGGGGGTGAAATAATCCCCCCCAATGGGGGGATTTTATGCTGCAGCCCCCCCCACCTAGGGGGGGACTGTAAAAAACAGTCACCCCCGAGGGGGTGACTGTTGAACACCCCCGAAGGGGTGCTAATCACCCCTTCGGGGGTGCAATTCCACCCCCATTGGGGGTGAAATAATCCCCCCCAATGGGGGATCCCATGCTGCAGCCGGCCAGGGGCCAAGGCCCGGGGGGGGGGAGGGGAAAGGAGATCGAACCCCCCCCCCCCTTACAAACCTTGTGCTGTTTAGGGTGGATCGCCCCTCCCCAAGGTGGATCGCCCCTCCCCAAGCCTTGAATAGGCTGGATCGCCCCTCCAAATGCTGGATCGCCGGATGCTGAAGCCCTAGATCTCCAAGGCGCCTTGGGGGGAAGGAGAAGAAGCCAAAGGGGGCAAGTGGGGGGAGAATCGGTCCGGATCGACCCCAAATAGGGGGTGATCGGACCTTAAAACAGGACCGGATCGATCCCGGAATCGGTTCGATTCCGGGTCTTCCGGTTTTCCGGCGAATCGCTCCGGATCGACCGATTTTGGGATCGATCCGGGTGGATCGGTCCGGGATCGACCGATCCTATCGATTCCGGCCGATCCAGCCGGGACTCCCGGCTGGATCGCTAATTCCGATAAGAATCGGATCGGTAGGTACCGATCCGATCCAAGAATCGGTCGATCCCGATCCGGATCGACCGATTCTGCAATCCATGACTTGCCCAGCATAGGAAGAGCCTATAAATATCAAAGATTTTACTCATTAGTTTAATAAATTGCATTGATAAGATATTCATGGAACTGCTGGTGAACGAATCGCAAGGAGTTATAGTACATAGGTAGGTCCTAATTGATGGGCTTTTGTCAAGAAGAGTGACAGTGATACAAGGCAGTTTTTGAAAGCATTCTGAGCATAAGAAGAAACACAACTGTTTTTATGCCCAGAACTGCTTTTGAAAAGCTAATGACAGGGTAAACTGGAAACATTATGCATGTTACCTTTTGTCTTGTGTGTTTTTAGCAAGTGGAAAGGATGATTCAAATGCTTATTGAATAGGCCCGTTTCTGTTCTTGTCGATGGAGAACTACCTGCATACTTCCCTAGCAGCAGAGGACCGAGTGAAAAGGATCTTTTCTCACCCTATTTAAATTTCTTGATGGACAAGCTAAGTTTGATATGGAACAAAGCTACACCGGGCAGTTAATCCAGGGTATTTGCATTGGGAATAGGAGGTCCAGATGACATGAAGACAGTGAACTTGAAGGTATTGTTAATATTGCTGGAAGCTATTTGTGGGTCCTTTAAGAAATTTTAAGAAATTTAGTTTCTTTAAGAAAATATCCAGAGTTTATGTCCTTTTCTTGTATCTGGAGAGTTATTTGCAGGTCAATCCCATCTATGTTTTTTCTCCCAATAGTACGTTTGGTGATTGTATGAGAAATCATGGTTTGGAAAGATGAATGGGTGGAGGTCAGGTTTTAACAAATGAATTTCCTGATTTAGAAGCATTTCAACCTTTCATTATTGCTGACACGTGGAAATCCATGGATCAGTCTCTTTTGGATAAGGAATTTTGTAGAGATGTTGAAAATGAAGTTTTTGCTTATTTTTGTAGCTCCACAACATGCTAATGATAAAGATCTCTGCGGCCAATAAGGATCATTCAGTTTGTTTCTGGAATAAGAAGGATGCTTTATCTGTCAAATTTGCATTCTTATTCTGTATAGAGGTGCTTGAGTTGCTTGTTTTAAGCAGGTTTGCATAACTTTGTTTCATCCAGCTATTTCTAGAAGATAGCTTGGGTTGGTTTTTCCAAAGAGATATCATGACTTGGCTTTTAAATATGAATATGGGAGATGTCGGTCTTGTGGTAGCAAATAAGAGAGTCAAGATCTATGTTGTCGTTCAAGGTGTGAGGCGTCTGAGGTGAGGAGAGCCTCACCTCGTTTCAGGTGCTTGAGGGGAAGCAAAAAATGGTTTGCAAAATTGGCTGATTCTGGATTGAAATTGGCATGGGTTGACTGGCTGACTGATATGGGGGAGGGGGAATCCAATTCCTTCGTTGAATCTCTACTTAGTCGGGCCAAAATTGGCCCAACATTGGATTGACCATTTTTTCTGATTTTTCTAAAATAACGATTCCGGCCAATTCTGTTGGTTTTGCATCATCTGATCCAGATTGGAATTGACTATGGCTGATCCAGGCCCCCTTCTGATCCCGCAATCCCTGGAACATGGCGGGATCAGGTGAAGTAGATGATCTTAATAGGCCCATTGGACTTGTGTCTAGAAGTTAAGTTGTACTCCTCTGCTAGACTGCTACTGATCTTCCCGATTCAGCTGCTAAGTGGTTCCAACTTGAGTCTCAGACCTAGCTTGTATCGGGTCCATTGGACCCTGTAATCGGGTCTTGTGAACTGGCAGGGAAGACGGCTGACGCATTAGGCACTTGCGGTGTGCACCCAAGCAGCAGTGGTGGCATTGTAGACTGCCTTGGTGTCACAAGTCGAGGTGATGAGAGGCCGCCTCATCTCGTCTCATTGCCTTGGTCACCATTGATAAGATAAGTCAAGATCAATTTTTTTGCATTCTATATTTATATATTTGGGTGCAGCAAGCTCCTTGTACAAGGATTTTTCTATTTCAAAATTTTATGGGTCTCTACTTCCGTTTTTGGAGAAATTCATGGTTTTAAGCATGAGCAGGCCATTTCTAACATGAGTTTTCTGGATGTGCTCTTGAGTGTGCATGTGCCCATGAATGAGTGTATATTTGAAAAAAGTTTTACCCAATTGCTGATATATTGAGGTGGGAACCTCCATAGTTTCACAATTTTTTTATTATGTTATATATATTAATATCATTTGAACAAGACTTATTCCATTTTAGAAATGTGAAGTTATATATGGTTTGTGGTTTCAAATTTGACCTCTCTGAACACCAAATTAAGTTGGTGTTAATTATATTGGACATAAGCTAGATTCCCCTTAATCAACCACTAGGAACACATGCTATTAGCAATTAGTTTGAACCGAACATGCATACTGACATGAGGGAATGACTTTTTTTTATTTCTCATGATTCTCAATTAATTTATTTTATGATGATTTATTGTGTTGGATTGTTTTTTTTGCTTTTTTATTTCATGATTTGAAAATTTATTTGATTTATGATTCTATTTATTATTATCACTTTTTATCATTTATTTGTTCCATTCCTTCATATATTATTATTATTATTATTATTATTATTATTATTATTATATTTTTGATTATTTAACAATTTGACATTAAGTGTTTGAGCTTTTAATTTTATACTGTTTTATGATATTTAATTTTTTACTGTTATTATTATTAATTATGCCGCCACTATCCTGTTTAATTTGCAATAAATATCAAATTTCATTATGATTTAAATTTAATTATCATAGTTATTTACTTGATTTTTTCTTGATTTAGGTTTTGATTAGATGGTGAATTTTATTTTGTTATCATTAGTTCAAGTTCTCTATGTTTTTTTAATGTTGTCATAGTTTTGTTATTTTAAATTTTTTATTGCCACTTGTCTTGTTTAATTTCTTCTTTGTTATATTTACTTGTTTCTAGGATTTTGATTATATCATTTTAATTTGTGTTATTGTTTCAATATTATTTATTCCACATACTTTTTATGCTCATTTAAATAATTTAGTTTTCTTAAATTTATTCAGAGGGCCATAGGAAATGTATATAATTTTATTAAGTTGGATGGGTGAATTTCATGTCATGATAATAAGTGGGAGATCCAATATGAAAAATTTCATTTTATTTAATGAAGCAACATAAGGAGTACCATTCAAACTCAAACGCAAATGCGTTGTCCCAAATAATTGGGGTCGGCTACATGGATTCTTCTTTTCCATTCACCACAGTCTTTTGCTAACTACTCCTATATGTTTAGTTCCTCCAAGTCATATTGGATACACTTAAGCCAAGTTAACTTGGGCCTATCTCTCCACCTCTTCGGTGCCGACAACATCAGGATCTTAACTTGTTTGATAAGCATCTCAAGAGAGTACCGCCTGATATGTTTAAACCAACAAAGTCTTTTTTTTACAATATCCTTGATTCTTGTAACTCTCATTTTATCTTTAATGCACTTGTTATAGATTTTATCTACCAAAGTGTGGCCATGCATCCATTGTAACATCCGCACTTCAGCTACACTAAATTTAATAATATGCTTCTTCTTACTTACCCAGCACTCACTATTGTAGAGTATGGTGGGTCTTATAACCGTGCGATAGATTTTTTTTTTTCAATTTTAAGTAGATTTACGATAGTATAGAATCTCCGTCGTCTGTCTCCATTTCAGCCATCACACTTTAATCCTATTGTTGACATATTTGTCACATTTCCCGTCCATATGTAAGATTGAACCCAAATATTTAAATTGGATACCCAGTGCGAGAATCTTTCCATCCAAGGTTACTTCAAGCATTCAACTCTTGGGGTTCAGCAAAATTTATTGTGCATATATTTCATCTTTGTCCTGCAAATTTTGAATCCCTTAACTTCTAACATAGTTCTCCATTGTTCAAGTTTCAATCTTCTTAATCTTCGATGCCATATTAGCCCACATTGACTCGCCTCTCCATTTATATCCCATTCATTACGCTTGGAGGCCTTATCCCTAAATATCTTTTGTTTACTTCCCCTCATTTCTTGTCATTTGATTTTTTGAGCATTCTTTGTAGCATCTTTTGCAACTGCCATAGGAACTTAAAATTCAAGAATTGGAGTTTATGCAGGGCTGTGAGTGCTTTACTAGGTATAACTTTGTAATTTTTACATAGAGCACATCTTGCTTTTTTAGTAAGGATAAAGTTAATCTGACTTCTACTTTTTCTGTTCTTAAACGTTACTAGGTGGAAGTATCTCTTGTTGAAGTAGATTTTGTTAATCAAGCCGTGGGTCACCGTAAACTTCAAGATATTTTTTCCTTTTTCATTTTGCTTTCTACACCTAAAAAGTTTGTGTGAATGCTCTCAAATTCACTTCCTTGGGGCCCGTGTGAACCTCTTTTTTCTGCGTCTTCTCTTTAGAAAGAAAGACATCTCCGGACTTTTTTAGGAAAATAGATGATACCTAAAATATTAGGCAGTCCGGTGCAAGGATTGCCATCTCGGATCTCGGCTTCGTCTCGGGGGGGTGAAAGAGAAGAGATCTCGGAGAGATCTCGGAAAAATCTCGGGAGATCGAATCTCGGATTCTCATATCAAAATGTATATATGTATGAAACATAACATAATATCTTATAAAAATAGGAGTACATAAATGAATTTACATGAAAATATATAACACATTTTGTACATCAATTATGTGAATGAACAATTACGAGCACTTTCAATACCAAAAAGATAATTTTTGTGCTTCTAAAAGATTTAAACTTGTATGTAATCTTATTTAAATACTAATATGGTATTAAACTTGTAACACATTTTTATGTGATAGTATAAGTGATAGTGAAATATATTAAATGTGTTTACACTATCATAAACGGGGCGCAAAGTAGTCGCGGATCGACCTCGTTTCTCGGCCTCCTTGGCGCAGAGTAGTCGCAGATGGACCAGTCTACATGGGACGAGATCTCGGCGATCTCATTTCTCGGCCTCCTTGGCGAGACCGAGATCTCGCGAGATCTCGGCGAGATCTCGCGAGATGGCATTCCATGGTCCGGTGATAGTTTTAAAAATATTAGAACCGAGGTTCGGGTTCTTTGAAAATTTCATTTTTTGATTCTTCTCCGCCGGATGGTGCGAGTATCCGGCGTTAACTTACATCGAGCAACGGCTCGAACGCCTTTGATTAACCGTCGCGGCAACCTGTTTTTGGAGACATGCACATCCACAAAAAGTAAAGAACTCAAAAGGGCAGCGGCCTTTTGGGTCTGATGAGATGCAAACCGATTTGTTTCGGGTTTGTTTTATTTGTTTGTTGGTTGATTTTTGGATTGACTTGAAAGTCGGTTTTGAGTTTTGGAGTTTGAATCAATTTGTTTGATTGATTTGTTGTTTGGCTTCTTTTTTTGTTTTAGATTGAATTTGGTTAATTCAAGTTGTTTTGGTTTGAATCTGGTTTGGTTTTGATTTTTGATGAGTTTGAAGTGTTTTAAGCAATTTTGGTATTTGTTGTTTGATTGGTTTGTTGAATTTTCAGATTCTGGATTTTTTCAGATTTCTGGATTTTTTGGTTTTGAGTTGGTTTTGGTAAAAAATCTGATTTTTCTGGTGGTTGACAGATTTTTTGGTTTGAAATCTGATTTTGGTTTGATTTGCTTCAAAAACCGGTTCAATCTCGTTGAAGATCGGTTGTTTGTTGAACCGGAATAAGTTGAATTTCAGATTTTGTTTAGTTCTGATTTTTTTTATGACTTTCAGATTTGATTTTTTTTGTTTTAATTTTATGTTTGAATTTGAAATGGTTTTAATTTAGTTTGGCGGTTTGCATCGCCTCCGACCCATCGGGTCACTTTGAATGCCCGGCTTCATGCATCGATATGAACATCAAAGCTTCAGTTCATTGAAAGATGGGGTGGAGTACATCGGTGTATGTGTGAACCTCTTTTTTCTGCGTCTGTTCTTTAGAAAGAAAGACATCTCCGGACTTTTCTAGGAAAATAGGTGATATCCTAAAAATATTATGTAGTCCGGTGATAGTTTAAAAATATTAGAACCGAGGTTCGGGTTCTTTGAAATTTTCATTTTTTGACCCTTCTCCGCCGGATGGTGCGAGTATCCGGCGTTAACTTACATCGAGCAACGGCTCGAACGCCTTTGATTAACCGTCGCGGCAACCTGTTTTCGGAGACATGCACATCCACAAAGTAAAGAACTCAAAAGGGCAGTGGCCTTTTGGGTCCGATCAGATGCAAACCGTTTTGTTCGGGTTTGATTTTATTTGTTTGTTGGTTGACTTTCGGGTCGACTTGAAAGTCGGTTTTGAGTTTGAATCAATTTGTTTGATTGATTTGGTTTTGTTGTTTTATTTGTTTGATTTTTGATTTTGGTTGATTCCAGTTGTTTTGGTTTGAATCTGTTTGATCTTTGGACTTAATTGGTTCAAGTTTTTGTTTTGATTTCAGTTTTGATGTGCTTAAGGTTTTAAGCAATTTGGTATTTGTTGTTCGGTTGGTTTTATAAATTTTCAGATTTCTGAGTTTTTCTGAATTTTCTGGTTTTGAGTTGATTTTTATCCATTTTGGGTGTTTGGAATGTTGTTTATTTGATTCTTTTTGGGAGAAGTTAAGTGAATTTTCAGATTGCCAAAAATCAGATTTTTGAAGCTGGCTAGAATCCGTTTTGAGGGATTGCTTAAATCTGATTTTTGTTGGTTGCATGAATTTAATTTGAAACCTGATTTTTGATGGTTGACAGATTTAATTTGAATCTGAATTTTCTGTTTTGGCAGATTTTTTATTTGAAATCTGATTTCGGTTTGGTTTGTTTCAAAACCGGTTCAATCTTGTTGAAGATCGGTTGTTTGTTGAACCGGGACAAGTTGAATTTCAGATTCTGTTCATTTCTGATTTTTTGATTTTTAGATTTGATTTTCTGTTTGAATTCCCAGATTGGGTTTGAAATGATTTTTATTTTTGGTTTGGCGGTTTGCATCGCCTCCGACCCATCGGGCCACTTTGAGCGCCCGGTTTCATGCAATCCAAATTGACATCGAACTTCATTTCATTGAAAGGTGGGGTGAATACATCGGTGTACAATGTGATTGATCCTTCCCCCAATATAGGTTTATCTTCACTACTTTGGAAAAATTTTGGCATTACGACGGCATGCCGGCTATTTTTCCAACTTAGTGAAAATTTACCCATCCAAAATAGCCAGCCTTAGCTTAGCCATATTGGGGGAAGGAACCGCTGGCTACGGGTGCATGCCCGCGCCACCGTCCGGATCGACATTCCGGGGCGGACCCGGGGGGAGTCGTCCATTTCTTTTCAGTTTTATTTCTGTTTTTGTTATTTTTTAAAAGGGCACTTGGGCCGGTCTTGAGTTCCATCGGCGTTCAAAGCCGGTCTTCAATCTTCATGGGCCCACTGGGCCCTGTCTTGTGCTGCTTTTTGGGCCGGAAGGGCCTGTTGGGAAAGCTGCTGCTCTGCTGGCCCTGCTTGGCTGGACCGGCTTGGAAGGCCACCCGGCTATGCCCTTGGCCCGTCGGACGGTTTCCAAGGGGTGCCGGGCCGTCACCTTCAAGCCGGCCCACTTCCGGCTGCTGTCCTCCTGTTTGGAGCTTCCGGGACTGCTGTCCTCTCAGTAGGCCACAATGGGGCTGTTTTGGTTTGGGTTTAGGTGGGCCGGAATGGGCCTGCACAAAGGGCTATTTTGGAGATCAGATTTGGGACCGGCTTTGGGGTCTGGTTTGGTGACCGAACAGGACCTGGTTGAGGTCTGTTTAATGGGCCACAAGGAGGGGCCAGGACAGCAGGCTGAGAGGAGGCCGATTGGGGACCTGTTTTGGGCCTGGATTGGGACTGCTCCTAGGCTAGCAATGGGCCTGATTATATGCTGGTTGTGGGTCGGCTATGGGCCTGGGTAGAGACCAGGAAATGGGCCGGTTATGGGCCTGAACAAAGGTCAGGTTATGGGCCGATTATAGGTCTGAACAGAGGTCAGATTATGGGCCGGTTATGGGGAGTTTTCCCTACTGTGGGAGGGAGTGTACGGCTGGGCCAAGTGGACCTGCAGATGGGCCTGCTAAATGGGCCGCAGGAGGTGTGACTGGGAGACCATGTTGGGGCCGGATTTGGGCCAGGATTGGGGTGTTCGGTTGGACTGAAATAGGCCTGCGCAAAGGGGCTTTTAGGGGCCTGGTTTAGGTCCGAACATGGGGCTGTAGAAGATGATTTTTGCAGACCGACCAGAGGGTGGAGATGGACCCTAGAACAGGTAGAAAAGAAGGCCCTTTGAAGGGCTACATGGGCGCACCAACTGGCCTTTACCTTTCCTTCTTCTCTTCTTCTTCTTTCCTTCTTCTTTGGCTGCTGGCAGGTATGCACGTGGGCAGGTGCAGCAGGTGGCAGCAGTAGCAGGTAGCAGAGTTTGGCAGGCGCAGGTGCAGCAGTTTGGCAGCCTCCCGGCGTCTGAAGCAGCCCCTCTGATTTGTGCGCACCCCTCTTCCTTTTATAGAGGCTGGAGGGGGCAGATGAAGAGCCAGCAGGTGTGTGTACGTAGGTGACCCTTGGCCTCCCCAACTCTTTGAATTCCCACCAGTCTTCAATATTGGACTGACCCTTGGTATCTCCCACGTAGGCTGGCCTCATTGGCTTCCCCCCTCCAATTAATAGGTCAAGGAGGAGGTGGCAGGTTATGTGCGTACAAGGCTTGCTGAGGTGGCAAAACTGGGCCTGTTTTTCAATGGCTGCGGCCCACTTCTTCCCTCTCTTATGGGCCTGTACGTAGGTGAGTTATAGGAGCTGGAATTCAGTTAATTAAATTAAGAAAGACTGGGCCAGCTGGAATTTGTGCCAATGGGCCCAATTCAGGACCTGTTTTGGGTCCTGATTTGACCCAATTGAGGGTCGGTCCAGCCAGAAATTGGCCTGAACCTATTCTCTTTTTTTTTTTGCTGCCCACCTCCTGTTTTTTTTTTTTCTGAAAATTCTGACGCCAACAGTGTACAATGTGATTGGTCCTTCCCCCAATATAGGTTTATCTCCACTACTTTGGAAAATTTTGGCATTACGACGGCATGCCGGCTATTTTTCGAACTTAGTGAAAATTTACCCATCCAAAATAGCCAGCCTTAGCTTAGCCATATTGGGGGAAGGATCGACAGCTACGGGATTCATGGCCGCGCCCCCGTCCGGGTCGTCAGCTACGGGATGCATGCCCGCGCCTCCGCCCAAGGTGGAGTTCCCCGCTAGGGGTGAATCTCCTTAATTTAACGTTGCTTTCGCATTTCTGATTTTTTATTTGTTAATTTTCTGAAGGCCACTTCGGGCCGGTCCATTCCTTCGGCGTTCAAAGCCGGGCTTCAATTCTTGCTTGAATTTGGGAGGACAGCTTCTAGGAGGGAAAGCCGGACCCGTGAAAGGGCCGTTGAGGCTCTCTCCTCCTTTGATGTGTTGAGGGGAGAACCGGACCCGTGAAAGGGCCGTTGAGGTTCATTCCTCACTTGATGGATTGAGGGGAGAACCGGACCCGTGAAAGGGCCGTTGAGGTTCATCCCTCACTTTGCCGGTACATGCCACAAGGGGGCTGCTGCAGCTTCTTCTTTCACTTCCTGCTGCAAGGGAGCTGAAAAATGGACCTTTTTGAAGGCCTGGATTGGGGGCCAGACGTGGGCTGGGAATGGACCTGGCTGAGGTCTGTTTGTGGGCTGGACAGGAGCCTGAGCAAGTGTGTATTTGGGCAGCTACAGGAGGGCCGAGATGGGTCTGCGCAAGGGCACTTGGCTGGACCGAAAGTGGGCTTGCAGGGGGTCTGCTAAATGGGCCGCAGAGGGGCCTTGGTAGCAGGCTGTGTTGGGGCCGGTTATGGGCTTCTCTTTGGACCTGCACTAGGCTATTTCTGGTGGGCTGTAAAGGAGCTGAAGGTGGGTCTGAATGAGGCTTGTTTCAGACCTGCAGGATGTATGTTCGGTTGGGCCACATAGGGGCTTGATTTTAGCTGCGAGAAGGGCAGGCAATTGGGCAGATTTGTGGGCTCCTTTCTGGGCCTGCATAGGGGTCTACTGGATGGGCCGTGAGGGACCTATGCAAGAAGCCGAACAAGGCTGAAAATGGGCCTGCAAATGGCCTGTTTGGGGGCCTGAACATGGGCCTGGATTGAGGCCAAACGTGGGCTGGTTATGGGCCTGAACGGAGGTCAGGTTATGGGCCAATTATAGGTCTGAACAGAGGTCAGATTATGGGCCGAGATGGGGAGTTTTCCCTACTGTGGGAGGGTGTTCGGCTGGGTCAAATGGCCCTGCAGGTAGACCTGTTAAATGGGCTGTATATGGGCCTGGGAGTGGGTCGGCCATGGGCCTGCAGAAGGGCTGTTCAGTAGGCCATATTGGAGGCCGGATTTGGGCCTGAAATGGGGTGTTCGGTTGGACTGAAACAGGCCTGCGCAAGGGAGCTTTCAGGGGGTCTGGTTTAGGTCCGAACACAGGCTATCAAGATGATTTCTGCAGACATACCAGGGGCTGGAGATGGACCTGGAACAGGTAGAAAAGAAGGCCCCTTTGAGGGCTACATGGGCGCACCAATCAGCCTTGTTTACCTTTTCTTCTTTTCTTCTTCTCCTTCCTTCTCCTGGCGGCAGGTTGCAGGCGCAGATGGCAGCAGCACTGAGGTAGCAGACCGGCAGCCTGTCGGCGCTTCCAACTTCCTCTTCTCTGGCTGGTGCGTCCCCCTCCCTTTTATAGAGAGTGAAGAGGGCAGGTGAAGAGCCAGGAGTGGCATACGCTGGTGACCCTTGGCCTCCCCCATGGGAGTTACTCCATTTAATCATATTGATTGAGTGGCTGTCCCTTGGCTTTCCCCCTCCTTCAACTGACTGTTGGGGGGCTGTGCTGGCAGCTGGGTGCGTACAAGGGTGCTGAGGTGGCAAGTGGGTGCGGCTGGGCCTTGTTTAGACTGCCACTGAAGTGGGCCTGGCCCAATTGGGCCTGGTTTCTGGGCCAGCAGGCTGAGAGAAGGCCCAGGCCCTCCTATGGGCTGCGCACATGGCCTGAACTTGGCCTAACTGTGCCAATTGTGGGCTGGATGAATCCGGCCCCTGCTGGGGTGTTCAATTGGGCCCAATTGTGGCTAATCTTATGGGCTATTGGGCCAGCTCCTAGGCCAGGCCATCTGTTTTACTCCTTTCTTTTCTTTTTTTATTTTTTTTTGAAAAAATGTACGCCAACAGAGCCTTACGTAACTATTGAGATCACCACCAATCAGTATCCTCTTCTCATTTGATATCCCTTGTATGATATGGTCTATGTCCTCCCATAATTGAAACTTTCAGCTCACTATTGGCCCCTACTAGAGTACATTGTATGAATAAATAAACAATGAAGCATGAATAACCACTAATCCCTAATGAATGAAATGAGATGGACCGAGGAGACATAAATTGTCGTAAGTCTTAACTTTGGATAGTCATGAACTTTGAGCATTTCAAGGTTGAGGACAATTTTTAGAAATTAAGGGTCATGCTTCCCCTTGATCTCTACACTTTTGATCATAGCATGCCTGTGGAGCATGAATTGGGGACAAAATTTAATATGTAGGATAATACTTCAATACATAGTACCTAATTAGCTTTCTTCATGGACTGTTTGGAGTACATTATTGAATGCATATATATATTTTTTAGAATATATTATCAAACACTTCCCTAGTTCAACATTCACGAACATTTACCTTACTTGTATCAGCCAAAGTCTGTAAAGTTATTTATATAGCTTTTCTTTTCTTTTCCTATCTTTATCTTTGGCTCTTATGCTTCAAGCCTTCATTGTGCTCCAATCTCTCTCTTATTGTTCTCTCTTTCTTCAAATGAGGAAATGATGAGCTATTTAAAGTCATGGGAGTGTGGCATCTCATGGGATGTCCCACTAGTTAAAGTTTTACTGCTCCCACTTTGTTAGAAAGCATTGCGCTAAAGCTGCTCTCGCCAATCTTTCTCACCCCCATCGGCTGGATTGAATAGTGGGGGTTGACATATGTTTTTTTTCTTTTTCTTTTCTGCATGTTAACTATAGAATCAAAATAGTTTATGTATCTAATCTAGTATTACCTTAAAGGCCAAGGATGGGAAAATTGGAATTGGAATTGGCTGATTTTTTGGGAAGAAAACTGATTCTGAATTAGTCTAAATTGGTCAATTTTTTTTTGTTGACAAAATCGAAAAGATCATGAAAACAGGAATATCCCTAAAAAATAAAAATTATTGATCTAACTTAGTTTTATGTCATTCCAATAGATCTTAAGATAGGTAGATATATTTTAATGGCAATGATCATTTCATCAAACAAAGATAGCGTGAGACAAATGGAATCATTGACATGCAATAAAATGATATACTTTTATTTTACTACTATTTATAGCCTCCATGTTCATCCTCATTCTCTGGATTCTCTTGGATGCTTCATTAAGAAGTGTTTGTCATAATTGGCCTGTATCTATGTGAAAATAATGAATCCACTATTTGAAAAAAATCATAGACATTGATGTGTGCTGAAAATGCAACTAAAATATATGTTTGGAAGTCTTGAGAGGCTTTTGGATAATTTGCGGTCCTGTACTAGTAAAAAAAGTGCTAATTTCATCGCTAACTTCTTCCACTAGAATGTTGTCCCTGTTCCAAAACATTGATCCTTGTCCCACTGGTGCATGCATTGCTAGAAAATCCTCCTCCTCCACTGCCATGTCCACCTGAACCCTAACATTTTGCTATTGGGTAAAGGAATGAACTCTTTTTATTGTCATTTGAGGAAGATGTCTAAGTACTGTTTGTTGGACTATTATGTCATTGTCTGATTTATAACTTTTTTCTTTGTCATTTCCTTTACTTGTGATGAAGATCTCCCAATCCCTATGCCACGTTAATAGACCTTTCTCAATTGTGAAGGGTGTCCCAATCTAGTTGCCATTATCTTTGTATTTGTCTTGGTGAGAGTTGGCTATGAAGTTGGGGCTGTTACTAGGGGTGAAGCTAGGATTGGAGGTGGAGTAGCAGAGATTTCCTCTTGAATATGCTCAGCTTCAACTTGAACATCATCAAGTTTCTCTTCAACCCATGTACGATCCTCAAGATCAAACTCTGATGGTGCTCTACCCATCTTCTCCTCCACCAATGTAGTAAGTGGATACTCCTTTTGGAAATTATTCACTTTAACATCTTCAATGGGTGGTTCATGTGTTTCTGCCTAAGCTCTTTGTTTATATGGATCACTTGCGAATCTAGTAAACCTTTGTTTCGTAATTATTTGGCATTCTTTAATGTTCTTTATTCTTAGCTACATGCCGTAGTGGTAAAACACAAGTTTCTCTAACCTGTTAGATGTTATTCTTTCTTTTCGTGTGAATAAGACTAAATGTTCTTTCGTTCCTTTTATATTGGGAGAAACTTGTACTTTGACTCAGAATCCAAATGGCAATTGCGGCAAGTGGATTCTATCCATTTATTTTGTTAACCTATACTTACCGCTCAGCTGCTGAAAAAACAAGTAGAACATGATGTTACTATCACAATAAGAGTTTGTATGTTAAACTAAGATGTGGTTTGTTTCAATTTCAACATATTAGGCGAAACTTTGGCAAATGAATGCCATAAATTTGGATTTGAGTATACTTCAGTTCCCATTGTATATGCTTGCATTTGAAAATTAAGAGTCGTTAAATTATTAGATTATTAGTGCTAAAAGGGAAAATAATTTGAGAAAGGTAATTTTCTCACTTTTTCTAACTCAGCTTCATATCTGTCTTGTTGAGTTCTTGAAAGCCATTATACTACCGACAAAGTACCCCTTAGGATTTCTTGATCATTGCATACTTGTTCTCCATTTAACATCCAAGGGTTTAAAAAATATTCTACATTCATCACATATGACATGAGAACATACATGTATACATCAAGCAATAAATAAATTATTGATAAGAAGAATTACTTGTTGACACAACGTGTAGTGTTTTGTCCCATTTGACATCTATTATCTTCCACCACTTGTAGCCTTTGCTATGCTTCTCCTTAATTTTTAGTTTCGCTCTGTCTGTGACATCGTAGAGGTATCCTATCTGGTTTCTCTTATTTGATTTCACTAATCTCAACATATTTATAAGTGGTTCAATGATAGATAAATAGTAAACAATTCTCTCTATACAATGTTTGTTCATAATTAAGCACTCTATTTATGCAAAGATCTCTAATTGATTCATCATGTTGTGTAGGTTTAGTCATATAGTAAATATAGTCGGCCGATGTTATATATCGGATCAGTGCATGTTTGTGTAGGTGCATGCTTTTTAAGATAATGAAGTGTGTTACAAATCTAGTCAGCCTAACCCAAGTCTGATCAAATCATACCCCTCTGTATGATGTCTTATGATGTGCAGTAAATGAGGATATGAATAGATGAAGAATATGACTAGTTGTGCTTGATTGACAAGTGTAGAAACAAAAGTCTCCTTGTCTATATCCTCTGACATTAGATGGATAGAGTGTGCCTCATATGGTACCCATAAGAGGCGTGGTCTTTTGTGTTGTACATACTTCTTGCTTGTAGCTTTGTAGGATAGTTCGTTATCTGTCACGAACTTGACGGCCTTCTCCTCTCCATTCTCATCCACAACATCGTTCATAAAGTTAAAAATATAATAAACATTCTTTATATGACTTGAAGCATCAATAAATTTCAAAAAGGTTGTGCCTTCGAAAAAATAGACAGAAGCTGATCATACTTATCTTGATTATCTTTATCCAGCCATCACACATGATTGTACATCTCCTCTCTCTCCATACCAACTTGAATCCATCAATTTAGGTCTTAAGTTCTACTTTATCATTAAGGCCCACGACATAAATATTCTGGTTGGTTGGGATCTTTAATCTCAGTTTAACCTCTCCAATTGCATCAAGCATGATCTAACGGTAGGGATTAGTTGCGGCATATGTTAGAACATCTGTTTTAAGTTAAAATAAAAAAAAAATGTTATTAGTCCATTAAAGAAATATATAGCAAATACATGTATGGGTTGAGCAATTTAAGATTATTATATGTATGTAGAAACTACTTGTAGATATGCTTGATTGTTTGCTTTGCAATGAATGTGTTGATCTTAACTTTTTTAAAAGTTTGTCTTATTGTCCTTTGATAGTTGTTTTGTCGCCTGAACATGTCAGGATCCTTAGTGGCAGTTCGTTGTGTCGAAATAGATAGATGGAATATACCATGTCCCTCTTTACCTCCCACATTATCAATGGATGTGGGCCAGGTGGACGTGACCATAGTTGTCAAGGCAACAAAGGGCCCAAGGCATTTAAGGGTATCAAAACCACCTTGGCGACAAAGGGACCGCTTAGGTATTGCTTAGGTGGTAACATTAGATGTTTATATATGTATATGTATATACATATGTATCCATATATACATAAATATATGTTAATACTATATATTTATGTATACATAAAAATATATTTATACATATAATTATATTTGTATGGTATACTTCAATATGTTTGTTTACGCTTGCAGACATGTAAATATGATTTTATTTTTGTAAGTATGTATGTATTAGTGTGTTTCACAGTAGAGAGTTAATCTCAAGTGAGAAGGAAAAGAAGATTAAGTTATAATTTTAAAATTTTTAAGTATATAACATATATTTATAATCACAAATCATATGTAATAGTTTAAGTGATTGTGAAATATTTTTACACTATCATTAAATGGTCACCTTGGGCACCTTGGCAGGTGCCTTGGGTGCCTTTTGGCCCCCCCAAAATATGCCCCGACAAGGTGCCCCTATAAAAATGCCTTGCTGCCTAGGTGGATGTCTTGGCAACTATGTTAAAGACTGCCAAGGTGGTCACCTAGGCAATGAGAGGTGACTGCTGCCAGTTTGCTTTGACACATCATATTGCCTAGGCGATTGGTGCCACTGTTTTGCTCTGAAGATTGTCCCTGGTAATTTTGTCTCATCCCTACCCTAATGAGATGAACATGGTCTGTTGTTGGGAACTAAGCGTTAATTTGAATACCCTTGCACTGGTTATAAATTTTCCTAAAGCCTCTTGATTTTTGCTCTGATGACCGGAGCTCTACCTCCATTCAAGCCTAGCACTTGTTCTGCTGCTCTGGTGTTGGTATGCCATCTTGTGATTGCTGTGGCTATTCTCTAGCATCTCCTTCCTATCTCTTTCACTCATTAGAAGCACCTCTCATCTTGGATTCCCCTTCTACCTTTACTGCCCTGCCCATTCCTTTCCCTTCTCTTACTTAGGTCACCTCATCCTGCTCCCTCTGCTCTCGATCAAAAAGACAGAGGAATTGCCTAAACCTCCTCAGGCTCTTAGGCGCTCACCTGGGGGAAGGTGACCCCTCTTGTCTTAGTTGCTTCTCTTTTTTCTTTACAGTTTGTTCCATCTTTTTTTACGTTTAAGTAAACATTGTTTTTTTAATTACTCAAGTAGTCCTTTTATTTTATATTATTTTTAGAAAATATACTACAAGGTATAGTGAGGGATGGGGGAGGAGGGAGATGAAAGACTTGATTGGATAGTCATTTATATGCTATATTATATATATTTTAAAATATTTTTAGATGTAGAAGAATATGTAATGTTTAAAAACTTAACTGTATTGTTCAGTGTTATGATGATGATTGGATAATCATTTAGATGCTATATCATGTATTTTATTAAAATATTTTGAGAAGTAGAAGTATATGTAATATTTTAAAACACAACTATATATAATTATCGCATTTACTGTTTGAGGGAATATACTTCATTCTCTCTTCAACAGTTAAAATGAAAGACTTGAGAGGCCCAACTTTTTTCCAAGAGAATTTTAGTCTCATCGTGGAAGAGCCAACTCCTCTTCTTCCTGAGCACCTATTTATTTGGCTGGTCAATCCTATCCTGAATACCTAGTATAAGAGTGAAGATTTTACCTGTGACTGGGATGGGTCATGTAAATTTTGTACCATGACTGAGTGTTAAACACAGCATATATTTTGTCAGGCCCTCAAGTGTTGAACTTTGCACATTGCCAAGTTACCAACTTTACTGTTCATTGGCCTTCTTTCTTTATCTAGTTTCTAGCTAACGGTACAGCTTGAATTAGGTTTATCCTCTCGTGTGGAAAGGACTCTACCACAAAGCTGTGGGAGGTGGCAACTGGTAGACTAGTCAAGCAATACTTGGGAGCAGTTCGCACACGGCTACGCTGTCAGGTTGACTAATACATTACTTATTCTGCCTTTTTGGTGGCATGCTCGTCTATGTTTTTCTGTAAAATTTTTACACTGCTGTAAGGTAGCCAGTCATATGATCCCATATTCTTGTGTTTTGACAGAGGAACAAAAAATGCAGACTATATCTGATTATCTCATTTGTCTAGCAAAGCAGGAATTTCCTATGACTTCGTTTGGTTACGGGACAATATGTGAAGGTGTAATATTATGACCGACTATGTGCTTGGATGAGGAAAAAAATTCATTTCAAGAGCGGGGTCTGATTTTTCTCCTCTGCCTGTGGAGTGTCTGAATGGAGGTCTCTTGGTTTAGCTATTTCTTCATCGAGGCTTTTAAATGTCATCTGTTTATAGGAACAATGCAATCAATTGCTGGCTACCAGAACTGAAGAAAGGGCTACTGTTAGGTTATGCTGTTGGGGAGGACCTTGCTAGCCTTTTTGTTTGATCATTTGATGCCAGTAAATGTATTGGATAGCTTGCCTTACCATAAGCACTAAGCAGTTAATTATCTTCTTCTATAGTACAGTGAATCTTCTCATCTACACAAAAAAACATAAAATTTAAAGAGAATAAAAAGAACCGAGGATAAGGCAGGCATGAATTTCGTAGCTATTATGCACCTAATATTGATTCTACAGAGTGGTAGTGGATTTCTAATGGCATCTTTCTCCCAATTTCTTTACTTAGAGCTTAGTATAGTTGGTTGTGTGGTGGTTTGGAAGAGGGGTGGAGAACCAATGCAAGAAAAGAGTTACGCAGTTTCTTCTTGCCTTGAACCATGGCCTTATGCACCTCTTATAGTGGGTAAAACAGTTGCAAACTTTTAGGACAAAAAGCCTATGAAATTAAGCACGTTCACCAAAAGCAAAGTCTGAATGGACTCAAGAGACCCTAATGTCTATTTGCTGCCCTTAGTGTTTGGGGAGGGGGACGGAAATACATGTTTGGAACATAGTTGCTACTTGCCAAGGCGATTTTCCTAGGTCTATGCACCTAGGCACACATACATGGGGGCCAAAAGGTACCCAAGGTGTTGGCCTTGGTGCCCCTAGCCCTTCAACATGATTAATGATAGTGAATCATATTAAATCTTTCACTATCATTAATACTATGAAATGTATTTAATATTTTTAATTATAAATTTATACCTAAAAATTAAAAAATTTTCTATCAATCTTTTTTATCTCCTTCTCATGTAGCTTATGAAGATTATCTCATTTCTAAAAATATATACCCACACATACACAAGTACTACATAAAACACATTTACATGCATGCACACATGATACACTTAGTCAAGTATAATTATAAATATGATCATACGTAAGACTTTATACCTAGACCCTTTAATGTCTACATTATATATTTTTTCTAGCTATCTCTTTATATATATATTATAACTATGTATAATTTATGTATATATAGTATTAACATATAATTTTTTATTGTGGCAATGCCTAAGTGGCCGTCTTGTCACACAAGTAGAAATTTCACCTATGAATGCCTTGGGGGCTATTGGCACCTAAAATTTAGGTGCAAGAATATATGATCCTATATGGATCCAGGTCCTAGATGAATTAGAATTTATATATTTTCAGCTTATGGAATGTCCTATATACATGACTAGACTACCCATGGATGGTCAACTAAGGACTTAGCACATGTACCAAGTCATATACATGCAAGGCAATGAGCTTGCTCCCCATAATTCTGATGGCTATACGGCCAGCTGGCACATGTACATTGCCAATTAATGTGTTCATAGCTGGGAACGGTCGTTATGCATCTATGTAGGGCCCAAGCATGATCAATGCAAGGCTATCTTTATATATACATAATGGGCACAATGGGTGTCAACAAAGATGGATATCTCAACTAACGTTTGAGATGGTTTATCAAAAATCTATTGAGCTCGGGTAAGTCATGAACACAGGAATACTACCCCTTAAGGCTGAAATTGCCCTTAATAAAAAGTATACAGTATGACAGCAGTTGGTTGCAAGAAATATGAAATACACCATATTTGACATGTGATTAGATGTAGGGGAGGATGCCCTCATTAATTCGACCATGATATATGCCTAATGATATGATTCTAATCAGATGACATTAGACTTGCAAAGGGGTTCCTTCTGCAATTTGGCACCGGCAAAGGATCGGCTGCACCCCAGAATACCCAACAACAGGGCCTGAAGGCTTCTTTGGCAAGAGGTCACTGCGGTAGGGAGAAGAGAAGGAGAAGAAAAAGAAGCGTGGCTTCTTGTGCCGAAAATGTTAAAGGGCTTCTTCAATTAGGTCAATTGATGATTTAAACATGATTAAGAGTCAAGGGCAGGTCCATTTCCTAGTCAATTCTAAGGAACCAGCTGCTGCCTTCTCTTAATCCTAATGGCACTAGGAGCGATGTCTATTTACGTACAAGAGGATGAGTTAATGATTGGCTTGTGATCCAATAGTTAGGATCTTCAATCATTTAAGTGATAGATCCGGATCCTACTTAAATTTTAATTGTATAAGTGATGATGATGAGATGAGGATGGCACAATATCCAATGATTAAGATGTGTTTATGACTTAAGTTATGGATCATACTCTTAATGCGTTCTTAATAGGATTTTGATCTTACTTTGATGATTGGCTATGATTGGATGCTATTTAAATAAATGAGATGATTATGATGGTATGTTATGTTGACTTAAGTGACATATCCTATCTTTAATGGATCCTTATAAGGATCCGGATCCCATTTATGTTTAATATGGATATCACTCTATCTTCTTAGTCTTAATTGGTTTAGGACTTAATGATAGGCAAATAAATAATGCACTGAGGGCAATTAAATGAAGGTGGCCTAAGGTTGGCCTCTTAATTTACCTGTTTTGCCTGATGAGATCCCATGAACTTTATATGATCAATGTGGGGCCTGATGAGATTTATTACAAATTTCATGAATATTGGGTCAGATGGTAGAAAATTGGCCTAGGTGGCAAAATTGGCTAATTTCATACTTATTGGGCCACTAATGGTAGAAAATGGTCCATGCAGCTTATTTTATGTTTATTGGGCCACAAGTGGTAGACATTGGGCCTAGATGGCTAGTGAATTATTTCATGCTTATTGGGCCTCAGAAAATGGGCTCGAATGCCAAATTCTCTATATTTTATGATTATTGGGTCACTAATGCCAAATCCGAATATCAATGTATCATATTCTATGTTTATTGGGTCCCACATGGCATAAATCGGGCCCAATACCAGACTGATGATAGCATATAACTCAGATGGGTTGATATTGATGAAAACTGGGCTTGGTTGAGAAATTTAGATAATGCATGGTCTGATATATATAAAATGTCAAATATTGACATTTTTTGAGTCCTCAACGAGCATGGTTAAGTGAAAAGCTCAATAACTTTGATCAAGCATATGATGATCAGATGATAATCTTAATGGGCCAAGATGATATCTGAGGCCCATGTGGATCGATTGAAGAATTATTTAACCAATAAGGTCATTCAAATGGATGCTCCATGTATGATTGAGATAAGTTGCATATCAACCAAAGAAAATGTAATTTTCACAAGATTTGAAGGTTGAGATTTGATGATAAGAATTAAATCAATGTGATATGATTTTAATTCAATTTATATATTCATGTTAATGAGTTATGAAGATGCATGAAATCAGGCCCATATGATGCTCAATTCTAACCTATATCATGGCTATTTGAGTATTTTTTTAATGATCTTAAGATATAGGATCCAATGATTAATGTGAACCCTTGGATCATGTGCCATTTAAAGAGATCTTATGTCAAATGTACAGCCGCTGCATAGACTTCATGTAGAGGAATTTTGTTGGTCTACTTAATAGCCGTGAGCCTTCCTATTATAACCATGAGAAGCACAAGTCAAAGCCTTCCATCAGAAGTACCTACAAAATAGGAAGGGAAGAAGTGGAGGCGGTGCACATTCTCTATCATCCACCGTATGACCGGGCCTTTCCCATACTCTTGACCAATCAAAGGAGTCCACCTATGCAAGGGCTCAACTGGATTTTAAATGAAGCCATGGGGAGATGTTAAATGATAGGATGGCCGACCGGACCTTCCTTCTCCCACTTCCTGTTGTCATGCTTAAGTAAATAAGAGTCCCCATTTGGGACTATTATTCCCACCAAAGCCCTATAAAAACAGCCCATCAGGGCTTGTTCAGGGTTCGACTGATCATCCACAGGGGTCTATAAGATCCAAATACTAGAGAGAGAGAGAGAGAGAGAAGAGAGGCCCGAGGAGGATCACTTGGCACTTGCTACTGTTGTTGCCGACAAGTGCACAAGAGGAGAAGGTCAAGGAGAAGAGGAAGGAAGGTGAGCTACATAGCCCATACAACCTTGCTCGACCCTCCTATCTCCTCTATATGCTTAGATGGCCCGATAACCATCTCCACCTGTGCCATGGCCAAACCCTATGAAGATATGCTACTTAGATGGCCCCCTCCTCTTATGTATATGCATGAAATACCGAGTCGGGACCTAGGTTGGGACCCGAGCTCGACTCAGTTGGATTTTGGGTTGACTGACCCGATCGGGACCTAGTCGGTCCAACTTGACCATTGAGTCTTGGCAGGGTCTTGGGGTCGCATGACCCAGCAACTGAGTAGCTTGACTTGGCAAACGGGTCCTGCGACCTTGCAACCCTGTAGTGATTCCTTCCTTGGGGCTTGCAACAGAAGCCCCCAATAGGAATAATTCCCCTTGGTCTCTTGGGGGCCTATATAAGGCCTAAAGGGACCATTTCCACCCTTTTCTCAACAACTCTCTATTACTCTAAGGTTCACATTCTCAAGCTATCACTTAAGTATTTTTATTAGTTCTTAATTGCTTGTTTAGTTACTAATTAGTACATTAGTTGTTTATTTAGTGTGTTAGTAGTTGTCTTTTAATTATTTTAATCTTTTTTAGTTGTTTAATTAAATTCTTAATTAGTATAATTAAGTATATTTTCTCTAAGTCGTAACACAAACTTCTGGTGCGACCTAGTAGAATGATCCGGCTTGGTCATATCGCATTTTGGCCTCCATGTTAGAGCGAAAAGTGCAATATAAATATTGTGATAAAGTTATGTATGGTGATATTTATAAATTAAAATGCCACCTTGTTGGAATGAAAGGCAACGTGCTTTCATGCTCTAGTGCTTTGCCATAGTTAAGGGTGCAATTTATAAGCCTCTACAAGCTATAGAGCAAGCAAAGAGAGCTTTAAAGTGGCATAAGAATACCGTCTGAGAGGAAATTGCCGAATTAGCGAGGCATTTGATACTCATATACAGGACTGGACATGAGTGTCAGGACATTTGCCATGATGTAGGCTTTAAAGACGGTATATATCTCTTAGTTATAAAAATACATGATTGTCTTCTTTACTTACCAATAGTCAAATATATATATTTTAAAATAGATAATCTCTATGAGCTATGGAGGCAAGTCGGAAATTATTCAATGATGAAGACTTCTTTCAACTAGGTCAAGGATCGGGGAGTGGAAGGGGATGAAACCGGTCAAAGAAGGAGATCCATGATCTCACTCGAGATGACGACCTGGGAATGGGTCATATTGATCCCATCATCACTCGACCACAACAACGCCAAAACAATAACAATGGAAATGAAGAACTTGAAGCTATGCAAGGAGAGGATTGGATGAGCGACATGAAGGTGGTTCTTTCACCATATCATACCGGCGAATGCCACCAATGGACCCTACCATGGCAACATGGTTGACACGATTGCCGACATCGGAAGAAGGGTTCCTGGATCTAACCTAAAAGAGATTTACAATGTATAGCTTCTTATGGAGGTGGGAGATACAATGAAGTAGTCAAGTTTTTTAAAAGGATTTAGGATGAAAGAGGTTGTATGTTGCTAATGGATAGTTGGACTAGTAAGTTCACTTTACTTAGTGTCTTACTTTGTTATATGTTATAGCTTATTCATTCCTATTCTTCTTAACAAGTATAACAAGGAAGACAATGATAAACTTTCTAGTATACTGTGAAGCCGACACTATTTTTTAGAAGTCTGTTGATGCATCGAAGAAGGTAAAGAATTTTGAATATCTTTTTAATTTGATAGACAAAGTTATCCATGAGATAGGGGAGGACCAGGTTGTCTAAGTAGTCATAAACAATGCAGTCGTATATAAAGTGGCCGTCAAATGTTGATAGTCAAGCGACCTATGTTGTATTGGACACTATGTTCCATGCATTCCTTAGATTTAATGGTAGAGGATATTTGCAAAGATCCTTAAATAAATAAGTTGCGAAGTTAGCCCAACTTATATCATCATTCATCTACAATCACAACTTTTTTCTTAACCTAATGAGGGAAAACACCAATGAGAGAGAGTTTCTACAACCCTAACCTACTTCGCCTTTCATTATATTTTCTTAGAGTTTAATGACTCATAGGAGAGCTCTATACTACATAGTCATCTCACTGGAGTGGGGTACTTAGTTAGATATATAGCCTTACAAATAAGTAGAAAGAAAGGAAGGTAGAGGAAACAATAGAGTAGGGATTTTGGAACGTTGTGAAGAAAACATTGAGCATTGTCCAACTTATACTAAAAGTGCTTAGGATTGTTGACGGTGATAGTAAAGTGGACACATGATATCTATATGATGCAATTGAGAGAGCTAAGAATGAGATTGTAAAGACCGTGTCCGACTTCACCAAGTGGTGAGCGTTATTAACCATCGGTGGGAGTGAACATTATATCAACCAGTACATACAATAGATATATTTCATTAGTCTTTTACTACATTCATGTGTATTTCAAATATATGTTTTGGTTGAATATTATTATGTGTATGTTGTTTGGTTACTTCTTCAACTCTCATTGTTATTACAATCAACAGATCAAGACAACAAACAAGCTACTTGCTGATGTCAAGAGCGTCATTAGTAGATGCTTAGTGATAACGACCAATCAATTATCACTTGCAACAAGATGCATGACTACATGATGTGAGCATTTCATTTTGGTACAACAAGAGTGGGGTTAGCCGTCGTTCCTGAATCCGGGCAAGTATCTATTAATGCCTTAATTAGAATTCAAATTAATTCTACTTAATTATCTCTTAATAGTTTGTTCTATTTCATGTAGCTAATTAGTGAATAGATCATGACAATGTATCGGGTTACGAAGACTTGATGGATGTGGCTATCAGAGTGCTTAGCCAAACCACTTCAGCATCCAATTGCGAAATTGGTCAATATTCTGCTTGATCTGTACAAAGTAGAGGAATATGCTGACTTTTAAAAGACTTGAGCACCTTGTGTATTACCACTGCAACATGAGACTCAAGCTAAAGAATTTGGAAAGAATCAAATAGAATCAGAAGGAAGAACAAAGGTGGAGAGCAGCCGCTTTAGGATGTCAAACTAAGGAACCAATGATTCAAGATGAAGACATCAACTTAGATCAAATCTTCGATGAGAGAAATCTATTAGGAGCATTGGTGAATGACCAAGAAGGGATGAACAAACTTAAGCTCAACCTAGAAGATTGACAATGGACTAAATGAGTGCCCGAGGACATGTCTCTCACCCAAGAATTTCAGATTCTACCCTTTGTGACGAAGAAACTAAAGACTATTGAAGGATCTAGTAGGGGTGTGCAAAGTATGGGAAAGGGTAAGCAGGTTTTAACTGATCCTCTTGATATAGCAGATGTAGAGACGATTGACAAGGACTAAGAAGACACTCCGAGCTGAACATTCGAGTATAGTACTAGATTTCGGAGAATTCTTCGTTTGAAGAGTAGCAACAATGATGGAGCGGGATATGAGGGAGACACCACTTTAGGCAGATAGAGGTCCATGAATGTGGTGATAACTCCTACAATAGCTCAACGCTTCATCGGAGAGTAGTATAGCCACACGACCCAAGTCATGAATCATAGTGCGAGACCACAAGATGGAGGAGCACAATATACCCAACAAGACGGATATCAATACTATGGACAATCCACCTATTGCTCTTGGTTCCCTACATTTGACGAAGAGTGAAGTGAGATGAATTATAGATCATCATTGAACACTCCGATCCACTCCCTCTTTGATAGTTATGTTGGTGATTTTTTGGGACCCGATTTCGATATTATGATAATTTTACATGGGATTGCCGAGTATAATATTCATGTCCATATATCATACTATGTACTCTAGAATGACGTGGGAAGAAAAGAATACAAAGCTTATATAGAATATGTAGAATAAGTAAAATTTATGTAAAGTAGATGTTTTTTTAGTGCGTGTCTTCTATTTTTTTAGAATTTTGCACTTTTTATGCTATTTTTTATAGTTTTTGATTTTTTTGAAAAAATATTAAAATAATGGATCAGACGGACCTGAATCGCGACTTGAGCCGACCCATTTGCAACCTGCTACCCAATTTACCTTGTGTATATATGGCTTGTCCCATGCAAATAATCCCTCCTATACCATTTTCTTAGCCACACATGTATACGGCCCTTACTCGGCTTTCCATTCATGCTTATACTCGGGACATATCAGCCCCCACGCATAGCCCATGCATATGCATATACCCGATGCTTTGCTCCCTTGCAAAGTGACCTTGTTCGACCCCTTCCTCATGGCCACATAACATGTCACACAGCCTGTCTGACCTCCACTATATGGTCACATGGCAGCTCCCATGCACCTATGCTCGGCCCTCTCTTCATATTCTATATAAAAGGCCCTATATCCATACATCTAGATCTATAGAAATGAGGCCATATTTGATCTTTTTATGCTCAACATGTTGAATTCAAGAAATACCTGGCTAGCATTGGTAACATGCCTATGTAAATCCCTTTTGACCTATCTCTTCCTTGACATAAACCCGTCCCCCCCCTCACAGCCTATATTCTTATCAAAGCAGTTCCTTATCAGACGTAACTTTAGCACTTCTATGAACCTACGCTCGGCAGTCCCTGATGGTCCATAAATGTGGCTGAAGATGTGTGAAACCTCCTTGTTTTAACATATAAAAATTTATCTTTGAAAGTTCATTTGATTTCTATTCATTTCGGGCAATGAATTTTCGTTATCTTTGGCAAACATATAATGCTATGAACGCATGATATCTTATAGGAGTATTAGTGAAAAGTATAAGGTAAACATAAATATATATATCGAGGTTTATGGTTCATTAAAATATATTTGGACCTCTCTTCATTGAAAGATGCAAATTTTTGATGTTAATTATATCGAGACACTCTAATACCATTGATTAACCATCACAACAACTCATAAAAATAGAAACATGTATCCACAATTTATTATAATTTAAGGAAGATGTGTCTTAAGATTCCAACACTTTACGGACATGTTCTTTAGTAGATTCTTAAGTATATTGGCATGTTTGATATAGATTTAACTCTTTTTAATTTAAGGTTATGATATTAAGACATGTTTTAAATCAAATCTAACTTGGATGATTTGGATCATATGTCATTATGTATTTTGATTATGTTATCTTCATTTCATTTCACCATTTTTAATCTTAGACTTATTGGAATCATATTTTTATGACCTCAGATCATCTCTCTCTCTCTCTCTCTCTCTCTCTCTCTCTCTCTCTTTCTATAGACCCTATCATTTTGAACCTAGTGAAGTTTGCTTGAATCTGATTTTTTATGATACTAGATTTAAAGCATGTTGGTCAACATCATGTTCAAGTAATCTCAACATTAGGTTTCTGACTTAGGATACGTCATTTCAAGTCTTAGCATTAGACTTAGGATTTATCATGCATTTATTAAATCGGAGCAGCTGATGGATCCGAAAATACCATGCCAGAATCTGATTTGGTAAATGAATGAGGTGGTTCTTTACTTCTTTTCATTCATTGTTTTTACATGACTAGGACCTAGGGTTTAAAACATCTTGAAGTCCCTATATCGACCAACCCTTGTATGATCATAATTAATCATACGATTTATGAGGCTATGCTCCCATGTTCATATTATAATCTGATCTCTTCCACCATTTCTTTGACAGTTTGACTTACATGCATACACATTGGTTTGGCCTGGACAAGACATGATTCATTCCCCGACCTCAGACCCAGGAGTTAGCATACCCAGTGCTACGTTAATTTAAAATCTGAAACTTGCCTCCATGGCCGAGACTCAGCCCCCCTCCCAATGACCTTGGACCTACTATGATCAGCTGAAACTGGATTTTAGTGACTTAAGATTTGCGTATCCTAACTCGGGAATTGCCTTATCATCATTATTTACTTCTATTAAACATATGGAATCCATAGCCAAACATTTAGATCATGTTAGCGAGGGATCCGACCGAGATTGGCATGTTTGAAATCTGACATTGTGTAGCTTTAGATCTGACCATGTGACCTGATCCAAGCAATTCCAAATCTGAAACTTTGGGGATTGTCATGTTCTGTCCAATAAGCCTATGACCAAATTAGAAATTGGCATGGTGTTTCAGACCCAATTTGATTAAGAGTCAATTAGCTTTATCAGGTCAGGTTTAGGAAAATAGCATTGCACATGCTAACTATGATCATGCTATCTTTTAGGTTCTACCATATGCACGTGTATGATCTGATTCAAATGTTTTCAGATCTGAAACGGAGAATTGCCTTGTTTTCAGATCCCCTCATCTTATTGGATTCAAACATTAATTCTTTGATCCAAAATTAATCTTTTCATATGTGCATTTCATATGGTTTATGTGGGTTACATAGTGCTCCTTAATCACAATTCACAACATGAGATGGTTCATACATAAACACCATTCAATATGATATTGGGTTACATCAAAATATGGGGAGGCTTATGCAGCCATAATGCCCTCTAAATCATAACATATGATGGTATATCTCATCAATCCTGTACTTAGATTTTAAAGATCGGTCTAGCATGGTGACATGCATGACCTCCTCTTAAATCAAATGAGAATTTTTTCTAGTAGGCGGAGTGTATGTACTCTTCATCGGTTATGGTGGGTACATGCCAACATCTCCATCGAGGAATGATCACATCGGGCACATGTCCATGTGTCCATTTAAAATCATGAGGGGGCCTAACTAAATATGCTTAGCCTCTTAAATATTTTCATAGGTTTCAATATTTAAGAGGTTCATTGTTGTCATATAGCCTCATTAGTCCATCATCAAATCATTGTCATCTCAGCTTCATATGGCATATATCATGCCATTCTAGGCCCGGTTGGCATATTTTGCATCTTCCCGGCCCTGGTGGCCCATAAGCATGCCATTTTTAGTCACCATATCCTATTATATTCATTGCGTTGGACCAGATGGCCTATCTTTATGTCATCTAGGCCTGAATGGTCTGTCATAGCTTCATCTTGGCCCTGGCAGCCTGCTCATTCTGTCTTAACCTCCTCACACTGTTGAGCCACCAAACTCCCTTTCTATGACTGATTCTCGTGGCTAGTGGACTGGTTGTTTTCATGACGGGTGCAACCAGGTCATTAGGGGTTCAGATAGACCTGAAAGATAATCATTTTTACCTGATATAGACCTGTATTTAGGTTATTTTCAGATCACATGAGTGTACCTGGGATGGGTCAATGAATAGGCCATATGGGGATTGGATATTGACTCATCTAAGACAACATGTAGGCCATGAATGAAGCATTTTATAGGCATGGTACCAAGGTGACCGGACACTCCTCTTAAACTCACCATTTTGAGCATTAAAAGAGGCCAGTCACACTTAGCTTTTCCTATGGATCTAAATGTGGATGCAGGGGCTATTATAGGCTTTGCATTGGGGTGCCAAACAATGGACTATGGTGGCTGTCATGTGGCTTAGATAAGGGGTCGAATGGGCCATGTATATGGGCTGGATAAGGCTGTGCAGATGGGGCTGTTACAAGGTTGAACACAGCTCCTGGGAGATGGTCATGGGCTGAACATATATAGCCATGGGGTATGGGGAACCAAACATGGGATTGGATGGGCTTACATATGGGTGTTCGGCAATAGGCATAGTGGGAGAGGGTCATTGAGATTTAAAGGCATCTCTGGAGGTACGTGGGACATACAAGAATATAGAAAGGAAGATTGGAGGATCAAGTGGCTCATTCTTATGGGATTAAGCCATGAATATGTATGGGAAGGGTAGGGGTGTTCATGGTTTGGTTTGGTTTGGTTTTTGAGTATTTTTTTCTCAAACCAAACCAAACCAAACTATCTCCCAAACCAAACCAAACCGAACCAAATGAATTCGGTTTGGTTTGGTTTGGTTCGGTTCAAACCATATTTTATTAAGATATAGTAAATATATCAATATATAAATTTTTTTGTTCGTTTTAAATCATATTCTATTAAAATCTTGTGTATATGTTTATAGATTACATTAATTTTACCTTAAAAACTCTTAAAAATTTTATTTTTATAAGAAGAAATACATAAATACTATCTTATATATAACTTAAATTAAAATATTTAATCTAATTCGGGTTATTCGGTTTACCGGTTTGGTTTGGTTTGAAGGGTCCTAGAAACCAAACCAAACCGATCTGTAGTTCAAACCAAACCAAACCGAACCAAAGTACTGGTTTGGTTTGGTTTTTCGGGTTGAACCGAACAGTGAACAGCCCTAGGGAAGGGATGTGTGGTCAAACATATGACCTTGTATGCAGGTCGCCTCACCTTTTTTTTCTTCTTGGTTCCTCCTCCTTGTGCAGGTGGTAGTGGCTGATGAAGATGGTTTCTCCAGCTCCTTAGGCAGATGGCAGCGACAGTGGATGGGGGAATACTCTGGCGCTTCCTCTCCGGTGCTTCCTTCTCCTCCTTGCATACTATCAAGATCTGGCATATCCTCCTCTTGCTAGTCATCACCTTGTTGCCCTCTCTCGGAACCTTGAACAACAGGCTGATGGGTTCTTCTTATAGAAGATCAATAGGAGAGTTCACCTTGCTAGGGACTCTAGTCCTTGAATCCCAATGCAAGATGGAGGTAGTGGGAGGAAGAACCTATCATGCTATTGCTACCTATGTTGAGAGTCCTTATCAACTAGGACTTCTCAAGGATAAGCATGACTTTGTCTTACTCTCAAATGATAGAGGATTGTGGGGAGGGGTCCCAGAACTGTCTTCAGTCCCTCCTCTCTTGTAGGAGCATCTGAGGGAAAGTATCTTGACCCAAACTGTATACGGTTGGGCCTTGTGGTCTATCTCTTAGGCTTCTCCCAGTGGCTACCAAGTGTCTGTTGAAGCATATCTTTTAGGCATGTTCTGATGACTGCCAGGTGTAGCATATTAAGCCTATATTATAGGCATTATCCGAGGTTTCTTGGTAGAGAATATTGTTCTACTATTTAGGACTCCATCAGCTACCATAATTGACATGTTATCTATATGACAATCAATTCAAGGGTAGATATTAGCCATCAGATCCTAAATTTGGGATCATTGAATTGCTGCACAAATGGATGGGCCATAATTCTATATCAATCGAGCCCAAGCTTCTTAAGACATTCTAGCCCATTGACTTTGCACAAATAATTCTTTATGATTAAACTCAATCTGTTGGTTGTTTATCAGCCCTTGTTCTTTGAATAGACATGTAGCTTTATTATGCTTGTCTATATCTTATCGGTGGATTTCAATAATTTGACTCAATTGGATGGAGCTCATCGCCACCATATGTCCTCATATGCACCTATTTTGGGTGAATTTTGGGATTAACTCCATTCACGACTCTGTTTACCACTCTACGCCAATATTATGTGTAATTTGATATGGCTATCATGGGATCTCAATCAATGGCATGTAAACCAAGCTTTGGATCTTCTTTGATCCCTCAATTGGGTCTGCTTTTCTTGTTATTGCATTTTATTTGTGTGGTTTGCTGTAAATACCATGGGACCTCTTGTTTGAACAAATCAAACCCCTTACCAGGCCCGGGTATTGACCAATATCCCTTGATTGCCCTTGGGGGTTTTAATATTTGAATTGGCCTCATGTCCTAAACTTATTAGGACTAAGGGAGAACGCAGGTATCATCTTGGTTCAAACAGGATCCAGATTCCATAGAGGATCCACCAATGATTGGATCCATTTTTGATGTATCCCGTAAGATTGCCCGTTGGACCATATACCAATCAATATCCATGTTTTATTATTTTGATGGTGGTTGAAGTAGGATCCGATCCTGTTAAGGATCCATTAAATATAGGATCCATAACTTAAGTCATTAAACAATCTGGCCCTTGGATCAAGTAGGATCCAATATCTCATTAAGGACCCAATAAGAGTAGAATCCATAACTTAAGTTATAAACATATCATGGCCATTGGATATTGTGCCAATCATTGCTTGATCCTTTCATTATTTAAATAAGCATTCAATCCTACTCCAAGTAGGACAAGAAGATGGGGGCACAACCTCTTAATGTTCGGCTTAGAATCGGACTCCCCTTTGACTCCAAGTTAAATCCAAACCATTAAACATGCCATATAATGCTGTCCTTTTAAGTTTATAACACAAGGAGAGCTCAACGGCCTGCCTCTTCTCTTCTTCCTGCCGCAGTGCCCATTATTTGCTGAAGGAGCCATTGGGTTCCATATCTGCCAGCCTGGTCATCCAATTGGGCATATATCCTAATTTGTAGGAGGAACACCCTCCTGTTCTAGAAAGTCATTGAGACCATCAGGTATGTATTTTTTGTATTTCTTCCATCTCCTCCTCCACCTACCACGGAAACAACCTTCTAATCAGGCTTTACATTTGGCCCTGTTGATGTACAGTTGGGCATTTGCTAGTGCTGAATCAGAGAGTGGACATCCCTTTTCAAGTCTGATCCTCCATCGAGACTAAAGGTATGCAAATTCTTTGTTTCTTTCATCTTCTTCTCCCCCACCTACCGTGGTGACATCTTCCTATTGGTAAGCCTCTCAGGTTTTGATTTTGCCATCCCCAGAGGTCAAATGATCATCAGCTGGGGGCGGTTCGAGGAGGAGATACCCGCTTCTCTATACGTGCATCATCCGGATCTGTCAGCTTCCTTTTTCAGGGTTCAACATCTTGGTTGACCCAGATGGTAGTATCAGGTATTTCACTATTTTATTTGCTTTGATGCAATAGCATGTTAGGTCCACAATCAACTATCAGGCGCGACTAGCATTGAAAAAGATACCCTGTTATTTAAAAATAAATCTGCTGGACTATCCATGGACTATTTTGACATCGAAGCTGTCATAAGCAGGTTATGGGCCTATCGCATTCATGATATCCATTTGATTATCGACCTAAGCATCCCCAGTACAAATCTGATCCTCATCTGATGTACAGTTATCTCTGTTTTGAAGAGAGGTAGTAGTAGGGTGTACCTACGCATTTCTTATTGTCATGATATCTTAATCCATAGCCAAGCACCTTGCATATTTAAACTTGATGGTGGTATGTCTCTTTTCAAACTTAAACACTTATCGGATTTCTGCATCAACCATATTTAAGGGTGTCAATGGGCCGGGCCGGGCCCAAGCCGGCCCAATAAAGGCCCAATTCAAAATATAACGGGCAGGGCTGGCCCGGCCGGCGTTATATTTTTGGCCCAGCCCAATCTAGTCTGCATAAAATTTAAATTTGGCTTGGCCTGGCTGGGCCCAATTTTTCTAATATAAAAAATACATTATCTTCAAAATAAAAAAATTGTATAAATATGATAAAAAAACTGAACTTCTACCAAATCAAAACATTTGAATGGTCTGAAAATTGTATGCAACTGCAAAAACCAAGGTATTTGAAGATAATAAAATCTGAAAATTTTCACAATCCAGAATCTTTGAATGCAAAAAATAATCATAAAATTAGAGAAGTTCTAGAGATCTGAAAATTGCTAAATTCCGGAAACTGCCAAAAAACCAGAATATATCAAGTTCTTAAGGACTTGAACTTAAACACAACATAAATAAATGAGAGCTCAACCAATATATTGTTTGACTCAACTTTATTTACATACAGGGGAAGAAAAGGATGGAGATGAAAGTCAGCACTTATAGCTGATCGAAGAACCTGAATTGACTGGGAGGGTCAGGTCTGGCGACAAAACTACAACACAGATTCTTCACCTACAAAATAAAATAAAAATCTGAATTTCATACTTAACTGTGATTGCTTGTCAGAGTGAGTGTTTCATTCAACAATATGGCATAACGAACTCAGAAGGATCAAAATTATAGGGACAATCTATCGTAGGAATTTCATTGAACAACCTATCGGCATCGCCGAAGAGATCACCTTTGAACTTCGCATAGAATTGAAGGAGGGCAGTTTGAATGTAGTGGTCGGCAGTGGCCAATCCATCTTTGCATACCAGCGTGTGAACCTGCCTGTTCGAATAAGATTCTTGGGTGGTACAAGCTTGGAGGACGAATAGAAAGATGAGGTAGTTGGGAGCCATGGTTGTGGATGCCCGGCCTTCCCCTTGGTCATGCTCGTGTGGAGGACATGGCTGCTGTTGGTGCTCGAGCATGTGACATAAGTAGAAGAGAGCTGCTTTTGGAGCGGGGCCTTGGGCGAAGGCTTGGATGAGGGTGTTGTAGATGGAGTTGACAGAGGCCTCGGCACGGCGGAAGAGGACGATGGCGTAGGAGAGGAAGCTGGAGGTAGCAATGGAGTCAGAAGTGAGGGAGGAGGAGGTGATGGCAAGGAGTATGAGGTGGCAGGGGGTGTACGCAAGGATCGCGAGATCGGGATCGGACCTTGGATCGGTAGGGTCTGATCCGATCCGGATCTGATCCAGGCTGATCCACCAGGAGCCAGACCGATCCAGAATCGGTCTAGATCAGTTTTTTTTTTTTGCTTTATGAAAAAATATGTAAAAATCGCCAAAAAAAATACATAGAACTCAGAAAAAATGTGAAAACAATGTAGGGAAGAAGAACATTAAGACATTGTTCAACCTTGGACATTTCAACTTTCAAGACAACTTTAACCTTTAATATTGTTAAAAGAGATACATCATACATCAAATAAAAAACACATTTGTATTATACAATCAGTCATACCCAATCACACAATAGTGCAATACATGTTCTTCATAACACTCATATTACATTGCGTTAAATAAATAAACAAATACATGTGCCATCACTACCAACTATGGTAATGTCTTGAATAGGCTAGATCTGGATCTCTGTCCTGGTCATCCCGATTGTCTTGAAATCTCCATTGATTTAGGTCAGTCATAATTGGCCCGTATTCATAGGAAAATAAATACTAGGCCATATCGCTAAACTCATAAGCTCCATGATCAGTCGGAGGTGGAGCTGGAAAAGATGGTGGATAGCAAGGCTCAGTGTCTGAGGCAGGCTCTGGATAGGAAAATGCAAACTCATCAAAAATATTCATCCTCGTCCAACGTCCGTTGCCCCTGCCACTCGAACATGATTGTCTTTTGTCACTCAAATCATCTAGACCTGCTCCACTCGTGTGTGCACTACTAGTGGAGCCACCCTCACCTGAGGCGCCGCCTCCACCTATGCTGCCACCCCCACCTCCACCTCCACCCTTTGTATGCTGTTGTTGTGTGGGTGGGACAAATTCTTCTTCATCCTCATCTGATGAAGGTGGCTGAGTAGTCTCAGTGTCAAGGAGATGATGTCGCCATTTGATACTTGTCTTCTTCCTCTTCAATATAGGATCTCCTGGACTACTTTGCTGTGAAGGTAAGTAAACTTTCTTTAAAGCCCTGAATAATTCACCATTCTTCTTGGTAGTGGTGGTGGTAGATGGACCCCAATTGGAATCCAAGCTGGAGCTGTAACGGTCGGGGGGTGAGCTAGATGTCTCTTTGGAGAAGCTGTAGCTCGGGGTGGATTGGGAAGTGGAGCTGTGCACGGAACTTGACTTTCTTGACCTTCCTGCATGTCTTCATCCTCACCAACAACGCTGTCAAGCTCTCCTTCGGCCCATGATATGTCATTCGGGTCGAACTCTGGTTCTTCCTCAGCATCCTTGTCTTCCACCCATGCTGCAAGTGGATGTTCTTCTTGGAATAGATATTCCAAGTCCACATTCCCCTAGGACAAGCCCTAAGTAGCTTGGGCTTGGGCTCTTTCTTAGTACAATCCATCTGCAAACTGTACAAATCTTTGCTCGGATGTTTTTTGCTTATCTTTGATATTCTTGATCCTCAGCTTCATATTGTAATGGCAATAGACAAGCTTCTCCAATCTTTCTGTCTTCAACCTATTTCTCCTCTTCGTGTGAATAAGGTTGAAGGTGCTCCAATTTCTCTCACAATGGAATGAGGAAGTGCTTTGACTTAGCATCCGAATTGCAACGGATGCCAGTGTATTCCATCTAGTTCTGTTAGTCACCATAATCCACCACTCAGTTGTAATTGTAAAGAAGACAAGAAATATATGCATCAGTAACTGATTTAAAAAATTCAGGTAAGCAAAAAGATCTTAATTCAGGTAAGCAAATTACTAGAGGGGATCCTGTCATGTGAGTACTGCAAATTAGGATCCCCGACACCCCAATCTTATGCCTGTATGAAGTCATCTGAAAATCCAAAATAAACTAGTTAACTTCATTGCCTAGGATAAAGTTCTAAGTTTAATAGATATTAAACGTGTTACTTACTTCAACCTCAGCGCAGGTTTTGTCTTCCTGGGCTTACAGAGCCGCTTAATTATAGATAGTGTTCCTGATAATACCTTACCATCATTGCATACTTGGCCACCATACTATATCCTCGGGTTCAGGAAGTACACTATAACGGCATTAATACTCCATTAGTATAAAGACATTGTGAGTAATACACAGAATATAAGTTGTAATACAAACAAATTACACTACTAAAGTATACTTACAACATGAATATCGTGGTGTAGGGTTTTGTCTCATCTGTTGTCAATCACTTTCCACCACTTTTTATAACCCTTGGGATGCTTCTCTTTAATCTTCAACTTAGCTTTATCCATAGCATCATACAGGTACCCCATCTGATTTTTGTCATTTGAATCCACCAACCTAAGTACCTGTACCAAAGGCTCTATGACAAACAAGAAGTATTGTACTTTCTCCCACCACCTGTTGTCTTCTATCAACTGCTCCATCTTTAGCAGTACCTCATATTGATCCAAGGAGCTCCTGTATGTATCCATGTACTCCTGGTAAGAAGTGGAGAGGATGAACCTTTTCAAACTAGTCTTGTACCTGTAAAGGCTCTCTAAAGCAATAAAATGGGTGGCAAATCTGGTGGGACCCGGTTTGATCAAATCATGACTATTGGTGTGCTGTCTCATGATATGTAAAAGTCGTGGACGGCCATAGATAAATGAGGTGATCAGCTATTCTTGGTTGACCAAGGACTTGACATTAGGATCCCTACCAATGTCTTATAACATCAAGTTAATGGAATGTGCCGCACAGGGCACCCAAAACAAGTGAGGTTGAGCCTCTATGAGCTTCTTTCCTGCAACCTTATATGATGCCTCATTGTCTGTGACAAACTACACAATGTTGGCTTCCCCTATCTCATCCACCACAGTGTTCATCAACCCAAATAGGTAGTCCGCATTCTTCACCTGACCTGATGCATCAACAAACTTTAGGAATATGGTACCCTTAGAACAATACACAAGGAAGTTTATAAGTGACCTCCTTGTGATTCTAGTCCACCCATCACACATTACAGTGCACCCCCTCTTCTTCCAGATGGTTTTGAATCCATCTATCCATGAGGTCAACTCATCGACCTCCTCATCCAAGTCTGTCTCATATATGTACTTTGATGTGGGGGCTTTCAACCTCGGCCCAACCTCACCAATCGCATCAACCATAGTCTGAAAATATGGACTCGTGGCCGCATGTGCCGGGACACCTACAAATTCAAAAACAAGAGAAGAAAAGATCCTTGTTAATAGAAATGTATAACAACAACTTCATATCAACATTCAAATACTAACCACAACTTCATCAAAGATTTACCTGCACGTAGAAAGAACTTAACCATATGCTTTAGGGCTTTCTTCGCAGCCTCAGTCGAGGCCTTCACCCCTTTAAATGCTTGTTTTATACCCCTCTGACCTCTGCCACTCTCCCTATACATGGCAGTGTCTCCCGTTGGCCGAACAGAATGTGTCCGATGGAATTCAGCTGGAGGAACAGGGCGTGTGCCCACCCCCACATCAGAAAGTCTAAATGGATGAGGAGCTGCCGAACCTCCTACTCCTCATCTTTTTTCCTCATCCTAAAGGGCTTGAGCCCTACTCTGGTGTACAACTCTCCTAACCTGAGCATCCTCTTCATCCGCCGAAGATGAAGAATCAACTTAGACCTTGTCATACGCTGGTCCTTTCCCTTTCTGACTCTTCCTGGCCATAAGATCAGCGTCTCTTTGACCTAGCAACTCGTCGTGTAGCTCTTGTCTTTGATCAATTCTCACTTCTCTTTGTGATGCCCTTCCAGTTAAATAACCCCTCATCTCCTCCCTAAACTCAGCCGGTACTTTATCACACTTCTTTATATTGCCACTCATCCCGACTATATGTTGTTTTAGCCGATACACTTCTCCATTCATATCTTTCTGGCACCACTTACATGTAACTCTCTTCTTCTCTGAATCAAGGAGATGACCATGTTGTTATCCAATGTCACGAAATTCCGCGGGGCTGGTGCCATGCTCTTCGTCCGACATCTTATCTACACCACATAAAATCATATGCATTATTAGGCCAATGAAATCCACCCCCCACTGAAGGGAGGTGAAATACACATAATGAAATCCACCCCTAGCCCTCAGGGCCAGCCGGCCAGGCCCCCAATGGGGGAATTAAACCCCCCTGCCCAAGGGGGGGTCTGTTCACGGTGAACAGTCACCCTTTCGGGGGTGCAATTCAACCCCCATTGGGGGGGGTGAAATGATCCCCCCAATGGGGGAATTAACCCCCCCCCCCCCCCCCCCCCAGGGGGGGGGGTCTATTCACTTGAACAGTCATCCCCTTCGGGGGTGCAATTCAACCCCCATTGGGGGGAGCCTACATTGCAGGCCCTGCAGTGTTGGGCCGGGGGAGGGGGAAGGGGAAGGAGGGCCAAGAGGCACCCCTGCAGTCTGCAGGGGTGCCGAGGAGTGGGAAGGGGGGATCGGAGGTCCCCCCCTACAAACCTGTTGTAGGGGTGGATTGGCCCCTCACAGTGCTGGATCGTCGGTGATCCTTGTCCTAGATCTCCCAAGGGGACTTAGGGGAAGGGGAGGAAGCAAGAAGAGGGTTTCTGGGGGATGAATCGGTCCGATCTCTCCCAAATTGGGGGAGATCGGAACTTAAAATGGTCCGGAATCGATTCCAGGTCTTTCGGTTTTTCGGATAATCGGTCTGGATCGACCAATTCCTGGATCGATCTAGGTGGATCGGTCCGGGATCGACCGATCCAGTCTCGATCCAGTCGGGACTCCCAGCTAGATCGCTTGTTTGGTCTGGAATCGGATCGGTGACTATCGATCCGATTCGAGAATCGGCCGATCTCGATCCGGATGGCCGATTCTGCAAACCATGGGCGTATGTGTTGTGGTGGAGGCCGTGGACAACGAAGATGGTGGGGACAGTGTGGAGGTCTGGATCATAGAAAATGTGTGAAATGAGTCTAAAATAGACATTCTTAATCATGTTGGATCCCTAATATAAGTGCCAATCTTAGATTGTAAGGTTTTCTGACCATGGATTAATGAACCCTTCTCAAGGATTCGAAATGTGATTGAGCAAGGATATGTTTCGAGTTCATATAAAAATCTGAATAGGGGACAAGTTTTAATCGAAGGTGATCTGGGTTGTCTAAGGACTAAGTTTAAAATCATGTGTGAAAATGCGTAAGGTTGCAGTAAAATCTGAAGCAGTGCTCTGATATCTGAAATATGCCAAAATTCAGATCTATGCTCAGATTATGACCCAGAACATACATTATATCAAAAGAATGCTTCCTTCTAGATCCGAACAGCTAAGCTTTTCTTAACGTGGTTATGATTGGAACTCAAATGCTAAAGAGTAATGAGAATTTGGGCATGTAAATAGATGCAATGAACATCTAAGGATCAGAAATGCTCATGTTTTATTAACTTCTCAAATCCGAGAAAAGCATACTCAAGTTCAAATCTGATGGGTCTTTTTAAGAGAATAAATTGTGGTGCTCAATTTGAATGATGTAAAATCAGACCTTTTTGGGACAATTAAGTATGAATGTGTTCCGAAATTCACTAAGTTCTAATGTTTAACATGCAATATGAAGAATGGCCGAAATGAGTACTTTATATGTTTCTAGTCCCGAGGTTCTAATCATTCTTAAATGAAGTTAATGCAACATGGTTGTCATAACCTAAATGTCATCAAATCAGATTTTAGCATGTCAATTTCGAATCCACTAAAGCTCCCAAGTCTAATACTTAATGCCAAGACTTAAAATAGAGGAATAACATAATGATTTCCAACTCTAACATGCTTAATGCCAAGATTTAGAATATGAAATCTGATTCTAAATGATGGTCCTAATGAATCCTAAGTCTAATATGCTGAAGACTTAGAATAAGAAAATTGCAATTAACATGTCCATGATGGGATATCATAAAATCAGATCTAAAAAGGATCTAAAGAATTCTTAATTCTAAAATGCTAAGACTCGGAATCATAACACAACTTGAAACTGAATCCGAAACATGTCTTTAATAGGGCTGGAATCTGATGAACTCTATAATTCAAAATATGTCTTACATAAGATCTAGAATCAAAAAGTATCCATGTTAAGAATAATCAGATATCATAAAATTCGGATTTCATTAAGTCTAAAATGTCAATATCTAGTCATAAAAATGGATTTGAATTGGAATCTCATGATTAAAACATAATTTTAACATGAAATTTGTTCCAAATCATGTCTTTTCTATACCTCAGATTCAAACTGTACTCTAGTAAATCAAAATGTTTAATGTTAAGACATCAAATTAAAAGAGTTACACTTATATAACAAACATGTCAAATATGCTTAAGAATCCACTAAGGAATATATTCTTAAAATGTTGGAGTCTTAAAAAATGCACCTTCATAAAATATGATGTAACTCAAATCAAAGTTAACATACTAAATTTGTATTCCATTGAGTTTATGAGGTTATAGCTCCTCCGTATATTTTGTGGATGTATGTTTTTCATGTTATGAGTTACTGTGACGGTTAATCAAGAGTATTCAAGTGTCTTGATGTAATTAATATCAGAAATGATGGAGAGAGGTTCAAAGAGATAACTCAATGATCCCAAATCCTCGTCATACATATTTTCATGCATACCTATAAGATATCATGTTTTCTGATAGTAGTTAATGCTAATCAAAGATAATGAAATTTTTTTTTCTTAAATGAATGGAAATCAAATGAGTTTTCAATGACCATATATATTTTTATGATGATAAAATACAAGATTTCACGGGGCTTTGTCACCCTAACTATGGTTTGGAAGCAAGTACGAAGAAGGGGTTCTGTTGGTGTTGAATCACTATGAGAGAGGGAAAGGTGCTCAGTGTAAATTCGAAGAGCAGACTTGGAGAGCCTAACCATGTGACTAGAGACAGGTGGATAAGGCTGGTAATGAGCAAGGCTGCTAGTCTATTATATATTAGCCATCGTCTTGAGTTTTGTCATATATAATTTCAGTGACATATACTTTGATATTTGTTTTAAAAAAATGTGATTGGTAAATTTGATTACAAGTCAAGTAGCTGTCTTGTGCTCAATTTTCAGACTCGTTTGAAGCGTGAGCTTTATCCTTGTGAACTTAGTTCTAAACTTGTGGAAATTCGGCTCATCATGGTTCATGTCCACCAAAGTTGAACTAACTGAGGGTGTTATTTCTTTTTCTGGAATTTTCTTGTTTTCTGTTGCTGTTAAGATCAATGGAGCAAGAATATGTTCCTTTGCAGCCATAGATGTAAAATTGACTTTCCTAAATAATGGGCCCAGACAGAAATAATAGCAAATGTGAACATTTGGGAACTGGAAAATTCTTTCTGACCGTCTTTGGGTGATTAATGTGATCAGAGTATTGGTCTGCATTATTTACGGCTGTTTACCATTTGAGTGGACAGCAGAACGATGACATTCAGATAGACTTGTTCATACATTTAATTGTTTTTTCCTTCTGTTTTCAGGCAGTTTTTAATGCAACTGAAGAGTTTGTTCTGTCAGTGGATGAAGCAAGCAACGAGGTCTGTTGTTATTTTGTCGAAGCTTCTTTCAAGTTCGGTGCACTTCTTTCAAGTTCGATGCACCTCACATCACTCGGCTTTGTTCATCCGTTTGCCAGGTGATCGTTTGGGATGCGGCATCATCCGAAAAGGTGGCAAGATGGCCATCAAACCATGGAGGTGCACCTCGATGGATCGAACACTCACCTACCGAGGCAGCCTTTGTCACTTGTGGGGGGGATCGTTCTGTCAGATTCTGGAAAGGACTTTCAGTAGGTACTTGAGAAGACTACATTGCAGCAGAAATTGCCCGCTCCGTTTTAACGCCATGCCGCCTTTTTGCAAGGGAAACAGGCAGGTCACGTAGGGCGGTAATTTAGGTTTCTCATAGTGTTATTTTCCCATCAATGTAGTCTTTGTACAGAAAGGTATAACTGTGAACACAGGATTTGTTGCTGTTTTTAGCGAAATTTGTCCTCAAGTTGATTTTTCCACTAAAAAGGTATATCGTTCTAGATTAGCAGTTTTATCACGTCACTGAAAATGCTCTCATAAAATGTCGGTTAGATTATGCTCCCCTGACATTACTTTTCATGTCATATATCGTATTCAAACATATGATTAATCATGTATGTGCAGTTCTTTTACGTTGTTTATGTACTATCTAATGCCCTGATTGGTTAGAGTTTGATTTTTGGTGCTATATCAATATTGTTATTAATATTTTCAAATGTTAGAGTATCAATATCAAAAGTAATACAAGTTGACACTTGTATTACATAATATCAAAAGTAATACAACTTGACACTACAAATTTTAAAATTGATACAACTAACCAAACACCTCTTAATAGTTTCTATCAATATTAATTTTAAAATTGATAGTGATAAAGGTACCTAATAGTGTTACCAAACAGGGCATAAAGTCACAGCGGGGACGTAAACAACGTTTAACATTTCTTTTTTCATGGGTTGGATTTTGTTTGCATCGTTTGTTTTGTTTGGTTCAAAGGGTGTTTTAAACCAAACTGATGTGGTATACATATGTAATATTTAACGCCCTGTTTGGTAACACTATTAGGTACCTCTATCACTATCAATTTTGAAATTGATATTGATAGGAACCATTAAGAGGTGTTTGGTTAATTGTATCAATTTTAAAATTTGTAGTGAAAACAAAGCATATTATGCAATACAAGTGTCAACTTGTATTACTTTTGATATTGATACTCCAACATTTGAAAATATTAATATCAATATTAATATAGTATTAAAAATAAAACTCTAAACAAACAGGGCATTAGGCCCTGTTTGGTAACATTATTTGACACCTCTATCACTATCAATTTTAAAATTAATATTCCTAGTAATCACTAAGAAGTGTTTGGTTAGTAATATCAATTTTGAAATTGGTAGTGAAAACAAAGCACATTATGCAATACAAGTGTCAACTTGTATCAATTTTGATATTGATACTCTAACTTCTAAAATTATCAATATCAATATTGATATAGTATCAAATTTAAAACTCTAACCAAACGGGTCATAATATATTAATTTTGTCTATACCTTATGCCCTGTTTGGTTAGAGTTTTATTTTTGGTACCATATCAATATTGATATTAATATTTTCAAAGATTAGAGTATCAATATCAAAAGTAATACAAGTGGACGCTTGTATTACATAATATGTTTTGTTTGTACTACAAATTTTAAAATTGATACAATTAGTCAAACACTTCTTAATGGTTCCTATCAATATCAATTTTAAAATTGATAGTGATAGAGGTACCTAATAATGTTACCAAACAGGGTGTTATATAATAAAGATTTAATAGTACATGATTAATCATATATTTGAATATATGAGTTTCAACGATTTGAATCAACGGACTAGTCGAGGCGTTCGTCCCAAATTTGAACGGGCAGCCAATCCAACTCCGGCCCAACATTTCAAGACTTGTAATGTATTCATTTGATTGGGAAAAGTAGATTGATTTGAAAATAATCTCTTACAAAAAGTTGAACAAAAACAGTGATTATCATACTTGTAATCACACTATTAAGGTGGATGGTTTTAGTCTCGATCATCCATCATTAGAGACAAGGCAGTGTTGGCACCGAGGTTTTGTACGAAGTTTGAGGGTCAATATTCAAAACAAGAAAAAAGAAGAGAAAGAATAACCCTTGTATATACTAAATTTGCTCCTGGGATTCATGTGCTGCAAACAAGTGAAATATGCCCTTGTTCAAAAAAAAGGAAAAATTGATCTCCTTTGCACAGATCCCTGAATATCCTTGAAACAATCATCTTTTTGACTGTTGATATCATCCCCTAAACAAAATTTGAAGTCTACAAAAAAAAGGGTAAAGAGCTATGTAAGCCCTAGGTAGACCCTTAGATAGGGACACTGTGCAGTCTCCAAAATCCTAGTTGAGATTTTATCCTGAACAAATGACAATTCAGAAATATGTAAGAACCCAGAATCCATGTAAACAAAGTTATAAAAAGAAAGGAAAGAAGAATGCACCAAGGAAGGAGGGTTGCTACAAAGACAATGTCAGAAATTAGCAATAAGGAATCAATAGGAAGTGCCCCCGTCCAAATCCATGACTTGCCAATAATTCAATATGATACCACCTTAATTGGGCAAGGGATAAATGGAAAGAAAAGAGAGAATGAGCCATGTATAAACATAAAAAAGAAGAAAAGGAACAAATGTTTGTATTAAAATACATATGCACATGTACGGGTACATGATAGCCAAAGAGGATGACTAAGAATAACTATCCCCTTTCAAGTCCAAGTTCCAGGGCAACAAAGGCAAGGGAGACGGGAAATTGCAGCTATCTGCAGTAGGACATCATCATGACCAAAGAAGATAGAGACCCCTCATCTCCCACTCACCCCACTAATAGGAAGAAGAACTACTGTGGCTAGGGGTGAGCACGGTTCGGTTTGGTCCGGTTTAGGCCATTTTTTTTCCAAACCGAACCAAACCAATTCAACCCCTCAAACCGAACCAAACCAAACCGATGTCAATTCGGTTTGATTCGATTTGGTTCGGTTTAAACCAAAAATATATAAAAATATTTTAATTAATTATTTTTTACACATATATAATGGTTTTTAAGTTAAAAATAATCAAAATAAATATTATTTATTATAAAATTTATAAAAAATTTATTTTTAATAATATTATAACAGTTTTTATATATATTTTTAATTAAATCAGTTTAAATGGTTTGGTTTGGTTTAAACCGGTTTGGAGGACTTTCAAACTGAACCAAACTGAATATGGTTCAAACCGAACTGAACCGAACCGAACAGACCGATTTGGTTTGGTTTTTCGGTTTGAACCGTTTAATGCTCACCCCTAACTACGGCTACTCCTCCTTAAGAAGATCTCTTGGGAGAAAGGGGTTGGTCTGAAAGGATGGATTTGAGAATAGAGACAGAGGATTAAGGAGGAGAAAAAGGGCTGTCATTTGTTTCTACTTGGAGAAGAAGAGGGAGCTCTCCCAGCTACTTAGTCACAACCGCACAAAGAAGGAAAAGAGGAAAGGGTTCTCCCAACCCTCTGCCTGATCTGCGCAGTAGAAAATAGGAAAGGAAAGGAGGGCGAAAGAAGGCAAAAGGTAAGGGTGGGAGGTCTCTTTCGGGTGTGCTCATTTCCTCTAAGTCTTCTCTTAGCATCACTCCAAAATCCCCTCCATTACTGTTATAGTATCCCACTGAAACCTTCTGTTCACATCACCCTCATCAACCTCACAATAGCCTCTAAACCCACTAAAAGCCCTGTTTGTCCCTTAAAAGGTGGGGTCTATCAAAAAAAAGGGGTAGCAGAAATCCCATATCCATACTATCCTCACCCTTAAAGAAGCTGTCAAAAGTTTTTTTCTTTCCAACACACCTCTTTCCCGGCTCCATCTTTTCACTAAAACTCTATCAAAGAAGGCCGGTAAACCACCTTGGCCGGACCTTTTAGCATATCCCTAAGGCTACTTTGCATCACTATTCTCATTAAACCACTCTCGGCCCATATTCTTTTAGTAGACCCCAATCACGTTAAAGAGATCTATTCAAGTCCTTTCATGCACCCAATGCTTGAACTACCCTCAAAGTTTGCCAAAAATAAATCTGCTCAGGTCCCCTTTGGTAGACCTCGGAACTTCAACAAAATTGACTGCTTGACCATCCCTTTGTCACAAAAAAAAAGCCAAAACGCCTCCTGTTCAAACAATAAAACAAAATCTGATCCTAATGGGGTGTTTGGTTTCATGATAATTGAGGTTTTTGTTTTAATTTTTAAAAATTGTAAGAAAACTTGTCAAAACAGGTGTTTGACAACCATGACAATTTTATGTTTTGAAAGTGATTTTATTCTTAAACAAAAAAAGAGGGTCTCACCTCTTTCTTTTTTCTTGTGGTCCCCCACTTTATTTGGTCATGTGCGGTGGTTACTCTTTTTTGTAATCACATCCCTCCAAACATGATAATTTTATGTCATGAGTTGGTTCACTTTTTATTTTAATACAATTTTTTATCATGAAAGTGTACAAAAAATTATCATGCAACCAAACACCCCATAAAGTTCTTATCCAATGACTCCTGACCTGACCCTTCTAAAAGCTACATAAGAGATCATGGAAAAGCTGTTCAGGCTAAAGAGAAGCTGGCCGCCGGGGCCTGATTTGTCAAGAATTATTAAGGTTGCTAGAGTTTTGAAGAAGTCCATTTTCCATGGACAAAAATTGCACCATAGAAGGTCGACTGGGCCAAGGTACGAAGACACGAAAGGATTTAGACTAGAAACGACCTGAAAGAGAAGCAAAAAAAAGAGTCATCACAAATAAAATTTGATAAAAAATCTTTCTAAGAGCTACTCTATTTCACTTAGTTACCTCAAGGGACGGGTACTCAGGTATGTCCCTGACATGTTTGATCCTGGACAGGGAAATGGGCACATCCTCATCTTCTTCCAATCCATATCCCAAAGTAGGGAGTATCAAACTCCATCTACAAAGGGGGAAAATCTCATGATATTTAAGAAGGAAAATATCCCCTTGGATCAAATGAGACGATCTAAAGAAGAATTTTCATCAACAAGCATTTCCTTTATGTACATGTACTCTGAGTTGGGCAAAAATGATGCAAAACCATATGTTTGGTGCATGGTCCTTGACATGAAGGATGTCAATAACTCAATGAACTTGGAGGGATACAAACGCATATAAAAAAATGAAGAGAAGAGGATCTAAAAGAGGTCACATCTGCATAACACTTTTTTCACTAAGAAACTCGAGAAATATAATTTGGGGATGGTAAGGTAAAATTGTAATTCAGAATGTCAAGGACAGAACTTGCCTTTGATGGTAAGTGATTAGAACCATGGAATGTTAGATGGAGATCCGGGTCCTGACCCATGCCCGATCCGGTTGACTTTTAGACCAACCGACCCGACCCCAACCCCAAGATCCAAACTAAATAGATATTTTTAAATTATTATTTTATTATATTTTATTCCAACCCTGGCCGACCTAGGTCCCGACCTTGGCCGAACTGGGTCAATTTGGACCCGGCCGACCCACTCCCGACCCCCGATCCTACCTTCCTTGATTAGAACTGGCCCAATTCAAATCTTCTGAGCACTCTCCTTATAGGAGATTCTGTGAACCAAGTAGGTCCGAGAATTTGAAATCAATCTCTACAGAGATTTGACTTACAGGCTCCTTAGAAAGGTCAAGGACCGTCAAGACAGAAGCTTGGAACAAAAAGTTTTTGTCACGACCCGGATTTTTAACATGCACAGCGGAAGATAATCCGGCGACGTAACGAGGAAGGATATCGGTCTGGAACCAAATAAGACTAAAATCATAATCCAAATTCATAATTCCAAACTTTACAACTTAATAACATAATAATCAAACATCTATCTAACAAATTAAATACCAACATTGAATGAGTACTCCACTAGCTCCTCGGACTTCAAAACACCACTACGCTTCTGCTGCACTAAATCTGCACTCCTGAAAATATTAACAACGGAAGGGGTGAGTCACCACAGACTCAGTAGGTCTTACACCCGAACTACCCCACTATAATAATGTTTTCTATTGATATTAAATACATATTAAGCCTAAAAATCAGATTTAATACATATGGTGTAAACTAATTATATATCTTTAATTAAGTGATTACAAAGTCATTCAACTACCCCGTATGATAACCAGACTCTATATGCATTAAAACTAACATATCCTACACATTAGACTACTCTAGGTATGCCCAGAACACATAGACCTGACATAAAACCAAGGACATATCTAGAACACTAACATCTATGCCAAGATACACAACTAGACACCTGTCTGAGTAAATATCATGCTCCATTTGAATAATGTAGCCACAACACAAAACTAGCACCAGATTTACCATATAGTAGAAAGTAACATATAGTAACTAAATCCCATAGTACCCCTAGGCAGAGGAGTACTTAGGATAAACCGCGGTATCCAGGATCGAAGGATGCTCCGGATTCAACTAATCTCCGCTGCCCACGGGCCACTAACATAGTCTGGTGAAGTACATTTCCATCACAATGCAGCTCACTGCACTAACCACATTCTACACAATGCAAGCATATAAATAACTCAGACAGTAACCATGAACATGAAATTGGCAATCCAAACATGAAATACATAGATGAACACCCATGGTTCTATGCATCACATATTTGCATACCATACCACAATTTAACACAAACTAATGCATATGAATAGGATCATGCAATTTACAACCTAAACATGACAATTACATGCTTAAACAGAACTACCTATTACATAAAAGAAAATAAACTAAATTCTAACAACATTATGCCTAAACTTTACATCGGCTTTTTATCAAATTGGAATATATATGATTAAGGTTTATCGTGATGCAACTATACTAAACTAACTAGATTAAAACATAGCAAAACCTATCATGCCGACTAACCTACATGGATAATTAAATCAACCTAAACTTGCATAGTTGAACCAGCTAATCTAACTAGGTTCAACTATAAAGACATACCTAACACACCAACATGCATAATTGAATAATTATCCAACATGATGAATAATCATGGACATAGAACAATCTAAACATGTATGATTAAATAAGCTAATCTAAACTCTATCTAATCATGCTAATAAATCCAAAACAACCCATTAATTATAATCTTCTAATCTCGGTGATCTAAACATGATTCTTACGGTTTAATCAAGTATATTAGAGTGCTAAGAATAGCCGAGACGCCTACCTTAACGGCGACGACGAATGGCGCACGGAATTCCAAGAATAACAAACCGGGTGACGACAATGCCGCGATCATGATGGCGACGATAAACTGAGACTGATAGTCCCCAATCGATCTGTTGAAAGGAGGAAGAATAAATTAAATAGAAGAGATAGAAGAATAGGAGAAATAGGCAATAAGCGATAGGAGAGAGAAGAGGATAGAGGAGAGAGGGAGGGGGCATACCGCGGTGTGAAGGGGGGGCGGTTCACTGGTGCACGGCGGCGCACACCGAGGCGCACGGGGCTGCCAGGTGCCGACGGTGCATGGCGCGGCCATGGGACAACCGGGGGGGGGGGGGAAGAAGGCGGCGATGTCAACGAGGGGCGGCTGCGGGCTCACGCGGACGCGCGGAGGGAGGCGGCGGCTGCTCGTGCGGCGATGCGCCGATGGGCGGATGGGCGACGGCGGCTTCGCGGCCGGGCGGGAGGCAGGGCGGCGGGAGGCGCGTTGCTGTGTAGGGCGGCGGCCGGCGATTGTACAGGTGGGTGGCGCGCGGGTGCAGGCGGTTGGACGACGGAGGGCAGCGTGGAGAAGGCGGCCGGGCGAGGCCGAGGGCGGGTCGCGCATACGCGCGCGGGAGGGTGGCCGGCGGCGGTCGCGCGGGCGACGCACGGGAGGACGGCGGCCCAGGTGACATGGGAGGGTGGTTGGCCGGCGGTGGCTGGTTGGCCGGCGGGCGTCGACAGTGGCCGGTGGCAGTGGTCGTTCGCGGGTGGGCGCGGCGCGCGGCGGATGAGCGCGGGAGGCTACCCAAAGCGCGCGACAGGGGGGGGGGGAAAGGGCGGCAGGATGGCCGGCAACCATGCAGCGTTCGTCGGCCGAGAGGAGGGGACGAATGAGGAGGAGAGGACCGGAGAAGAAGGTAGCGGTGGGAAATATATATAGAGGGGGAGTTCGACGGGAGGGAGGGAAATAGAGTTCGATCCGGAGTAGAGTTTGATCGGAAGAGGGAAAAATAGAGTTTGATCGGGAGAGTAGATCTAATTAAATATATACTTTTAATATTTATCTCTTTCTCAAAATATAATCTATTTTATATTATAAATAAAATCAGAATATTACAGTTTTAAATTAGAGATCGTTGGTCAATGTCTAGGGATCCCCTTAAAAAAACAAACAACAAGTGGTACAAAAGAAAGAACCATTGAATTTTAGTGTGAAATTCCCCACATCTGAAACATAAGGTATCTTCTTAAAAAAATCAGACTAAGGATCTTCGAGAGCTCCCAATTTGAACTCATAACCTAACAAACCTTAACTAACAGCAAATCAAGCGAAGTCTCTTCTCGATAAAAGAATTCATTCAATCTGAATTAAAGTCAATAAATCTTAAAGCCAAAACATTCAAGTTCAAATCTCAAAACCTCAAACTCATTAAAATGATTTCAAAATAATAAGTTCCTAAGAAATCAAAATTTCATCTTCTCCAGAATTCGAATATGAAAGCCTATAAATTTCAACCCAAATTCCACAAAAATGTTTTAAGTTTGAAAGGCATAAAAAAAAAGAAATCAATCAAACCTCTGATCTAAAAAATGATGGAATTTGAATCTTAAATCCCTCAAATTTGTGATTTCCAATAAAAAGAGCATCCTCTCAAGTCAAAAAAAGTGATTAATCTTAAATCTCAAAAAACATTCACTAAAATACTGAAATCTCATACAATAATAGTAAAATAAATCAATAAAAGTTTAAAATCAAAATAAAAAATGAAATCCCAAGGCAGAACTAACCACATTTCTAAAAAATGTGCAAACAAACAGCATCTCTAATTAGAAATCAAAATCGAATTCCGATAAGGTTTAAATAAAAAATAAACCAAATTTAAATGAAATACAAATAGAAACCATTCAACCAAAGACAACAGGTCTAGTAGAAGAAACAATTCACCCAAATAATAATAATAAATAACAAGCCAAATCCCCACAAGCAAACTCAAATTAACAATTCATTTAAACTCAAATTCAAAAAATAAGCGTTTGCATCGAGACAAGCTCATGGAGCTATTGTTCCATGATATTTATTTTGTGGATACGTATCTTTCATTTGCAATTAGTCGATTTAATTAATATCAGATCTTTAAATCATAAGTTGAAGATATGTTAAAAATGAAATTTACATTAATATTTGTTTTATACGTATCGCTCAAATTAACTAACACTCCTACCAATGCTAACTTTAAAACATAAATTTCAACACCCAAAGTTGATATGAATGAAATTTGAGGTTCCACGCTGATCGAGCATTGCTCGGTTGGCACCACCCCCTGGGCAGGGGACATAAGCTGCTTTGTCCAGCCATCCCCCAGGAGGAGGGGGAGGGTATCCGGTGAGGATCGAACGGTGAGACTTAGATCTCTCATCGCCACATTGTGCTGTTTGGCCAGGTGACCCCCAAAAAAAAAAAAAAATTGAGGTTCCACGGGCGGCAAAAAGGGTGAACTTGGGATTCAGTACGGGCGTCTGCATCGGGGTAAGGGTTGCTTGTAATTTGCAATAATGTCCTTTCATTTTACAAAATATAATGTTTCTGGACAGGATACTCTTTTTAGCATCAAGTGCTCTAGTTCCAATCAGATCGTGCCTTCATGGGCAAAATTGACAGGACATTTTGTTCCAACTTGCCAAGATTAACAACACTGCTTTCGCGGAAGGATATACCTTTTGTGAGGCCTTTAACTACAGACACTTGTAATTAATTATCAGGAGTGGCATGTAAAGAAGCTAAATGTAATATTGCTCGGTTCCTTCCACGGAAAAATCTTCAACTTGATTGTGAATCCGAGAAGCGCTCCTTAAATTGCCACCAAGAATAATGAAATACACAGCAATCGAATTTCACTTGTCTTAAAGTTACAACCGCAGAATAGTACGAAGCGTATCACAGAGATTCTGAATGGTTTGCTTTTCCTGCGCTGCTTGTAACTCTTGGAGGGGCATGTCCTCGAAACAACTGCAAATTATTAAAACGTTAGAAAAAAAACTAGGGCTTATTTATAACCTGGGATAGAGAATTTACGTTTTATGGTAGGCTAGCGCCTGAGCCAGGTTCATCAATGTCGAACTGTTGGTCATCCTTCGCTGCACGCTTTCAGGCAGGGAAATCTACAGGAATATAAGAAGGTTGGTAACTGGGTAATGAACGAGGTAAATGGAATGCAGACATCGTAAAGTATACCTCGTTTTGCATCTTTCGGGTCTTCTTCGTTTGTCCATCACCATTAAAGAGCTCTTTAATCGCCTCAAGTGCAGTACCATCACTTCTTCCTAATGCCCTGTCTGTAAGCACATTTTCTGAGACCAAAGCTAAAGGGGATATGTCAATTGCCTTAAGAAATGGTATTGGCACGGTGTTGCCAGCGGCGTAGATGGACCAAAGCTACAGAGCAAAAATACAACTCGTCAGGAGTTGAACATTATAAAGAGGTCTGGCACTACATAAAATATTCCAAATGTGAACTATGCATTACCTTATCTTGAACTGCAAATGCTTTTCGAGGTGTCATGTTCTTCACGAAGTGGCTAACACCGATTTCACATCCAGGGGCAGAATTACCAACTCCTTGTGACTCAAAAACCCTCTCTTTGTTTGGCTTATCCATTGGGGATTCAGGGATAGAAGATGACAGCATCTGGATTACTCTAGAATCTTGTCTTTGCTCAACCTCTTGCATGTTATTAGCAACAAACCTGGTTATCATGCCAGCAAACTGCCATAAGTGCTGGCTTGAGAACAATGCCATAATAGTGTAGTCCTGAATGACATTGCTTGGTGGATAAATAGATCAGTTAATTAAGACAGATAATACACAGACTCTAGATGGGACTGTTGCATACCTGTTACATCCCAGGTATCAAGACAAAGTAAAAAAAAATCAATAATGTACTTGATCAGAGAAAAAGAGAAACTAAAGAACAAAAGATAACAATCATTACAAAAATATTGCTAAAACCTGCAACTTTTGATCATTTGCAGTGTACCGTTGCGAGATCGACTTTTCAGGATCAAACTCTTAATGGCGCAGAACAAGTAAAATGACATATTGAAGGTAGTGGTACTTCACTTGCTCTATCCAAAGAGGATTGCACTTGTCGTGCATCTCTGTGTGCACTTGAGGTGAAATGTATTTTTTAATATATTTATATTTTATTATTTTACATATACATCTATGAGTCACTATTAACATCATAAATTTAAAACTGAAATACAAAATATCATAAATATAAAAATATGTCAATTTTTGTACCAAAGAAAACTGAGAAGAAGTTAAGGTGATTAGCAGGGCCTGTGAGATAGTGAAAAGGGACTGGGGTCCGGAGCTGGGCTAAAGGAGCAAGGTTGAGGGGGGAGAAAGAGTCAGGAGTAGGAGCTTCGCAAGAGATGAAACTATTGGGACTGTACGAGGGTGGACAAGGCTGCGAGGTTATTAACTAGGGCTGCAAACGGATACGGATAAAAATCCAGATTCGCTCCGAATTCATATCCGTCTAAGCATATAATATCTGATTTAAGATATCTACCGGAGCAGATATCCGGATACGAATATTATCCGAATGTTAATCGGAGTAGACATGGAAATGTCTGCTATGCTCCAATTAAGATCCACTTCGAATCAATCTTTGATAATATATGCATAATACATATAAATATATATTTAAAATCATTATATTTAAAAATATGATTAAATATTCTCTATTATATATTAGTATACTAAGTTAACATTAATAAATGTATGATAAATTTTATATCTTATAATTTTATTTATGTATATTTATATATTATTAAATATATTAATAAAATAGAATTTAATTAACATTTCGAAGCGGATATTATCTGTATCCGCTCCGAATCCGAAGATTATCCGACCTAAAATATCCGATGTGTATTCGTATCCGACTCAGACCGGATACGGATTATCTGACTAGTTAAACGGCGCATACACGGAAACGTCATATCCAATCCATATCCGCTCCGTCTACAGCCCTATTATTAACTTAGGTTTCTTACCCAGTTAGTTTGGTTGGGTTTCTTAACTGGTTAGGGCTGGTTTCAAGGCAGGTGACGTGATCACCTAGGCGAAAGAGGTATTGTCTCAGGAGATCGCGGCCAAGGTGACACCAACCATCACCTTGCCTCATCTCATCTCCTAGGTGATAGAGGTGATGGCCTTTGATAACATAGGGGAGGCTGCAGCCCAATCTTCAGCCAAGATTGGCCTTGGTATAGTTGAGCTAGCTTGGCTGGGCTTAGTTCAGACTGGATCAGCCAATTTCAGCCTGACTTGGCAGAATTGAACTGAGTCACGGCTCAGTTGGGCCAGCATTGACCAACTGGGGATTGGATCCATTGGGATCAACTTTCACCATTCCAGGATCCAAAATACCTTGGTGTCTACCGTTTCTCATTATCTGCAAGCCAACACTAGAATCACCATCTTCCAGGTGTTATTGTACTTTACAATCCCTATAAAACCTGCATATTCACCCACAGCTCTTGGTTATTATACTTACCCTTTTCCCTATTGCTCCCCTATTTGCTCTCCTTTGCCTAGCAAACCCCTTTACTCCAAACTCTTCTTCTATCTCCATTTTAAAGGTTCTAAACCCCAATGCACCTATGTTTTTTTTCCCCTTCTGTTGTTTCTTGCTGCCTCCTTTGTATCTTCCTCCAAACTTATGATTTTTTACCTTTATCTTGGATGTCCTTTCAGATAACAACTCCTTGTCTCTTGCCTTTTGTTCGGTTAGTATCAATGCCAGAGAAAGTAGAGGCTTTCCTAGTATTCTTTATATCTTTGTGCAGCCTAAAAATACTGCACATTTCGCTCAGAGTTAAGGTTCTTGTTCTGAAGCTCAAGCTCTCAGAATATCACATGCTGCTAATGCATCTTTGTGCAAGCTCACATGCTTTGTTATAGCTTCACTGCTGTTGTGAAGGTTTCTTAAGATAAAAATAAGTTTCTGGTCTCAGGATATCACATGCTGCTGATGCATCATCATGCAAGCCCTCATACTTATGGCTTCACTGCCGTTGTGAAAGTTTCTTATGATAAAAATAAGTTTCTGGTCATGAACATTTTGCCCTTGATTATGACAGCCTACTTCCTAGTTTCCTCAGCATCATTTTCAGCTTGTCTTGCTCTTGCCATTTTTCAGGACCAGCGATCTTCTTGCAGCTAGAATGGGTGTGGACTGTGGACCAGTGATCTGATTCTGAGTACCACTCTATTACCTGGGACCCTTATGGGTGCCTGTATTGCAACACGGCTAGATAAAAAACATATCTAACCATGATGGGACAGCCTTTTCCTTGACATAGTCAAGAGCAGTCTGATCACATTTAGTTGAGGCTCTAATTATGTACCAAATAGTTAAGTTCTTAGTAGTTAGTGCATATGTACTTAATTGTAATGCAGAAGTAAAATAACAGTTTTTGTTCAACTTGTACTATAATCAATAATGAAATATGCTTTATTTTTTATGCGCTTCCGGTTACTGCACTCCAATCTCTGAATTTCTGAGTTGAGTAACACCAAAAGAAATCATGTTAACATGGTATTACACAGATCAATTAATTAACTGTTTTTGAACCATTAAAATGTAACTAACACTGATGAAGGCCAGAATGACAACTGAACTCAAAGATCACAGGCTTGATCCAAATTGTCCAACTCACAAGTATAAACCGGAGCAAGAAATGACCATATATATTTCTGTTCCATATATGTAGATTTAGTCCCTTCTGTATTTTATCATGGAAATAAAATATCTTTTCACATGGCCTAGCCCAATATGACACTTTGAAGATCATTACATATTGAATCTGATAAACTGCCAAAGTTACTCATGTTATTGCAAAAAATGAAGTTGCAACTGCAGGTCATTGGCAAGACTTTGCGAGATATGGAATGAGCTTTTCATTAAGTTCTACAAGCATCTTATTTACCACACAGGAAGTAAGTTCTCAACAGGCAGAGTCAAAACAGAAGCTTGCTCTTCGAAATCAATATTTTTATGTTAACGATGTCCCAGGAAAGGACATCCTTGGATTATCAGTTTTAAGTGAAGAACAAGTCAAAAACACATTTCCCATGGCTACAAAAGTTGTGCTGCACTTTACTTGTATTACACTGGAGTTTAACAAAATCCAAAAAGAGATCATGTTTCAAGCAACTTAACGGAAGGCTGATACAGGGATTCCTCTACACACACATTTGAACCAGAATCCTAGTGCAAATACAATGACTGGAATCAAGTTGTCGGGCTACTAGTTGACAAGAAGTTTTAAGGGCTCTAGTAAAATTTTCAACTTTATTGTTGACATTCTAGGATGTGTGGACATGTAGCTTGAGTTGTGGTTTTCCAGATACAGGTGTGGAGACCTGATCCATTTTATCTGCTTTATTATCGGAAGCAGCTTTGAATATAGTGATCTCTCTTCTGAGAATTCCCGGGATTCAATTTTTGTTGGGGTCTACTTAGTGAAAGAGGTGGACAAGCTATGGAAAGTCGAAACTTCAGAGAAACACTTTAAGGGCCAGTTTGGCATCAAAAAATTTTGGGGATAAACCTGGTTTATCTAAAATTCGGGGATAAACCTAGTTTATCCCCAAATTAATCTTGAACCAAACAGCCTGTAAAGGTCTAAAGAATTTAAGCAAAACAACTTAAGATACAATATATGCATCATAAATCTAGTGAAGGTCAAAGGGATAAAAAGTCAGGTGAATTAGACAAGGTGACATTGCTCTAATATATCCATTTCATACAACTTGGATTAATGAAAAATCATTCAAAATGATGGAGGAAGCCAAGTGCACAAAAGTCATATGATTAAAACAGGTTGGCTGGAGTAGATATTAGCTAAGAAAGCCTTGTGTGGTCGGGAAAAGAAATCTTGTACAATAATGAGCTGCAATGTTGTATGACAGTGAGTGTTGGATGAAAAAAGAAGAAACGTCCTACCAAAATGTGTACCACCAAGATGTTAAGCTGAATGTCCAAACATACTATATTAGATAGGATAAGTGCATCAGAGAAAATAAGAGAGTTCTATTAATTAACATGTTATTTGTAGACCTAGGAGAATAGTTGGAAACGTGAAGCAAATTAAGATAGTGAAAGGGAAGAGAGAAGGGGGAGACCCATATTAACTTAGAGAAGGCTAATACAACATGATTTGGATGGTTTAAAAAAGCAAACCAAAATCACTCACACACACACACAGAGAGAGAGAGAGAGAGAGAGAGAGAGAGAGAGAGAGAGAGAGAGAGAGAGAGAGGGTTCATATGTATCCAACACCATATAATTTGAGATTAAGACTTTGCTGAATCAAGTATCATTTTGATAGATATTTTCCTTGGTAATTTCTCTGCCTTAATGCTTATTTTTGGACCATTACTTCTGCATATCACAATCTCAACTGATGTTCACAATTCAACAAAAGGGGTAAAGACCATGTCTTTTACATGTTGACTTTTAAACCATAAAGTAATTTTTATTTTCCACCATTCCCCAGGTACAAAGTGAAATGTTACTAGGACCAGAATCAATTTCAGTTTGGGCAACACCTCCAGGATCTTCTAGTCAGTTAAAACAGAAAATTGAAGGTTTCGGTACATATTAAAAATGTTAAAAACCTGAGATTAGATGCCTTCTCTTCTATGCTATCCACAGCATCACTTTTGGTAGTAGTCACTGATGAGACCTTTTCTGTGACGGCACCATGTGTCTCAGAAGCATATTCATTTTTGTCAGCATGTGCATGCACAATGACAGTTCCAAATTCATCTGCAAGAAGGATGATAAAATTTTGAACCCAGGCTGATTCAAGGAGAAATGTGAGATCATGATTCATGATAGGAAATAAAAGTATACCTGAATGAATCAAAACAAACTGATCCTGGATTGAATCAAATTGATTTATAGCTCATTATGAACCAAAATTTCAACAAAATTATATAAAAATTTAAGTTTTAATAAGTAAAAACACAATATATTTATATTCAATACAAAAAAAATAAATATCATTAGTAAGAGATGACGGTTTATTAGTTTTGCTTAGTTTCCACAACCTTCCAAAAAGGAGGAGCCAAATGAGAGGCTCGAACCAGGCTAATTAGGAATAAACCTACTACCTTTTTCTGAAAGATAGGATAGTACATATCTTGTCATACAGCCTGTGAGATTATAGCTTAGATATCGAGATCTTAATCTTAACATGTGCTTTCCGAAGTGTAGTGTTTTTACCACCATATGTGCAGAAACATGTATCATACTAAGTGGAGAGCTATTAGGCATTTGCTTACTGCACAAACTACAAAGTGATGGGACCAAATAGGACTGGGTGGATCAAATGTTTCAAGACAATGCCATCTGGGTCCAGAGAAGATGGCACTTTTCTTTTCTTTAATCCAGTAATGGTTGTGTTTAATTTATGCATTTTATTTTAAATGTTTGGAGTCATTTTTCACATCTTTTGAGTCTTTACTTTATGTTCTAGTCTTTTAAAGGACTTTCTTGTAATTAGCCTTAGAGGGTCTTTTTGTAAAATGGCTCTCTCTATAAGAGCACATGCTCTCATCGTTGGAAACAAGGAATGAATGAAGAATGAGGATTTTTGGAGACATTGGTGTTCTCCTCCTTCGCTCCCCTGGGAGAGCCCAGTTCTTCCTCACCTCTGGCAGAGGTTGATCCCCATCAAACCCGGCAAAGGCCGGCTCCGAGCTTCTCCTCTCCCCCTCCTTCCGCCTCAGTGCATTCCCCTTCTCCTTCCCTTCATAGTTTATGCATCCTTGACGCACCATCTCCAGGAGCTCGCGCTTGAGCACTTCGCTAAGCCTATTGTCCCACTGCCGACATTTTGACGCCCATTCCCTATTCAGACACCCCTGCAACCATCCCATTTATATTCCCTTTGCTTTTACACCCTCCCAGTCCATCCAGCTCCACCGGAGCCCACCCATAATTGAAAACACCCAAAATCCACCCACCCACCCCTTCCACTACCCATGAGCGGATCAGCCCACCACTCCACCTCCATTCCCTCCTAAACCCCCTCCCGATTCCCGAGCCCCCTACAACTGGGCTGGCCCCACACCCTCAGCTGCCTCCCATTTACCCTTGCACCGGATGAAGACGGAAGATGAAGATGAGGGAGGAGAAGGAAGAAGATGCAATAGGAGGACGTCGTCGGGGCCACCCCGACACAGCGACGCCCTCCCCTCACCGCTGCCATCCTCACTCCCCCCATCTGCACCTCCCCCTGCCATGCGAGGACACTGACCACAGAGTCGCTTGTCGTGTGATGCCCCTATCATCCAGATGGAGGGAAGGCAATGGAGCGGGGTCGATGAAACCTAGAAGCCGCCCCTTTTGTGTGGGATACACGGCACTTCGAGGTGCCTCCATGACCCCGCCGGGGCACCCTACCAGCTTTCCACGACCCCTGCACTCAGAGTCATTGCCAGGTAACCATGACCCCTGCACGGGGTTCTCTTCATGCACCTGCGTGCACGGGCCTGGCACCACGACCTCACCAATAAAGTCAACCAGTCTTTGCCGGTTCAATGCCGCAGCTGGGCCAGCAGCGCAGCTAGCCCACCAGCCATTTAAAGCGGTCCGGCCCAGTTCATAGGGTGGTTCAACTGGTTCAAACTGGTTCAGCACACCCAGACCTGGTTTAGGGCCAATTCAATGCTCCTAGACCCGGTTCAGCCCGGTTTGGCTCATCATTGTACCAGTTCAACCCAGTTTGATGTTTTAGAGCCAGTTCAGTGATCCAGAACCCAGTCTAGGCCAGTTCAAGCTGGTTTAGGCTCGGTACATGCCAGTTGATAGCTAGTTTGGTCTGGTTCAGCTTTGTTTGGTGTGCTTCAAGGTAGATTCAGCAGATTTATAATGCAGTTCAGTGGCCTTCGGCTTGGTTTGATGCATGGTATGCCGGGTCGCGACCCGGCCCCGACCCGGTCGGGTTTAGGCCCGACTGGCTCGGTCGCGACCCGGTCGGGGCGACTCCCCCGGCCGGGTCGCGGAGTCGTGGCCGGGTCGCGCGAGTCGCGCGACCCGGCCGGGTCGCGCGACCCGGTCTGGCAACGGTCTTCTCAAGACCGTTGCCAACGGTCTTGGGGGGGCGCAGCCCCCATTCAGCCCCTTGGGGGCTATTTAAAGCCCCCAAGGGGCTCTCCTTACTCCCACCCCCCCACTCTCACTCTCAACCTCTCATTTGTGCTCTCATTGCTCTCATTGCTCAAATTTTTTTCTCATTTACTTAATTATTTCATCAAGCATTTCATTAGTTCATTTAGTATATTTATTTAATATTAGTTCCATTGATTAGTGGGTTAAGTAGTTTATTCTTTTTAATACTTATTTGCTTACTTGCATAGTTAGTTAGCTAGAAGATTAGTTAGATATTTAGTTTAGTAGTTACTTAACACATCATTAGTAGTAAGGAATATTAATTACTTACTTAATCCTATATTTAGTTAATCATTCAATTTATATAAATAAAAATATACTTACATTAGTAGTCACTAATTAAGGTTATTAGCTATTTAAATAATTAATTACTTACTTAATTAATTATTTACTTAAAAAATGTCTTCTCCAAGCCAAACAACCCAAACTCGGCGCGACCCGGAGTGATCCGGCTTGGTTGCATTGCAATTTGATCTCCGTATGGCGAGAGAAAAGTGCAATGTAAATATTGCGACAAAGTAATATTCGGTGGTATTTATCGTTTAAAATTTCATCTTGCGGGCATGAAGGGAAATGTTCTTCCTTGCACCTTACTCCGCCGGAGGTCGTAGCTCGGAATTTCGTAGGCACCTACAAGCGATGGAGCAAACGAAGGGAACTAGCAAAAGACATAAAGAGACCGTCCGAGAAGAATTGCAACAACCGGGGAGACGATCCGTACACATTTACGGAACCGGACAAGAGAGGCCGGATATTTTTGGAGACGAAGAGTACGAAGGTATGTGAGGTGTTACTCATAAACGTTGTTCATTATTCAATTTTAAAGGATAATTAAGTAGCCTTGATACTTAAATGTTTTTTAAAAAGATGAACTCTCACGAGGGATGGAAGCAAGTCGAAGATCATTCGCCGAGGAAGACCTGACATAGACATACCGGCCGAATGATGGGTCGAGTGTCCGAGTGCGGGAGTGGTCGAGGTAGCGAGAGGATCCAACAACCAACCGCAAGATCGGGTTCATGATCTCGCACAAGACGACGACCCGGCGGTAGGTCCCGTGGATCCCGTAATCACCGGACCCCGACAACGTCAAACAACAATCACGACGGCGATGAAGAACCTCGAATTATGTAAGGATAGGATTGGCCGGCAACGTCGATGTGGTTCTTTCACCACGCATTCCGTAGCCGCGAAGGGACCATACTACGAGAACATGATCGACACGATCGCGTACGTTGGGAGGAGTGCCTGGTCCGACCCAAAGGAGATATACAATGTATATCTTCACATGGAGGTGCAAGAAACAAAGAAGTACGTGCGATCATTTGAACGCATCCGAGGAACGAGGTTGCACGTTAATGACCGACGGACGGACCGGTAATTAAATTTTCTTTTACTCATTCATATTAGATGTATTAACATTCTTTTTTGGTATAACTTATTTATCATCTTATACTTAACGGGTATTACTAGGAAGACTATGATCAATTTCTAGTGTACGATAAGCCGCACGGTCTTTTGGAAGTCGGTCGACGCATCGGGACGAGTATAGAATGCGAGTACGTTTACCAATTGATAGATGGAGTGATAGAAGAAATAGGAGAGAGCCGGGTAGTTCAAGTAGTCACAGACAATGCGGCGGCATACAAAGCGGCCGGTTAGATGCTTATGGTCAAAAGACCAAAGTTGTATTGGACACCCTATTCCGCACACTCTTTAGATTTGATGTTGGAGGATATATGCAAGGATCCTCAAATAGACAGTGTAGTTAAGCTAGCCCAGTTTATTTCTTCATTTATTTATAACCACAACTTTGTCCTCGCACTTATGAGGGAACACACCAAGTGGGCGAGAGTTGTTACGGCCCGGTGCAACCCGGTTCGCCTCCCACTATATTTCCTTAGAAAGTTTATTGAGTCAAAGGAGAGCTCTAACTCAAATGGTCATTTCACCGGGTTGGGGTAGTTGGATGGCTAGATGTAACCCATCGGATAAGAGAAAGGGGAGAAAAGTAGAAGAGACAATAGAGAGTGGAGATTTTTGGAAAGTTGTAAAGAAAACGTTAGACATCGTCCAACCCATAGTGAAGGTACTAAGGATAGTTGACGGAGATTCGTCCGAGGATAATGAAGGTACTAAGGATAGTCCGAGGATTCGTCGTCAAAGAGTAGCAGCGATGATGGTGCTCGATACGGGGGCACGGACACTTTACAAGTACAAGGGACCTCAAATCCTCCCATATCTCCTATCACGTCGCTACGTTTTACCGGCGAGGAGCAATATACTCATGCGACCCAAGATCTGCCGATCGTGGTAGAAGGCCGCCGCGGGTAGAGGAGGTCATCGTAGCCATGGAGTTGGAGCGAAATACCACGATGCCCCCGACTATGTGTATGATTCATCCCCAAGGCTCTTGGTTCCCTACATACGATCGAAGTCTTGTGGAATGAATTATGTGGAGTCATCGGATACTTCGATCCAATCGACCCATAGTTATGGTGACTCGTTTGGATCAAGTCTTAGGATAGTTTCCCGAGGACGTACGAATATGATCGTCGTATGCATGTATCAAGTTTTGTACTCAACCCAAAATGACGTAGGGAGAGTACATCAACTACCTACAAAGTGTACAACACATCACGTATTTGGAATAAAATTGATGCATTATTCATTTAAATCATGTCATTTAATTTATCCAATTTTTCTGTATTTTTTCAGATTTTTTTCGCATTTTTCTTATTTTTTTGAATTTTTCAAAAAAAAAATATTTAAAAAATAGGGTCGCGACCCGGGTCGCGACCGGGTCGGCCTGGGGGTCCCGCGACCCGGTCGCGACCCCCGACCCTACCCTCCTTGGTTTGATGTGGTTTAGCTGAGTTTGAGCGGTTTTTGGATGGTTTCAACTTGATGGGCCCTCCGATTTGACCGACATCAGCCTGTTTTGGGGCCCACTTTCCATAAGTCAGGGTCCCTGTGTAGTGCGGGACACTGACACTTCAGATTTGAGGTGACACTGCCATTAGAGGTGCCTACAATGGTGGTTCTATGTAGATGTTCTGGCAGCCGTATATCATAGTCCATTTTTGAAATGATAGCACTAGAATATTAGGTGATCGAGAACGACGTAAATTATATCTAATTTGCTCGTGTTGTCAGAGGTCGATTGAGATCGTGGACAGTGCAATATGTCGAGTATGCATTGTGTGAGATAGTCCCCCATAGACAATATCTCATCTTAGGATTTGATTGGTTAGCCTATCGACAAGTTGAGCTAGACTTGTTCACTCGAGAGCTTACATTGCGGCCCAAGGAGTACATAATATTGAGAGAGCCGATTTACATTGACAACACTTGTCCACAACGGTCGACTATTGAGGATAGCATGACACACTTATCGATGTCATTTACGAGGCCAATCCAAAACTCACCACGGAGTATGAGCAGCAATGTGCCATGGATGCTGAGGTTAACATAGCCATTGATGATGAGTTGATTGATCAGCTTACTGAGCTACTATTGGAGCTAACGACAAAGCAGTGCCAAGTTGTTGAGGTTGAGACCAACAAGGTTATTGAGATCGAGTTGGCTGCACAGATCACGAGATATTGGCAGAGTTAACCATCGAGGCTGTACTAGAGGCATCCGCTCTAGAGGATTCGCACGTAATTGCTCTGACAAAGTACCTAGACCTAGAGCTTGATAGCTATTATGACACCATTTAGGTCACTTTTTGCAATCACTTTGTAGCTTGTAGGCCAGATGCCATCATCATCTTGGTTGCGTCATTACCATCCTCAATTTCAACAGTAGTTGTATTTATTGTACGGTACTACAAAACTCGATGATGAGTTTTTTGCAATTAGGGGAGAATGATGAAGAATAAATTAGATTGAGTGGATCGATTGTTTGGAGACTGTGCCATTTGGGTCCTGAGAAGACGATGTTTTTCTTTTCTTTAATCTAGTAGTGTTAATGTTTAATTTATGCATTTTATTTTAAATGTTTGGACTCCATTTTCACTCCTTTTGAGTCTTTACTTTATGCTCTAGTCTTTTAGAGAACTTGTTTGTAATTAGCCCTTGAGGGTCTTTTTTGTAAAATGGCTCTCTCTATAAGAGCACATGCTCTCATAGTTGGAAACAAGGAATGAATGAAGAATGAGGATTTTGTAGACATCAGTGCTCTCCTCCTTCGCTCCCTCGGGAGAACCTGGTACTTCTTTCTCACCTCCGGCAAATGTCGGACCCCGATCACCTTCAGTATAGGCCTGCTCCAAGCTTCTCCTCCCCCTTCCTTCCACCTCAGTGCGCTCCCTTCTCCTTCCTTTCACAGTTTCTATGTCGTCGACACACCACCATCTCTAGGAGCTCCCACTTGACCACTCCATGAAGCCCGTCGTCCCACTACTGACATTCTGACACCCATACCCCTACAGCCACCCCATCTCTGTTCCCTTTGCTTCCACACCCTCCTGGTCCATCCAGCTCCACTAGAGCCCACCCGACATTGGACACACCCAGAATCCCCCTCCCATACCCCACGAGCTCCCATGTAAATCAGCCCACCACTAGAGCATCCACCACCTTTGCTCCCTCCTGAACCCCATCCCGAGCCCCTGTAACTGGGCCGGCCCTACACCCTTCATTGCCTCCCATGTACTGTTGCTCTGGACGAATACTGAAGACGAAGAGACGAAAAAGAGGGAGAAGGAAGAGGATACAATCGGAGGATGTCGTCAGGGCCACCTCGACATAGTGGCACCCACCCCTTGCCATTGCCATCTGCACTCCCCCTTATGGCCTTCCCCCTTGTCGCACAAGGATGCCGACCACAGTGTCACCTGCCGATGCTGACCCTGTCATCCAGACAGAGTGAAGACAATGGAGTAGAATGGACGAAACCTAGAAGCCCCCTCTGTTGCCCCTTTACACAAGACATACACAGTACTTCGAGATGCCTCCACAACCTTGCCAGGGTGCCCTGCCAGCTTGCCTCGACCGTCGCTCCCAAAGTCCTTGCCAGCCAGCCACGACCCCTGCACAGGGTTCTCTTCATATGCTTGTGTGCACGGCCAGGCGCCATGACCCCGTCGGTTAAGTCAATCAGCCTCCACCGGTTCACCGTCGGAGCCAAGTTGGCGGCTCAGCCAGCCAACTGGCTGGTTCAGACAGTCTAGCCCGGTTCACAGGGTGGTTCAACCGGTTCAGGTCGGTTCAGCACACCTAGAGCTGGTTCAGGGCCGGTTCAACACTCCTAGACCCAATTCAGCCCAGTTCGGCTCATCTTCAGGCCGGTTCAACACGGTTTGCTGTGTTTCAGGGCCAGTTCAGTGGTCCAGGACCTGGTCTAGGCCGGTTCAAGCTTTAGGTTTGCTTCATGCCTGTTCAGGTCGGTACACAGGTGGTTCAGTCTGGTTCAGCTAAGTTCGTGTGCTTCACGCTTTGTTCAGCAGTTTCTAGCATGGTTCAACGGTTTTTGGCTCGGTATGATGCAGTTTGGCTGAGTTTGAGCAGTTTTTGGATGGTTTCAGCTTGATGGGCCCACTTGGGGTCTGATTTTACTGACAGCAGCCTGTTTTGGGGGCCAGTTTCACACAAGTAGATGGTGATGTCCTCTTTGGCCCACATCACAAATTACCTGTAACATTCCCTATTGTTGCCAACAAAAGGTGTTATGCCATGTTTTATTGATTTTGAGATTCACTCACTGATGGAATTGGATAATAAGACAAATTTAACAGATTAACAAAAGATTGAACTTGAAAGCTTAAATTTACAAAAATGTAAAAAGTCCATACAAATATTTTATTAAACATGCATATATGGCACATAATTGTTGTATAGTCATTAGATAAGAACACTTAAAGCTGGAAAGCAAAACCTAATGAAAGTAAATTTTAGTTATTTTGACAACTTTTCATAGGGATTGATCATCTTTTTAATGACACCTACGGACTTACTAGCCCGAGACACTGAACAAAGTATTGGGTTGGCAAGACATCATTATTGTAGGAAGCATGAGGTACATCTATCATTAATTTGATCTGGTAAAGCTCCTCCAGCTTTGTATCACCAGTGAACTTTTATGTGGTGTCTCAAAATGATCTTAACAGAAAAACTTGAGTTGTTACGTGAAAAATATAAAGTTACTCAAATATAGGCATTGCTAAATCTATGCCTACCATCTTTTGGGAACTCAGGTCCTCCACCTTTTTGATATTTCATTGACGTGCTATCTTGATCAACTTCATCTCTAATATCAGAAATCTGAATTTCCTGGGGAACAGCCAAAAATGTGCCTCCAACATTTTCAATTCTTTGTGCAGTCTTTTCTTGTGCTGATGGCTACTCTACATTAAAAATAAAGACAAGAACAAGAGCTTACATTAGAAAAAGACAATAATAAATCAAGCCAAATTATCAGAAGCTTCTGCAATAACCAATTAGGTAATTCTGAAAGTATTGGATATCAAACAAAAAAGGGTACCTGTGCAGCGATTGTAGCTCGTATTTGTCTTGCTTTTTTGATCTTTGGTATCATTTTTGAAGCTCCATAATTGCACTTCTCAATAAACTTGTGCTGTCAATAAAGTTTAGATCAGCCTACATTTCCTATCAATATCTTGGGACAGGAAAAATTGTGAAAAAATAACTTACCTAGCTTAAGTGTGCAAGATAGAATTATTTTCTCAGCAGAGCAAGAAAAACTAGAGCCCCTATCTTTATCTCATAAAACATAAAAGAATGAATAAAGAAACATGCTCTTTGTCGGTTATGGCTTATAGTACAATTGTATACGGACATAAAAGAAGAAAAAAACTGGAATATTTGAACCTTTACTGTAGTAATAGCCATCTCATCTATGGCGTACTAGTACCCTCAAGTTATGGGCAATATACCAAAGAAGAGACCAGATGGTTGACTTATGTATGGTCTATAGTATGCTGGGACAAAGCCCTTAAACTCACAGTGAATCATCCGGTTGCTCATGATCCAAATTATCTTAGCTTTTCCTAAAAATTAGGGGAAATGAAAAGTCCCTAGTTGACAAGTTAAATTGTCTTGACCAAAACCCATGGTTGGGATTCCTTTAGTTGCATAGGATAGCATCATTCTGATGATGCTCTAGAGAAAAAACAGCAATCAGTTGATTATATGCCCACCAGCATTGATTTAAATAAAACATAAAAAGAGAATTTTACCCATTAAATAATAGCAATGACACAGGATGCTTCCACAACATTATAAAAGAAAAAGTATTTTACTCATGACAGACACTTCATGCTCAAATCCACCAATTAACATGACAAATTTCATGGTAAAAAATGAGCTACAAGATGATTTGTAATTTAACAACCTCCTAGTACCTTTAACATCTCAGTTGCAGCAGGACGTAACCGTGGATCCTTTGTAAGACATTTTGCAACAAAATCATGGAAAAGCAAAGACCTGAAAAGGCATGTAATGCGGGAGGGAAAAATCAAATAAAGAACTTGTCAAAGAAATGCAACATGAACTTGGCGTGAAACATGTCTTCCTACAGGTTGCTTCATAAGAAAGAATAGACAATGCATGGAAGACAAACATCAGTGACAGTTAGATCTCATCTCCTGCCTGTTGCATTACATAATTGACATAGCCTGTCATCACCTAAAGGCGTTATGAACTTGGCATGAAGCATGTCTTCCTATGGGTTGCTTCATAAGAAAGAATAGACAATGCGTGGAAGACAAACATCAGTGACAGTTAGATCTCATCTCCTTCCTGTTGCATTACATAATCGACATAGCCTGTCATCACCTACATGGTCTACCTTACCCTAGAAAAGAAGAATAGCATACAAGAGGCAGAATGTATATTCCCCAGAGACATAGTTTTCAAGGCATCGCCTAGGTGACAAGGCGCTCATCGCCTTAAATGATTATTTTATATATTTTAATAATAAATAATGTTAATTAAGTGTCAATATCACTTACATAAGTTGTTTTGAAGTAAAAAAAACTAGTTCTAATAGTTAATTTGACTATGAAATAATAGCTATGGTTAAATGATTATTAAGTGTTTACTAATAGTTAATAGAATTTAATACTAAAATTAACTAATTTTTCAAGTTATTTAGTCTATGTAACTAGGCACTTCCCACATTATTAATTGATTTTGCATATTGTCAAAACTATTTTGCATTATTTTTACACATGTATTTGTTATTTTATCTATTTTACCATATAAAAAAGGCATCGCCTAACGCCTCGCCTCATCACCAAGGTGCCAATGCGGTACAATGTCATCTTGATCGCCTTGAAAACCTTGCCCATACAGCAAGAATTAGATAATATAACCCCTAGCACTACAAAGTTTGTTCATTGGAGAAAGAAACATTCACCAAATTACAGGGCACAGCTAGAATTACATAATATAACCACTAGCACTACAAAATTTGTCCACTGGAGGAAGAAACATTCACCAAATTAAACAGCTACAAACACTGTTGTACCAAAGAAGATTGCTCGTCAATGGTCACCTATTGATGCTAAGTATGATACCACAATGACTCTTTCTTCACGTGTAAAAGAGGGATAGAGTAGTATATTAGAAAAACAAAGAATGGCTCTACGTAATGATAAGGGAAGATTGGAAATGGACAAGGTCTAGACATAGGAATCTACAGTTATGCAGCGTATTATTTTTTCTTTTGTTCATGCAAATCAAGCCCAAATCTCCAGTGAAAATGAAATTCACATGTTCATGAAAGGGAGGCCTCCCAAATGTGACCAGCTTTCCAACATGACTTAGATCCCCAATTGTAGCTCATATTTCTGGAGGTGGAGAACATGGATTATATGTTTGCAGGATGTTTCCTTGCTAATCAATTGTGAAACATCATATTTCAGAAGATCGTACTATAGCCTTATTATCACAACAAAGATTCAATGAAAGGTTCTACCTTTACTCCCAAATCATTTACGAGAAATTTTAACAAAACTACTTCTACTTAACAGTGTGTGCTTCTGTGCTTGATCATGCCACAATACTCTTTTTTTTTTGCTTCTCCAGCCAATAAGATTACCCAAGAGAACATACCATATTCAAATATTACATTTATCATCATGTGAAGGAAGATGGGACACAAGGTTATAACTTAGAAATGAATTTATAGACAGATTGGACATGAAATATACAGACAGGGAAGGGTCAGATGATGTGATAGAACCATCGGGCAAAGATGGAACTATCACTTCCAAACATAAATACATATAAATACCTCTACGGATATCCTCTAAAAATGTACATAAATACCTCTACAATATTATAAAGATATACACTACCAGATTTAACTTCACAAGACTTGCATGTGTTCTTTATAAAATATATTATATTTATATCCATAATGTCCTTGATTTTTTTTATAAACTAATGGGTCTTTGCATCCTCCCCTTATAAAATTTCATCGTCGAAATTTATGAGAACACATTTATATGGTTCAACACTGGGTATTATTCAGTTACAACTAAATACTTTTCTTTGATTGGACTGAAGTATCTGTATTTTACATAGTCATTTCCCACCAAATAGATGTTGATTTTATGTAATTAAAAATGTAAAGATGTGCTACCATATAAGTTTCTAAAGCTTAGCATACAGGCAATCACTCAAAGATATTCATAAATACATTCACAGAATTGATTCTTGTATAACTTAATAAACCTTCTATCAACTTAATAAGCAGGTATGTAACTGTGAAACCTTGTTTTTCGTCATATTGAAAAAAATATAAAATAAGTATGGTTGTAAAAATTCATTTGATTTCCAGGGAAAAAGAATTTTCATTATTTTGGCTGGCATAAACTAAAATGAAAATGTGTATCTCATAGGAGTATTAGCTAAAATATATGGTACACATAAATATATATATATATATTGAGGTTTTGGATTCATTTAATCATGGTAGGCCGGGTTGCCCGCGAGTCAGGCCGGGTCAGGTGACCTGGCCAGCTTTTGGGCCTACTGGCCCTAAACCGACCTGGCTGACCTGCAGGTGGCCTGGAGTGACCCCACGACCCCATTGGCGAGCCAGCTGACTGGGTTCCCAATGACCAGCTGATGGCAGCTGATCATAGATCGCGGAATCGGCCGATCCGGATCGGAATCGGCCGATTCCTGGATCGGATCGGCCATTGCCGATCCGATTCTTGGCTGAAGGACCGATCCGGAAAAAAGTTCCGGCAGAATCGGTCGGGATCGGCCGGATCGGTCGGGATCGGATCGGTCGGGATCGGATCGGAATCGGAATCGGATCGGCCGAATCGGTCGGGATCGGAATCGGAATCGGAATCGAATCGTTTTTTTTCATTTTTTGCTATTCCAGTCGGATCGGCCAGATCCGGTCGGGGTGGGTCGGGAATCGGATCGAATCGGATTCGGTTTTTTTTTTTTTTTTTTTTTTTTTTTGCTTACCGATTCTGGATCGATTGTCTTCCATTGGATCGGTCGGAATCGGTCCGATCCGATCCGATCCGGATCGGATCGGTACCCACCGATCCCGATTCCGATTCCGATCCCGCGATCCTTGCAGCTGATGGCCCCCCCCACTCCCAAAAAGCCCCCAAGGGGAAGCCTTCTTCCTCACCCCTCCCAACACTCACACTCACCCACTGTCACTCTCTCAACTCTCTTACTCTCTCAACTGTCACTCTCTCACTATCACTCACTCTCTTACTCTTTCAACTCTCTTTCCAGTTTAAGTTGGTGTTAGTTATCTTGTTAATTCTTTTTCTAATTGTTGGCATCAACTTTTTACAAGAAAAAAGGTCAAAAAAAGAAAAATAAAAATAGGAACAGACCAAGATTCAGCTGGCCCAATCCTTAATTGGGCCAAAACAGGCTACTTCATCTTTTGGATGGCTCTCCCGAGTTCGCCCGGATGTCAATCTAGATGACGGCGCAAACTAGCTCCTGTAGTCGGCAAGCTTTCTCCCAATATGATAGGTCAAACACTAGTCATCTTGGATAGATAAATTCCATATCAATTGGAATAAACCGGCATGCCGTCAAAATGCTGATTCTTTTCAACCTTATGAACATTTACATTAGAGGAGGGAATGTCAGTTTTCCACCCGGTGTTATGTTACACCATCACTTGTACCCTAACATATGAAATGAAATGATGTTCAAGTGTTGACTCGAATGGATGAACTCATGCACCGAACGATAACCCGACGAATCGGATGGGATGCAAATTTCAAATTAAACAAAAAACAAAAAATAAACATAAATTCATTTAACCAAAATTTGAAAATTAACTAAAATCAGATCTGAAACAAATCTGAAAACTTGATCAAATCATCTATGTTCAATGAAATTAACTCCCTAGATTAAATGAAAATTAAACCATAACATGGAAACAACAAAAATCAAACTTGAAACAAAAAAATCAGACTTTGATCAATATGAAAATATATGAAAAATCAGATTTGAACAATCTAGAAAAATCCATTTAAAAGGCTGCTTAATCCCCATTTAATCAAATCTTTAATCAAACAAATTTAAATAATTTCATGGGGAACTAAATAAACAACATCTTAAACACTAAAAATACACCGAAATCAACCTTAAAACAGAAAATCAAATTATTAAACAATCTGAAACTTCAAAGTCGAACAAGTCGAACCAAATTCCAAAAATGTTAAAAACATGCCAAAGCCACTCAAACTGGTACCAAAACATCAACCAACATAAAAGATAACCAAAAAAACTTCTCGATACACACATCAAACAAACTCAGATTGTTTAAAAAACATTAAATCAAGATAAAATGACTTCAATCGAAAAAAAACCATCTGTGGAGAGGCAGTCCCAGTTGGGACTCCTTAGGGGTGCAAATGAACCAATACACTTGACAAATAACTTGAAACTTAGCTCGATAAAAAGTCGACTTGACTCATTTATTATATTAAATGAACAAACTTGAACAAAAATAAAATTTCATACATTTAATGAGCCGAGCTTAATCTTTTACTCGATTTGATATGATTGCGAGTAGCTCAATCAAATAGTCAATTAAATATTTATTTTAAAAAATAAATTATAAGTATCAATAGTTACATACTGCCACTTAAATATACAAAATAAGTCAAAATAAAATTTGATTTGAGACTAAACTTTGATCAAGTTTGATAAATAAGCTAAAATTGAAGTCTCACAAATGAGTTCAGATTGATTTTGAGTTTTACAAACAAGTTTATATCAAGTTTGAACTTGAAGGTGGACTAAACTTTGGGTCGAGTAATTATTCGAACTTGAGCTCATGCTCGACTCGATTAACAAGCCAAGCTTGAACAAGAGTTCAACATACTTATAAAAGTTTGAGCTCGAACTCAAACTCATATAAATAAATGAGATGAGTTTAAACATCATACTGCTCAGCTCACCTCAACTCAGTTGCACCCTTAACTCGTCCTTGCGCATGAAGGGAATGACTGGGGAGGAGCATTCGATGGGAGTTCTCTTATTTCCCAGCATTTTGAATGTCAGTTGAGCTCCTTATGTGGAGAACTTCTATCGGAGAAGGCTCCTCTTAAGACTAGGTCATGCTCAAAAGAGTCTGGAGATGGTGCTGGAACCACCTCTTTCTCTACTTCCTTTGTACTAGCATCCGATGGGATGCTTCAACCTCAACTAATGTATGCGATCATGGCCTTCTCTGAAGGTCGCCAAGTGACTATAAGAGCTCATTGGATTGCCCCATGTTCTCCTATCTTTTAGGAGTATCCGATGGACCCTTGTGACTTGGCTGATTGTATTGTTTCAGACATCTTAGTCATCCCCGAGATTGCCAAGTAGGGAGGATATCCTATCATTTAAGAGCTCCGACAGCCATGCAACTTTGACCTATTATGCCATCATGTGAAGTATGATCAAAGGGTAAATAATAGACCATCAATCCTACATTTTAGAATCCATAAATAATTGAACAAATAGCCATAATATGGGCTATATTTAATCACCAATTGGGCTTGATTTTATGCATCTTCATAACTCATCAACATAAACATATAAATTGCTTCAGAACCATGTTAAATTGATTTAATTCTCATCATCAAATCTCAGCCATTGGTTCTTGTGAAAATTGCATCAATGGTCGATACATAAATCAACCCATTTATATGTGGAACATATATTTAAATGATCTCATTGGTCAGATAATTCTCCAATTGACCCTTATAAGACCTGAGCATCATTTTGGCTTACTAAAATCATCATTTAATCATCACGTGCCTGATTATAGACATTGAGGTCTTCATTTACTCATGCATATTGAGAGCTTTTGAAAAATGTCAATCTTGACATTTTATATATATCAGACCATGTATCATCTGAATTTTCCTAATCAATCGGGCTCGACTTTTGTCAATATCGGCCCACTTGAGCTAGGTGCCAGTGCCATCATCAGTTTGGTATGGGGCCTGATTTATGCCATCTGGGCTCAATAAGCATAGAGCATGAGATACTTGATATCCAGGTGCATTTTCTGACATAAGAGACCCAATAATCATAATTCATAAATATGAAGAATTTAGCATTCAGCCCCATTTTCTGCCACTAGTGGCCCAATAAACATGAAATATGCTGCATATGACATCCTGGTCCATTTTTTGCCATCTATTGCCCAATAAATATAAAATAAGTCAATTTAGCCACATATAATTAAAAAACCTAAGTAAATCAAAAGTCAAATCAAAACAAAAAATGACAACTCAATAATTTCATCAAGATGATCTCCAGACCTAAAACTAATAAAATCATAAAAATCAAATCTCATAAGACCATGTCGATGTCTTATGGTTTCTTTAAGTATTTTTTGGATGAATGACTTCGATCAATGAGTTATTGTGATGAAGGGCATTCGAGTTGATGCTCATTGTAATTAACACCAAAATATTACAAGTTCGGTAAGGATAGGTCAAAAGAAATTTCAAAGAAAGTACATAATAACCTCAAATAAAAAAAAGAGTGGTTTGGATTTTCCAAATTATAGGGATTTCCCTACTCTGATACTTTAGAAGATTGGTTGTTCCTACCAAATCCATCTATATTTTTATATCATATCACATACCAACTATTTTCAAATGATGGTAACAAGAAGATTGATAGATCATGATAATTTTAAGTAATGGAAAATTTGAGGTTTCAACAGCTCTCTACACGTTCTTTTCTTTAAAAACGTTAGGATAGCAATGAGGCATGCTGGCTTACCTCTCTCTAGAAAGGTTAGAACAGCAAAGAGGGATGCTGCCCCTCTCTTACTCTATATATAACGCACTGAAAAAAAATCAGGATGGGGCAATTTCTCTCCCCTCCTAACTCCTATCTTTCACTTTCGCTCATTGTCCAGAATAGAGATAGGGCTCCCCCCCCTGTTTGGCTGAACAGAACGGGGACAAATCATGGAGTGAAAAGAATGATCCAATGGGAGGGGAGACCAGTCTGATGTATAGACTATAGATGGTGGAGGCAGTTTCACCCCAAGGCTGAACCATCATCTCTGTCTAGGTGGGAAGCAGTTCTTCACAGGATAGAAGTAACCACTCCACCACCTAGATGCTACGCATATGACTTGTGACCCAATAGAAGATGCCACCCCCTAATTTTACTTAAATGCCCCCACAAGATTATATATGCATTAGCTGAAATTTTCATATTTTACCAAGTACCCTAAGTTATACCTTTTTTAAATTACATTTATACTATCAGAAATTTATTAGTCTTTACACATTTTCTCTCATTTTTTCGGCTCCTTGCAGACTCAAGTTCTTGAGTTTATGCAGTGCTTTGTTTCACCTACAGATCGTTATTAGGATAGTCAACTGTTCAGCTCAAAGCATGTCTTTTTTCTTCATTCTCAGCACTATATTGGATATCCATTCAAACAACTAATGCCCTTGTCATTTCAGTTTTTTATTGATTTGACATGCTAATCCATTCACCACATATTTCTCAAACATTCTTGCATGATCTCAAATGATTGAAGGATTACCTCTGTTGGAAGCATCAACCGGTGCACACAAAGATGGAGGAATCGGAATCGGAATCAGTTGGTGCTGATCCGATTCTGATTCCCAAAAATCGGTTGGAATTGGCCGATTCCTGGGAAGCCGGATCGATCCGGATCAATTTTTTTCTTTTCTTCAGAAAAATCTCAAAAATTCTGAAAAAAATCCATAAAAATAGGAAATGACTTAGAAAATTCTTAAAAAAAACAAATATAATATTTACCATGCATCTACATATCATGGATGACGGAATCGGCTGAATCAGATCAGAATCGGCCGATTCCGTAATGATGTGTGGAGTTTTTTTGTCTTAGTTTTTGGATAAGAATAAGATGTAATATAATAACATGTAAGATGCAAAAGTATAACAACATATAACATGTTCAAATGATTAGATGGAAAATATATATTACATCATCACCAATATCATTGATATTGGTCTTCATTCTCAGAGTCCCGCTGCTCTTCTTGCCATGGCTGAGTTGTCCTTCTTGTATATGTTGATCCATATCTATAAGAAAAGAAAGCTCTAGATATCTCACTCAAATCATATGGATCAGACTGTGCCATGTACATAGACTGAGGAGTAGGTGGAGGATACCATGACTACTGTGGATCAGAAAATGTGTGATAAGGTGGCTCCATATAATGTGACTGTGACTCTTGCTCGTCCAAAGTGTAATATAGCCTTGGCCACCGTGAAGTAGGTGAGTCTGGATCTAGAGCTTCTGCACTTGCATCTACCATAGACACCTCTGGCTTTCCCCCTCCTGCTGGCTGGGTGGTTGGTATGCACTCCTCGTCATCATCAACTGAGAAATGAGAAGGAGCCCGCGTGCTATAATTTGGGCTCACAGGACGTTGCCTGATCTCCAACTTCCTTCTTTTAACTTCTTCAGCCATCTTTGATGTCCCACCAAAACCTAAAGATTTTTTTTAATTGAAAAAATTTGCCCATTTTTCATGATGTAACTTTGTTTAAATCTTGCCTAGACTACGAATGGGTTGAGTAGTTGCGACTGGGGCTGGAGCTGGAGTTAACGCTGGAGGCGGCTACTGTACACCTGTTGGGGCAGAAGATGAGCCTACCTGAGCCTGAGAAGTAGGTGAAACATCCTCCTCAGTCTCTATACCATCTAACTCTCCTTCTGCCCATGCACGGTCATTGGGATCAAACTCAGCTACATGATCCTTGGCTGCCCTCTGCTCTATCCAGGTAGCAAGTGCATGTTCCTCCTGGAATATCTGATCTATGTCGATCTCCTCAATTGGTGGTGTGACTGATCTATACCTCTGCTCATAAGAATCACCTGCGAATTGTGCGAATCTTTTCTCTGAAATCTTCTGTGTATCTTTAATGTTCTTGATGCATAGTCTTATGTTATAATAACAGAAGATCAACTTCTCCAGACTGTATGAGGTCAACATGTTCCTCCTCATTATATGTATCAGGTTAAACGTGCTCCAGTTTCTCTCACAATGAGAGGAACTAGTGCTTTGGCTCAGTATCCTGATACTAATAGTAGTAAGTGGATTCCATTCACTCCTAATGTTCACTTGAACTCACCACTCAATTGCAAAAAAAAGGGCAAACAATCAACCCTCAGTGAATTAGTAGACTTATAGCTTATAAGATAAGGAGGCCAAAACATTATCTTAAATAACTATACCAGGAGACATGTTGTAAGAATATCTCAAATCAACATCTAAATATACCCCAACCCTCATCTTAGACCACTGGATCTGTAAAATGATAAATAAAAATTGATTTGTTGTTAAATATTTATTGACTCCAAATTCTCAATGCAACCCCAACTTACTTCTAACTCAACTTCTATCCTATCCTACTGAGATTGGCAGAGACGTTGAATAACTGAGAGTGTGCCCCGCATCACCTCATTGTCGTTCACCACCTGTTCTCCATATTGGATGTAGGGGTTCAAAAAATATCCTACAGTCATCTATCAATATTACATTATGAACAAGGCAATTATTGATTAAACTGAAAGTAGGTAAACACAAATAATTGATTCACTAACTAACTTGCAACATGTATATCATGGTGTAAAGTTTTATCGCATAGGTCATCTATGATCTTTCACTATTTTTTGTAACCTCTAAGATTCTTCTCTTTTATTTTTAATTTTGTCTAGTCCATTGTATTGTACAACGTGCCCATCTGGTTCCTATCATCTGAGTCTACCAACCTCAAGACAATTACCAGTGGCTCAATGATTGCCAAGTAGTAGACAATCCTCTCCCAAAATCTCTTGTCAGTGATTTGCCTCTCAGCATTGACCATTATCTCTAACTGGTCTTTCTTGTGATGCAGGTGGTCCACCATATAATTATAGTACTCCTTGGACTGCGTGAACCTAACCAGTGCATGCCTGTGCCCGTGCAAACTCTCTAGTGCAATAAAGTTCGTGGCAAAACGTGTGAGACTGGGCTTGACAAGATTGTGCCCTCCAGTGTATGACCTTATAATATGTATCAGATGGGGATGTGAATAATTAAAAGAAGTGATAGTCTATGTTTGCTTAACAAAAGTAGAAACTGTTTCCTCCTTGCCTATATCCTCCAATATAAGGTCAATAGAATGTGCTGCACAAGGCACCCAGAATACATGCTGCCTCTTCTCCATCAACTTCTTTATAACCGCCTTATAGAAGAGTTCATTATCAGTTATAAACTTAACCACATTCTCCTCCTCAATCTCCTCCACCACGGCATCCATCAAGGGAAAAAGGTAGTCGGTGTTTTTTGCCTTCCCAGAAGCATCCACCGACTTCAAAAATGTCGTGCCCTCAGAACAATACATCAAGAAATTTATCATGCTCATCTTGGTGATACCTCTCCACCCGTCACACATAATTATGCAACCATTCTCTTTCCATACCAATTTAAACCCATCTATCCACTCCCTCAACTGTTGCACCTCCTCCTCCAGCCCACCACTATATATATGCTTGTTACTCAGGGCTTGCAGACCCGGTCTAGTCTCACCCATGACAACTACCATCGTCTGGAAAGAAGGGCTGGTGGTTGCATATTCTAGGATGCCTACAAGAAGGTAAAAAAAAGTATTGATATCTTTATAAGTCATAAGCAAGGTTAATGTGAAACCTCGAAGATCTATACCTCAAAATATATGGATATAAGAATATAAGAATATATGTGGTATGACATAGTTTGAAAATTCATTTGATTTCCGTTTATTTGGGAAATGAACTTTCGATATCCTATCTTTGGCTACTATGAAAATATATGATATTTCATAGAAAATATTAGCCAAAATATGTAGTATGCATAAAATATGTATGTCGAGGTTCGGGTTCATAAAACTTGTCTTTGGACCTCTCTCCATCGGAAGTTGCGAATTTCCGATGTTAATTACACCGAGACTCTCGGACACCCTTGATTAAGCTGTCGTAGCAATTCGTATAAGAAAGAAAACATTCATCCCGTAAAATATCGGCGTACGGGGATTATGACCCATGTAAAAAGCAATAGAATGTGGTGATAATATAACGACCGTATAAGGTCAAACTCGGTGCTTTGTAAGAGATTAGTCTCTCAATGATGTCTTATATTAAGACACGAGTTGGATTATTGAGGCTAACCAAGATCCGAGCATATTCGGATCGAAAATCTATATTGATTTCATATGAGCTCTTTCATTTTGAACGAAGTGAAATCTGTCCATATATATATACCAAATTTATGACCCAAGTCCCTTCTTTTATTGAGTGGGTGGTGAAAATTTGGAGGGTTTTAATCATACCATATACTTGGACTTGAGACGGGAGTTTGTTCTCCTTGGGTTATCGTAAAGTAAGGTAGTTGGGCACCCCCAACTTCCAAGTCTTGATATTCTAGACTTGGTGGTATGGGATATACACCCTACCATTGGACATATAACCATGCCCGAAATTCCAGGTTTAGAAATCTTTGGTTCCTATACCTTGTATACTCAGCCCCATCCGGTTCGGCCCAAAATATACATAGGATTTTAACCTACTTTCAGGTTGTCTTATATTTGAATCTGGTTTATAATCCAGATGAGTCCGGACCTAGGACTATATATGCACACTGTTTTCATAATCTGCATGGGGTTAGATAGGGGATTAATTTTAACCATATATGAAGCCCATATGTGTCATATCAGGGACTGCCGTATGATCCTACATGGGATGCCAATAGAAGATTAAATGGGCTGATATTTGGCCATATAACATCAACCGAGACCTATCATATGATGGGTGATAAGTCATGTAAGGGTCCAGGCTTGTATAGGCCTGAAATGCATATCCCTTAAGACACTTGTACAGCCTCTTTTATAAGCTGTCCGTGGCCTATCTATATTCAGGTCCAATCTTATTCACATGTACCCCTTGGGCTGGCCATTCTTAAAAAATCCCGGAGGCTGAACCATGTTATCTATGGTTGAAAGTCTCATTGAGACTTCCAGATTATAAATCTCCAGGATGGGGGTCTCACGTCTCGGGCTCTGCCCTGAAATATGCCCATATTCAGACTTTTATTTCAGTCTAGAGTAAAAACCAGTTAAGTCTGATTATCTTCCCATGATATGAAAACTCTGTACAGTCTATAGAATGACCTGATTATGTTCAGATCCGAGGCTAGACTTAGGGTCAAACTCTAGAAGGCTAAATCATATATCTATGTAAATTTTCGAAGCACCAAGTTATGCATTGGAGCTTCTTCATGATGACTGTTATATCCCTCCCTATATGAAGTCTGAAACTTCATACCTAGACCCGGGCTTATGTAAACCTGAAGTGCATAATATTGAGACAACATAAATTTGATTATAAGTTTGCCACATGGAATATACATATGTGTACATACTGTAAGCTCTCCTTCTCAACCTTCTGCACAATCCGGATCAGAGCTGGACAGAGCCCCTCCATCCCCTTACCTTAGACAGGTCGGAATTAGGGCCGGATGCCCAATATTATGCAGAACTTGATTCTCACCCCTTCTCCCCTAAAACATATGCTAATGAAAGCCTCTTAACTAGGCCACTAGTCTATTATGCAAGACATCCAAATGAGCTACATGATATGATACCATAGTCTTTAATATATGAAATGGGCAGGTTCTGCCTATGTACTTCATGTATCCGGTCCCCAACATATGGGGTCAATCCAACATATTCTTGGAATCTCAGAGTTGGAGATCAGTCCTGTCCCTGGTTGGACTGAACATAAGCCTCACTCTCATCTAAATCTCATCCCCAATCAACTTTATAAATATCAAAATTGTATGCTCAGGTGCTTGCAGGACACACCTCTTATCTCTTCGGGATCACCTTGTACCTTTTGGGGGTACAGGTTCATATATATGAAAACCACCCTCCCTCCTTGGTGATTAAGCTTATTAGCTCCCCCTCCACTATGAGATGGATCAAATGAATTAATGTATATAGCTCCGGCCTTACCCATATATGGGTCCGGGAGCTCTCTTCTTATCTTTATGGATAAGGATCTCAATTGCAATTATATGATTGATATGAATCCCAACCTAAGCCCAGCTATCCAGCCCCTAAGTGCCACTAGACTTTAGGCCTATGATCGACTATAGATCTGATCAAAATGCCAAGTAGAATATACATCACCTGAATTTCCCATATTGGGATTTGCCTTAGGTGTTAATTGAAGCCTGAAATACAAGTTACTTCAATGCTTTGGAAACTGCCATGAGAGGTAACCCTCCGGACTCCGATTACACCCAGGTTTGTGATGCCACTGAGACTGGGATCCAAACCTCCTAAATGGGGAGAAAAGTTGATCTAACCATTGACCTTGGACAGGCCACTATTTGGTGCAGAGCCATGGATTGGAATTTTCCCTATGATTGGTATTAAACCTCATGAGAATCCAGGCCTATATAAGCCCGAAATATATGTCACTTGAGGCACTTATGCTTGGCTACCCAACCTGCTATCCCAGCTCCTTACCCATGTGGAAGGATATTTGTATCAACCCCTCCATTGTGTTTGGAAGAAACTTGCCTTAGGATAGTTGCTAAATGAGGCCCAAAATCCTATACAAAATCAGGCTTATATGCACCTGAAAATCGAGACGACTGAGTTGGGTTATAAACCTGTCATACAAAACTTGTATAAGTTATAAGATACCCCTCTCGGTCCTCTGTACAATCCAAATCAAAAGCCCCTCTTGTGCCCTTGCTTTAGGCCAGTTGAGATTAGGGCCGGAGGCCCAAAATATCAATTTCTTCATATTAGAGATCTCTGAATTCCGACCAGGATCTTAAGGCCTAAGGTACTAAGAGTGGACTCTCATGGGATATGTTCTGGTTGGTCTCTCATATGAGACCACTCTTCCTCTATTTATTCCTAGAGGTGGCCCGGCATCTAGAGGCCTGAAATCAGGCCCCTGAGCCTAAGATCCGAGGGCTAAAACTCAGTCCCCTGTATTGCCAAAATATAATTCAGGATCCCATCTGTGCCATATGGCAGCACACACCCTTATGTGGTGGAATTCAGGCTTATCATGCCGGGGTCGCCTTATCCCTTTTGAGGATACAGGTTTATATAGAGATGGATCAAGGGAATGGGTATATATATGGCTTCGGCCTTCATCCAGGATATGTGGATAATGCCTCCAATCAGGTGGATATCATATATGTATATATATATATTTCCAACCTGACATAGAGGTTCGGTCCATGATTGACCTCCTCTACATAGTGTTCCTATGGGTCAGGATATGATCCACCTTCAATTCATATTATGCACAATTTGGTGCTCAACCTCTTACCTTGCCCAATTATGCTCGGACTTAGTTCACCTTCTCTTTCTTTTCTTTTTTTTGAAATTACCTATATGCATGGGAGGGGGATCTTTGATCACCACCCTATATTTGGTTGAAAACCATAAGATATGTTGGTGAGGTTGAACTTCAATTTTATCATTTTCGAAGTCATCTCTCCCTCTTCTAGGTGGGTCTGCCTCATAACCGGCCTTCCCTTATTATGAGATGAGCCAAAAGGGCTATTTTGCTCATGGCCTTGTTTAGGACCAGTGCGCTGAAATTAAGCCCAATATTAGGCTTCAATCATAGTCTGTTATGGGCATAGACTCTCATCTTTTTATGAATATTATTACATAGATGTTGATCATGCCATATGGCATTTTTACATATCTTCATTCATTGGGATACACATAGAACCATAACCTCATTTGAGACTGTCCTTCCCCTCTAGGGAGTACATATATATATGGACTACAAGACTTTATGCTTATGACTTCAGTCTTGTCTGGAATATGCTCAAGGGGTCAGACCCAATATTGGGCTCCAATTATGCCCTCGGCCCTCTGATTTTATGCCCAGTGGGCAATTCATTGCAATGTGCCTCTTCACAAGGTCGGATGTCATGTCTTCACCATGGCCTGGTTGGCCATCTTCTCTTCATGTCCAGGGCTACCCGGGAATATTTGGTCCATCATGTGGGTTCCAAATAGGCCGGGTATAACCTCTATCTTGACTTGCTGTACTGCTGTTGGAGGAGTTGAGCTTTGGGGGGGTATTTTCCATAATTCCAAGGCCGGAGGGGACTGTTATGAGGAAAAATGAGGGAGAAGTGACAGGTCTGTCTAACAGGTTTATAAAGATATATGGGAGTATATCCGGGGTGTAATATGGGCTCAATTGGACATAGCCTTCCTAATGTATCAAGCACAGGCCTAAATGTGTCCGAGAGGGTGGAGAAAGAGGGCTTGCGGGATCCTAGTGTATGCCTAGGAACTACAGGTTTAGGCAAGGAGATATCTTGCTAAAATGGGAGGGGAATTGTAGGGAATTGACCTCAAGATGAGTATAGCATCTAGAGGAGGGGATGGCTTGGGCAGTGGCCATGATATCTTACCTTATACCCCTCGGAACCTGCCCTTGATTCTCCTGCAGAACCCCTTCACCTACTGCCTCCTTTTTGAGCTGCGCGGCTGTCCCCTTGGTAGAATTTCTGCAGAGCCTTCTTTCTTCTCCTCCTGTCCTCTCTCCGACCCTTTTTTCATAGGCCGCGGGCTGGCTTTTATAGGCCATGAAGTCCTCCTTGCTCCGGTAGTGGGGGAGAGTTGTGTGCGCATGATTGGGAGTGGGGAGAGTGGGAGATCATGGGGGGACAGGTGGCAGTACCCATCTCCTACATTCCCTCCCGCGGGAGAGCATCCAATGAGACATATCTCATTGACTCCCGGCCCTCACTTTGATGGATTTCCTTGATCAACCGATGCTCCATTCAATCATAGCCCTCCATCTTGTTATTGGACATTAATTCACTAAGGATCCGGTTGATCCATTGCATCATACCGCTGGCCATCCAGGAGATCTATGCTCCATTTGACTTGTTCAACCTTTAACCCCGGCCCTTGATCATGTGTCTCTTCATTTAATCCAAGCCATTGATCACTTATTGGATATTAATCCTATTAAGGATCCAGTAGTCATCTCAATGGACCGGGGAGCATCTATGCTCCAATAAACCTGTCAATTGGTCCATCCCGGCCCTTGAATTTGTGTCTCCCCAATGAATCAAGGCCCTTGATCTCTTAATGGATATTAATCCTATTAAGGATCCAATTTGGCCATCTTATCATACCGGACTGTATTGGGCATATATATCCATCCGGTCGATGGGTATTCCATCAAATCTCAGCCATCCATCTCCTTAATGGATATTAACTTTGTTAAGGATCCGGATTGCCTATGATCTGTCCATCATATATCCATCATGATGGATCCATTGGATTTTATCCCATTAAAGATCCAATTGGGCTATCTCAGTGGACCGGGAGGATTCATATCTTGTTGATCAATTGATCTTGTCCATTGGATTATCCCGGATCCTTTTGAATTGCGCAGACTGTTTTTTCTTCCCTCCTTCCCCCGCGGATCCTCCTCCATCTGTTTTTTTGTTAAGTCTCCTTATTGGAGACAAACTCTCCACCCGCGAGGCCTTCTTCTAGCTGGCCTTTCCACCTTTTTCCATCGCACCATCCTCTTCCAATAGGCCTGCTGCAGCTTGAATCCTGCCAAGGGGGACCATTGATCCTGCTAGTTGGAGCTTCCGGGTGCTGTCTCTCCTTCTTGGGATCAAGCCGAGGAGGTGAATATCTTCTTAATCATATCCGGGTGAGTAAAATTTATGCATTGGTGATTCTTTTTTTCTCTCCTCCGGTCATTGTGATGCTATGCATGTGCAGATGATCATCCTTCTGTTTTGGACCATGACTATGCTTGCGGATTTAATTCTCTTCTTCTGTTTTTTTCTTTTTTTAGTCAACAGCCCATTAATTCTCTCCATGCCCAGCATTTTGCATGTAGATAGGTGGCCGATTGTATTGGGATGTCCTCCTATGTCCCACTTTCTGATTTATATACAAGGTCCGGCTCTTTCATGGGCCATCCTTGGTCGGGGATGTCATGAATTTCCCCTCCCCTTCCTGTTTGTATACACATATAGATGTGTTAGAGGATCCGGTCTCTTCCCATCTGTTTTGTGCTAATTTGCCTATACATGTGAAGATCCGGCTTTTCTCTCAATCCCCCATCTGTTTGTGTTGAATTGGGCCTTCATTGATCGGGGTCTTGATCATATCTCCCCCCATTCCTCTTTAGCTAGACAGGACATATGTCCTAAATACATATATGAGGATGAAGATCCGGCTCTTTGACATACTGAATTGGGTCCCTCTTGAGGGGTATACTCGGCTGGCTTATGCTCAACTATAAGCATGTCCCTCTTCATATATCCGGCTATGAACCCTCTATTGATAGTATATCACCTAAGTGACTATAGCCGGGTCTGTCCAATTTGGTTTCTGTTTTGTGATTTCCAGCCCCCCCCTCTCTTCAGATTTTTGTTGGGAGCATGTCCTCCTATATCCCACAAGACTAAATGCAGCTGACCATGCATATGGGAGGTCCTGATTTAGGGGAACATATTTACCATATGGAAGGGGCTTCATTTCTTCATTTGTCATATTTGGCCGATCTTGGGTATATGACCTGGGGCCCTTCTTAATTCACATATCGATGGTAGGCCATAGGGAATTAGATATTCTCATCCCCTATGTACATATGCTTGTATTTCATATAGAAATTTTTTTTGAGTGCCAACAGTTAACTAAATAAAACATACATAAATGCTAGCTTAAGAGTGATACATGTATGTAAAAACCACTTAACAATGTGGCGAACTGCTCTCTTTGCAGTTGTTCTTGTTGTCTTCACCCCATTCATAGCTTGTTTAATTCCCATCTGTCCAGCACTTTGTTTCCTAAATAGGTACTCATCACTCAGTGTAAACCGAGTACTGATAGAATGACGATGTGGCTCCTGTCTCCCTTCCTCAATCTCTCAGTCCCGAGTAGGGCGAGCTTGATGCAGATCGGCCAAGAGCTGGGTCAGCTCTAGACCCTCCTGCTTCCCTCCTCCTCACTTCTTTTGCAACAGTTGCATGCTTGGTAGCATGCATAGCTCTCCTGAGCTCGAAGTCTGTTGAGTCGTCCTCACTCTTCAGCTCCGACTCGGCTAGTGCCTTCCCCTTGCCTTTCCCTTTGTAAGTTGGCAAATCTGAGGTCCCTCCTCCTCTCAAGTAGCTCATCATGCAACTCTTCCCTTTGCTCAATCCTAGTCTGCCGTTGAGAGGCTCTACTTGTCATGTAGCCTCTCAGCTCTTCACTCTTCTCCATAGGCACCTTATCATATTTTTTAACATTCCCACCGATTCCGTTAATACGTTGTTTTAGCCGAAACACCCCCCCTCCCATTCATCTCCTTGTCACACCACTTGCATTGTATCCTCTTTCTTGCTACGTCTACCATGTGGCCTAACCGACATCAAAAGGATGTGCTGGTGCTACGTCATCATGATCGGCCATTGCTTATACCTACAACATTTGTAAACAATTCATAAAAGCCTGTTAGACATAGATACAATTGTTTTAGGGGCTGTTCAGAAAGAGAACAACCCCTTACTCAGATTTTTCGGTATTTACGATCAACTTCAGAGACTTCAGGAAGGTATAAAAATTAACTCACCGCCATTCTGACGATCGAATGTTATTAATAAGATGTTAACGACGTATAAAAAAGTTAATCGGACCAATTTGGGAAGCAAACAGCCTGTCGAACGGACTGTTCGGTATATTTAGAGGGTTACGTTTACACTGGAAAGGGTCATAAATCAGCGTATGGGGTTTTTAGAATTTTTTTCCACACAAAGAACAATCAATCGATGTTCTTACAGCTTGAACGGAGTTGTTCGAAAGGAAATCAACGGATTTAACCATACTCAGAGTCATCGAAAATACGTAGAAATGGACGTACAGGGTTTTCATATTTTCCCCGTACAAAGAACATTCAATCGATGTTCTTACAGCTTGAACGGAGTTGTTCGAAAGGAAATCAGCGGGTTTATCCATGCTCGGAGTTGTTGAAAACGCTAGAAATGGGCATACGGGGTTTCTAGCGAAGAAATCTTACCAACAATCTTAAACGATCGAAGAACAAGTTGAATGGAGGTGGAACGGAGCTTGGATCGTCAGAATCCCTTGAAGGGATCGCTGGAATCGCCGGAATCGGTGTGGAATCGCTGGATTATCGTCAGATCGCCCTAGGAATCGCCGGAATCACCCTTTGCAGCTGGCATTGAGCGATTGTCCGCCAGATCAATCGATTCCTCCTTGTAATCACCGCTGAATCGAAGGGGGCGTGCGAATGACCGTGAAGAGGTTGATTATGGCTGCTGGATCGCCCTAGGAATCGAACCAGACCGGAACTTCCGGCTTCTGGCGGAATCGGTCGGATCGACCGATTCCAGGCTGAATCGGTTAGAATCAGATTGATTCCGACCGATTCAACAGATTTCATCCGATTCTCGGGGAATTCCCCCTGAAATTGGTCCTTCAGTAGGGAAATAGACCGATCCGATTCCGAAATCAGCTGATTTCGATCCGATCCGACCGATTCTTCCATCTATGGGTGCACATATCTTCGGAGGGGCCTTTTGTTGCAAACTCTTGTCTCACCTCTTAAGATAATATATTTCTTTGTATAGCCTTAATTGAACATTTGAACAAAACTAATTTAATAAAAGGGACACAACACATGCATTTCCTAAAACAAGGAGTACTACCATATGATAAAAGATACAATTAAAAGCATAGGCCCAGGCAATGGGACTAGAATAGCTATCATCGCTTAGGGACAATTGATGTAGTGTAACTGAAAAACTAATAGCAACAAGCAACTCTTGTTGCTATTTATACCATATATAATTTATGTTTTACTACACAGGAATTATTTAGACATGTATTAGTTCCAACTTATTTGCGCATTTAGACTTGGCACTAAAGGTGACCGAGCTCCTAGTTCTGGTATGCAATAAACAAGCAAGTTCAACTTTTTCCCTTCCCATCCCACAACCTATAATGGAAATATATGATAGCATTTCAAACACAAAAGATGGGGAATTTTTTCAAAATTAGATGTCCAGACAATGAGTTATAGGTAATGGAATCATCAAGTCATCAGGAATGTTATGATGACAATATGCTTAAATGGTTCATTTTTCTTTAAAAAAGAGCATACCATTTTTCTTTGTCTTCAAGCATAGGAGCAGGTTCACTTGAAATCATAAACAGTACCTAGAAAATAATAGACAACCAGACGCCTGAATATGTTAAACACAAGTGTCATTTCGTGGGAAAGAAACAAGAGAGAAATGTGCAAACATATTGAACTTAAATAAAAAATGAGATCATCTTATTTTTAGCTGTTTTCACTTGCATGTATTGAGAAAGAGGAAGGCTATCAGTTTAGGTTCAGCTTTGAGGTAGGTTATGATCCAGAAAATGATTCCATAATTTTGCAAAGCCATGACTATTAACAACTGTGAGAAGATTTGCGGTCACAGGTAGGTTTTGTCCCAGAACTGATGGCAATTTCTAGTGTAATTGCATAGCTAAAAAGGTGATCAAGATGTTTGGTACAATATTAATTTGGGAATAACTTGGTTTCTCTCCTAAATTTGGAGATAAACTTGATTCATCCCTGATGTAACCTCAAAAATTCGTCGGGACATTTCTGAAAAAGAACTTATTTTTGCTTACCTTTGACAATTATAAAAATATATGATATTTTGTATAAATATTAGCTAATTTAGGATATATAAATATATTGAGGTTGTTGTAGTTCTTCGAAAATTCTTTTGGCCTCTCCCCATCAGACTTGCAAAGTTCGGATGTAAATTACATCCAACAAACATTCGACTACCTTTAATTGACCATCATAGCAAAAAAATTTATTTATTTTATTTTTCAAAAAAGCTCAAAAAAATCATACAAATCCCTCAAAAATATAAGAGCACCTAAAAAATTTTAAAATTTTAAAAATAACATCTATTACTCTCTATGAGCATATTAAGACAAGTGATTAAAAATAAGACCAATATTCATTCCAATAAAGAAAAAAATAGCACAATTTAAATACAAAAAAAAGATACCTTCTCATCACCATCATCTATGGAATTGACCCTCAGTTTTTATTCTCCTGAATTTCTTGAATGCTCCATTGAGACTAGGTGGTTATGATTAACTGTACCCATATGAAAATAATGACTCGGCCATTTAACTAATACCATACATACTTTAAGATGCTGGAGTTGGAGGTGAGGATATATAATATAGCTCGAAGTCCAAAGCGAGTTCTGGATAATTTTCTGTCACATGTTCATAAAAAAACCCCATCTGACTTGGACAGGGACTTCTTCCACTTAAATGTTGCCTTTAACCAAATCATCAGGACTTGTCCCATTCGTACGTACACTACTGGATCTTGAACCAACTTCTCCTCTTCCTTCACCGCCAACTGAACCTCCATGATTTTGTTGTTGTGAAAGTAAAATGAACCCTTCCTCATCACCATTTGAGAAGAGTATCTGGGTATTGTTTGTGAGACTCACAGTTCTTCACCTGATAACTAGTTTCCTCCTCTTCACCACTTCTTATTCTTACGTACCTTGTCCAACGTTGCATTGGTACACCTTCTTCAACGATTTGAATACTTCATATTTTTCTTTCCTTTGTGTACTTTTTTGGACAGTAGAAGAACGTGAAGTTGTGGCCGGAGGCTCTGGAGTTGTGGTGTGAAGTGGATCTTACTAGGTTGGAGTTGTACAAGGAACATGAGTATCCCCTTGGTCTTGCATTTGTTCATCATTCTCACCAACTATGCCATCAAGCTCTCCTTCGGCTCATGCTCGATCATTGAGGTCAAACTCTGGAGTTGATTCGGTATCCTTATCCAGCATGTATGCTGATAGTGGATGTTCTTTTTAAAATAGGCATTCTAAGTGGTCAAAAGAACCACCTGCAAATCTTGCAAACCTTTCTACATAATTATTTTGTTAGTCCTTAATATTCTAGATTCTTAGCTGCATGTTGTAATGACAAAACACGAACTTCTATAATCTATCATTTTTAGCACGTTCCTTTTTTCGGTGTGTATCAGGCTGAAAGTACTCTAGTTCCTCACGTATTATGATGAACTAATGCTCTGACTCAATACTTGCACTATAATAATGGCATATAGTAGAGTTCTATCACAGACAAGTAATATTGCACTCTTTACCACTATCTATTGTCTTCAATAATATGCTTCATTTTTGCTAGGATATCAAATTGGTCATTATGCCATGAAGGTTAGCCATGTAATTGATGTATGCTAATGAAAGTATGAATCTCTTCAAGTTATGTCGACGTCTCAGTAGGTTTTCTAATACAAGGAAATGTGTGGCAAATCTCGTTGGACCAGGTCGCATTAGATCTATCTGTATGCTTTCTCATGATGTGTAGGAGTCTACGATGCACACACACATAAATGATATAACCAATTGTTCTTGACTCACTAAGGACCTGACAGATGGCTCTTTCTCAATGTCCTCCATTATCAAGTCAATTGAATGTGCAACATAAGCCCCCAAAATAAGTGTAGTTATGTCTCCATCAACTTCTTCTTTCTAGCCTTAAAAGAATCTTCATTGTTGGTGACAAATTGAACAATGTTGTCTTCACCTATTTTCTCGACAACATCATTCATGAGACCAAACAAGAACTGTGCATTCTTAATTTACTCAGATGCATTAATAGATTTTGAAAATGTGGTGCCCTTAGAATAGTAAATGAGAAATTTATCATTGAGCTCCTGGTGATTTGTCCATCCATCACATATTACAATGTAACCATTCTCCTTCCACACTGTTTTGAATGCATTTATTCACGAGGTTAACTCATCTACCTTATCATCCAACCCACTCTCATAGATGTATTACAAACACGAGACTTTTAATCCCAGTCCAACTCAATGATAGCATTAACTATCATTTGAAAATATAGGCTCTTGGCTGCACGTGTAGAGATACCTACATCAAGTCAACATAACATAATGTTGTTAAAATTTGTTTCAAATTTCAATAACATAAAGGGACATTCAAAATAAGTTAAGTATTGTATATATCTTCATGTAAAAACAAGATACATTTGTGCTTCACTACCTTCTTTGCTTGATACTCTTTTGCCCTTAGTCACTCTGCGTATACATGGCAGTGTCTGTTGATGGCTGAATTGACTGCAATCGATGGAACTCACTCTCTTGACTTACCTGAGGTGTAGGGCAAGTGCTAGAATCCACATCTGAACATCTAGCAGAAGATCCTCCTATTCCCTTCTCCTCTCTTCATCTTCGTAGGCCTGAGACTTACTTGTCAGCATTACTATTCTCATTTGTGCCTCTTCATCATCGGAAATTGATGAAGACACCTCAACCTACATGGCCGACTATCCTCTCTTCCTTCCTTCCATGAGATTTTTATCTAGCTACCCGAGCAACTCATCGTACAAGTCCTATCTTTACTCAATTCGATTCTCCCTTTGTGATGCTCTCTCGGTTAAGTATGCTCTCATTTCTTCTCTAAGCTCTATCAGTACCTTGTCACATTTCTTCACGTTCTCACTCTCCCCACCGATGTGTTTTTTGAGGCGATAGACACATCCATTCATTTCCTTCATGCACCATTTACATTTAACAATCTTTTGTCGACATCTAACATATGTCCGTGTTTCCATCCAATGTCACAATGTGTAGGGGCACCTTACTCCTCATTTGACATTTTTTTCAACAAAAAAAATTGTTCATATTTAAAAAAATACACCAATCGGACCGTCCGAAATGGGAACGAACAAGTCACTAGCCACCCCCATTTTGGTGCCGGTCCCCCACCCCCTCCCCCTCACCCCCTGGGTTCCCCTTCAACTATCAGTCACCCCTTCAAGTGACTGTAGTACAGTCACTTGAAGGGTGTCATACCCCCCGCCCCCCTCCCATTGTTAGTCACCCACGGGGTGACTGCAGTACAATCACCCATTTGGGTGACTATTTAGGGGTGGGGTACCTCGACAATCACCCTACTTCCCCCCCCCCCCCATTAAGGAGGGATTGGAAATGCACAGGGGGGAGGGGGCATCCTCACTGCCATCGGAGACTATTTAGGGGAAGGGAGAAGAGGGGAGGGGGGAAACCATACCTCCTAAGGGGGTTCTTGACCTTCGTTGGAGGGGACACCAAATGGGAGAGTTGGGGAATCAGGTAATGGAGCCCCAGGATCGATCATGAGAGAGGGGAATCGAGGTGGAAAGAAAGAATTGGCCTGATTCTCCCTTTAACGGGGAGAAATTGGGTAACCCGATTCTAAAAGGATCCGTAACTTGCGGGCTCCAGGAGAAACAGCCTAGATTGACTGATTCTCGATCCGATTATAGAGAATAAGCCTTCCGATTCATATGAGAATCAATCCTGGATTGGTTGTCCAGCCCATGGATCAGATCGGCATGGGCCGATTCGATCTGAGATTTGACTGATTTTGATCCGAATCAGCCAATTCAATAAACCATGACTACGGCCCCATGACTTTGTCGAAATGAAAACTTAGTGTTTTGAATTTGGTTTGATTTTATTTGTTTTTACCCGAGGATTTGGGGATTTGATTCGTTGATTTGGTTAAGACAATGTCTTTTGTCTTGGGGTTTGTTTTAAGTTGAATTTATTCCACGTTAGGTTTAATGTTTTACTTTTACCTTCGTTGGGTATTCTGGTTTTCTTCTTACTCGAGTTGTCATCTTTCATAATTAATGTACTTTGGAAATTTTGGTTTGAATTAGGGATTTGATGAGTTTTCATATTTAAGGGTTTTTAAAGAATTTTGGTGACTTTTAAGTTTCAAACTTCAGATTTGAGGTTTGAAGTAAGCTTAAGATTTAGATTTGAGCTTTTGGATTTGATAATTTGAGATCTGATATTAGATTTTTGGGGGTTTGAATTTTCACATTAGAGACTTCTTTTTATTTGGGATTTTATTTTATTTTTTTGGTTAAACTTCAGGTTCAGTAATTTTATTTAAATTACAGATCTTGGATTTTTTATTAAGTTTCATTTTCCACTATTTGGACTTGTCAGTTTTCAGATCTTAGGAACTTCCTGAATTGTGACAGTCTCAGATTTATCAGATTCTCTAAAATTCTGTGAATATCAGCTTTTCAGGTTTTCTTTGTTTGTTCTCAGACTGGCTGACTGGATGGCCTTCAGATTTCACTAATTTGGAGATGCTTTTTGGTTTTAACTTTTGGTTTGACTTAATGCCATTCCACTTTTGAGGTGTTTTGGTTTTTATCTTAAGTGAAATCAGTTCCAATTTGTTTTGACTTAGTCTTAAGATAGTATTTGTATTTTTTTTAGAATTTCGTTTTTGTGAATTTTGTTTGATGTTTTGGGATTTGAATTTCAATCTCAGGATTTGGCATTTCAGTTTCATACTTGAAAATTCCCTTCTTTTCTTTTTTTAATTCGAAATTCCAGACTTGCAGGTTTTGGGGTCTGTCGGATTTGGATTTCTAGCTTGAGAGCAACTTTTATTTCATATTTTTTTATATCCGAAGGTTCTGATCTGAGAGCCTCAATTCTCAGATCTGAAATTCCTTTATGTTTAGAATCTCAGCTTCAGATTTAGTTGCAAATGATTCTGGGATTTAGAACTTTTGTTTAAGTTTTGGATTTGAATCCGAAGCTTGAGGATTTTGGGATTCCATGGATTTGAGTTTGGTGTTTAGGATCCTTTCGTTTCCTTTTTGTTTCAGATTGTCTTTGGTTTTATCTTCAGGTTTTAACATACTAATTTTTGGCATTAAAGTTTTTTTTAGACTTCTTTATTTAGATTTCAGATTTGGAGGTTCGGACATCCCATGTCCCTAGTTTGCAGAAATTTTCAGATTCTTTTTAAGATTTGGAATTTTGGATTTTAAATTTTGACTTTACAGATTAAGGGTCCTTTGGGTCTCCAATTTCAAATTTTGGGATCCTTAATTCAGAATTTTGGCTTTTGATTTCCAAACTTCCTTTGTTAGCTTCTCAAATTTGGTGAGTTTCTTTCCGCTTTTTTTGACTGGGCATCGGCCTGTACTGTAGATTGTCAGGTTTATAAAACCTAGATCTGAGGTCCTGATCCCTGGATGTTGGATTCTTGGATGCTTGGGGTCTAGGGCTTCATTCATGCTCAAAGTTGCTGTTAGGAAACTGGAATTCAGATCAACAAAGTTGTGTATTGTATGTTTTAAACCCTCAGCCGGCCCCTTTATTGACTTGACTGATTTCTTGTTTGAATTACTGAATTTTATGCTTCTGATTCTGAGACTCCCGTTGTTGATGTCCAGACCCATTAAGTCCTTTTGTTGGCTACTTGTGAACTCAAGTGTTTTGCAAATTCTTATTTCATTAATACCACATATTTCTTTTCTTCTTCTTTTTCTTGCCATCTGGCTTTCAGATCTTGCTAGACTCTGGTATTTTCAGTCCCCACTGGTTTGCATCTCTCATTCCTATGGTGCTGGTCTAGGACTGGTTTAGGACCGGTCTGTGGGCTGAAACAGGGACTGATTTTGGGGTAATTTAGGACTGATTATGGTGACAGATTTGGCGCTGTTTGCTGATTCTAGAATTTTCCAGATTCGAAGATGAGTGGATTTTGAGTTTTAACTTCCGGCTGGCTGATTATTGATAGCTCAATTCCTCTAGTTCAGTTTGCATCCCTTCAAGCTTATAGGGCTGTTTGAGAACTCCCTCCACATCGTATGTAACATTGAACATAACTCTTTATTGCTTGGATCAAATTGCAAAACATATGGAAGACATGGAAGCCATAATTCTCTGACTGAATGAATTACGACTGAACCCATTTAGCTTTTGATAGGCATTAGGGATCCATCCCATTGATTGGGCTGCTTTGACTGTTGCCTGGGTGGCAACCCTCTGCGTGGCCCCTTGATGCGAGATAGGAAAGGAGGTGCCGCCATCCCGGTGTGCGTTGGCGGGCCCGAGGATGCTGTATCGAGCTGAAAACTGCCCAAATGGGGCTGACGGGTGCTGAACCGAACCGAGACCAGGCTGAACCGGATTGGTGGGCGCTGAACCGACCCCGGACAGCGCTGAACCGCGTCAAACCGGGCTGAAAACTGCTGAACCGGGCCTGAAATCTACCGAACTGGACCCCTCGGCCGCTGAACCGGGCCCACAAGTGCTGAACCGGACCTGAACCGGTCTGAACCGGGTCCAGGAAGGCTGAACCGGTCCTGAAATGGCCTCTGGAGGCCTGAACCGGCCTGAACCAACCCTGAACCAGGCTAAACTGGGTCGAACCGATCTGGGTGGCTGACTGGGCGGTCTGGCCGGGCGGGTGAGGCGAACTGGCGCTGGCTGGCCGGCCGGACGAGGGCGACCGGCGCCAGCTCGAACTGGCGGCGCCGCGCGACCGTGTGACTAATCCCCGGGGGCGGTCGTGGCGTGCTGCCAGGAGCTTGCTCAAGAAGAGAGAGAGAGAGGGCAAGAGGCCGCAGGATCGTGGCGGCTCCTTGGCGCCCCCCCCCCCGCCCCCACAGCTGAATGGGGCACGGCTCCTCCGCCCCGCTCGCGATGGGGGTCCGGCGGTCACAGTGGCGTCAGCAGCCGGGAACGGAGGGGGAGGCCTCGGCAGCGGCAGTCGGAGGCTCCAACGGCGCCGCCTAGTCCTCCTCTTCTCTCCTCCTTCGTCGTCGTCGGCTCAGCCCGCCGGAAATGGTGTTGCTCGCGGATCTTCGACGGAAGTGGGATTGGGGAATCCAGGCTCGCGGCGGCTCAATAGAAGGGAAGGGGGTTCGAGAGGCTCTGTAAGAGGGCAATGGGCTAGTGGGGGGGACTTGTGGGGTGGAGGGATGTCGTCCGGTGGGGGGGAGGTCTGTTAGGGCGGGTGTCCAGCCACGACCAAAAAAACGGGGGGTCCGTCGCAGAGCTTCCAGCAGAAGGGGGGGGGGGTAGCAAGGGGCTTCTAACAGAGGGGATGGTCCGTATGGGTGAGGAGAAGAGGTGGGAGATTCGGATGGACCTAGGGCAGCGTCGACGGAGACGTCGAAATAGGTTGGAAATAGGACAGGATAGGGGAAGAAGCACCAGACCTAGCTCTAACGGAAATCACACAAACTTCATCCACAATATGTTCTCCCCCTACCAAGCTCGAAAACTCGTCCTAAACTGAGCTCCATCACCCATGAACATCTTCCAGAGAAAGAAGGTAAGAAGGAGACTGAGGATGTGGTTCTCATCTTTTGTTTGATAGGATTTGGCTGGAACCATTGGTATTTATAAAGAACTTAAAATTTTTATAAAAACATAAAATCTCTATAAATTACACCATTGCCCATATACTTATGAATAAGTCTTTATGTGTGTGACTCACTAAACCCATTAGCATATTTGATTGAAGCCTAATTAAAATAGAACATTTCTATTTAATTAAATTAAATATATTATCCGATCATAAATTTAATGACTCATCGATCACGAAGGATGGAAACCAAATCCTATGATCCCAAATGATAATTTGGATAATTTTATCTCTATTGAGTCTTTCCATCATCAATTACCACATGGATGTAATCTTTCGTCCATTCAATGTCCTAGTTAAAAAAAAGTACGACATTGACTGTTAACTCCTTAGTATATTGAGTCTATAAGATCTTGTACTCGAAATCAGATCAATTAAAAAGTTCTTTTCCAATTATCCTCTTTACCATGGCCAGGGATTTAGACTAATGTCACATAGGACATTCACTTTCATTTACCGATAGTGAACAATCCCTTGTCGTTCATTTAATTGTCACCATCAGGTTTCTCTTATATCAAATCCATCGCTATATTAGACTATCTAAATAATAATCCATAAGTCAATGTTTAAAACATAAGTTCCGCCCAATAAGTCATCTTTAGAGACTCAAGTTAAAAGTCCAATCATGCAACTGTGATAATAGAAAATCCTGATTGATAGTGCGGTAAGATGCCATTCAATATTTCTAATTTGGTCAGTTCAGTGAACTTATTCCACTAATAAGCATATGTATGTGTATCTCAGTATCTCCACATTAATGACCAATGAGATCGGTCATCCACATCACATATGAAGATATCACATATATTAGTCTATTTGGATCTTTGATGTCCAATCTCAAAGATCCGATGACTATAAACATTTAGATCACATACCTTTAAATAATTAAACTTACTATCATGATTTCATCATGATTAAATTATTATTGCATGTGATAAAGTATTTTATTACAATATACACATCTGACAACAACTAGTAACGAAGATTTACCTAATTAATTGAATGAGATATTTCAAGAAATGTTGAATCATAGCATATTTGATTGCTTAGTAGGGCATACATTTTTATCGTTAACAACATTAAAGATCTATTAGAGAGGATGAACCTAGTGTCGGACCATCATCAGTGGTGAAGCGATGGCGAAACCAGATGGCTCCTGGGGGGTAGATGCCGAGGAGGGAGGTTACAGAACAAAGATTGGGGGTAAGGAAGAGAGCCTTCGCGGGGAGGGGGTGAAGAAAAATCGGACTATCTTGGGGGTGAAAGAGGAGACCGGTCTCTTACCGGGGGTGGAAGGAACATTTAGAAAACTCTGGTCGTTGGAGGAATCCTAGACCATTAGGAAGGCCATCGTTGCGGCCGTTGAGGGTTTTCTCACGAAAGGTGTGATTGAGGAAAAAAGGGGGTTAGAGGCTAGTTGCGAAAATATAAATTTACCTATATCACATAAAAAATATATGTTTATTCCATCAAAAAATAAATCCCAAAATTACCCGAAATGAGTTGTGTTAACCAAAATAAAACAATGTGCCCACTAGCCATCTATTCACAGAGATGTCACTAGATGACGATGCTGTCAACAAAGAAAAGCTAGATCAAACCAAACACGTATGGGTGTCCTCACCAAATAGGTTAACATCTGATATGTTAAAGAAACTTGTCTTTATCATCACAACATACGACTGAAGATAAAAAACAACAAACAACACTAAAAAATTACATAACAAAAAATCACAAGATTTGTAGATGAACCATATGAATAAAGAGTTGAAGCATAAACACATGAACCACCTACTGAAGACGTTGATGTGAATTATTTTTTCCAGGTGGAGCACCCACTTACTGCGTGGGTGTAGGATAAGGGTAGAGCACCATCAAGGTATGATTCTGAGAATTGTATAGGGGTTGAAGAACTTGAAGATCTAGATATGCAATAGGAAGTCCCGACTACTACACCTCTAGTTCTAACTCTAGCCATAGTTTAGCTCCAGTCCTAAACATAGCCCTAGTTCACAACCAACTCCCACTAAGACGAAGACAACGACCATGGCATGTAAATTGGGTCGCTTTACACAATTGAAAAGGGTTTACCAGCGTGGCATAGGGTTCAGGAATTCTTTATCCCAAGTAGTAGTAAAGAAAAAAAGAGTTAGAAATCAAACAAAGACCTGTTAGTCCAATAGATAGTACATAGGTTTCTTTCTCAGACGATGATGAGGAGAAGGAAGAAGAATTCATTCCCTTTACCAAACAGCAAAATGTAGGGGGTTTAGGTGAAGGTGGACATGAAAGAGAAGTAGGTTCTTCCAGGAGCGCACTTACCAGTGGAGTAACTATCAATGATTTGTCTTTGAGACAACATTCAAGTGATAGAAGTCATTGTTAGAATCAAGGATTTCTTATCAATGTGCAACTACTAATTATCTAGAACCCTACGAGGACTTCCACCCAATTCCAACCACATCTCTAGTGCACAACATTGTATATAATTTTACTAAGATGGTTGATTAATTATTCTCATATGGATATAAGCCAATCATGATGGATAGCTCTCAATGGAGCATTTAAAGAATGAGGTAATGTATATCAAAGTTATATTTATATCATGTTACCTTTGTTTAATCAAATGATCATTGTCATTAAAATATATCTATTTATCTTTAACTCTCTTAGTATGATACCAAAGTGCCTTACATGTTACATTTTTATTTTTAACAATTTTTAAAGAGTTTCCTTTTTTAATTTTTTTAATAATTTTATAGATTTTTTATGGAATAATCATTGTCATTAAAATATATGTATTTATCTTTAACTCTCTTAGCATGATACGAAAGTGTGTTAGATATTACATTTTTACCTTTAACAATTTTTAAAAAGTTTCCTATTTTTAATTTTTTTTAAAATTTTTATAGAATGTTTACAACAAAATTAAAATAAACATTTACTGATCCGAACTGATTCTGGATCAGTCATCCCCCCCCCCAAATCAATCGAAATCAACTAATCTGATCTAATCTGGATGGATCCAGATACCAATGTCGATTCGGCAATCTATGTGACCCGTGTATAACTAAGCATTCTTGAGTTATTTGACCCCCAGACCTATAAACTTCTTAGACTGGTAGCTAGGGATATTCAGTTCTAGTTTGTTTAGCATTGAATTTCCATCTCAGTTGATCTCCCCTGTTCTCCTCTTTTCTATATTTTTGGGGCCAACAATCTCCTACATAACCTTGTACCAAACAGGCCCTTAAGGATACATCAGGACCAAGGATAATATGAATTCAATAGTCCTAGTAACTGGTTCTTAAGAAATTTGTGTATGAACTTGAAGCTAATTGCTGCCATTTAACCTAATTGGTTGTTAAATTATGCACCAAAAAGGCTTACAGATAACTGATTTTCAATTTATTTGTCTTGATGGAATAGCATCTTTGCAGCCTCAGTGACTGCCAATGAGGTTCCGCCATTGTCAGGTAGGCAAAATGCTCCAATGACAATTAAATGAGTCCCCAATTTCTAGGTTAAGGGCATGGGCTACATATTGGGCAGGACTGGATTCCTCCATCGTTATATTGAAACCCTAAAAATTCTTATAGAAGCATTTCAATGACTTAAAGTGAAGAACCTAAAATGAGCTGGACTTTTTCAACTGACTGGACCTTTAGTGAGCTTCGGTTTGACATCTCCCTGTCCAATAAAGACTGCTAGGCCAGCCCAAGAAGTCTGGTGATGAAACCACAAACAGGATGAAAATGGCCTAGCTAACCCCTTTGCAGAGGCAAAGAGTAGGCTGCATAAAACAGTCCATAGAATCATTATTTACAGGGATGTAATCAAACTGGAGCCTCTGTCGATCTGGCCAGATAAGCCAGCTGGAGCCATATATTTTCAAGACAACCGTGTAGGTATGGGGGAGCCCTTTGGTGTCTTCATGCATTTGATTTTTCTCACAGAGATTCAGGGTCAACAGCTGATTATGTATCTATTGTCCAGTTTTTAAAGTGCCTTTAGTGGACGGATTTTATACATTTAAGCTCTTATTAAGATCCCTTGATGAAACCAAGATAATGTTTCTCGCTGAAAGAAACATGTTTCAAGTTAAAACTATCCCCTGAATACAGAACTTCAGAAATTAAAATACCATGATGTACAGCTTTAATTTCAAGAAAAAAATTTTAGTGAACAATGAACTGAAAAAACAAAATATTAGTAGACAATGAACTAAACAAACAAAATATTAGTGAACTATGTACTAACCCTCATTGGATGAACATTTGACCTTGGAGGAAATCCCTGGTTACAGAAAGAAGAATCAAAAGATGAAACCATGCTGAAAAAGCACTAAGAGTCTAACAACAATAATGTTCTCGAAAATGTCAGGCAAAACTCTAGTCTATATTCGATTGAACAGATAACCAAAACTAAATACAGAACTAAAAGCGGAGACTGGCAGATAAATCCCTAAATAAGTTTAAGCATGCATAAACCTCCGGAAAATGTGTATACATAAAAAATGAATTCCAACATACAGAAATGAAGTGGTCACAAGTTCACTATCATGCTTGTTTTTTAATGCCCCATTTGGTAACACTATCAAACACCTCTATCAATGTCAATTCTAAAATTGATATTGATAATAATCACCTAGAGATGTTTGGCTAATATTATCAATTTTAAAATGTATGGTACAAACAAAGCATGTTATGTAATACAATGACAACTTGTATCAATTTTGATTTTAATACTCCAACTTCTAGAAATATCAATATCCATACTAATATAGTATCATTTTATACTCTAACCAAACAGGTCATAAAGTATTAATCCAAGAGAACAATGAGCACTCTTTTGCTAAACATGTCATCATATAATGAATATGCCACTGTAGATCATTTCTGCACACAAAGAATTCTTAGAAAATTTGCTGAAAATCCTTCAAAAACCATATTCTACACTGAAGTAAGTTATTTGTATCAAACAAGGAAGTACCTCCGCCATTTCAATTGCAGACACACCAAGAGCCCAGACATCAACCTGGAGAAAGTACATATGAGATACTACAGATGAAACTATGGCAACAAAAGCTTAAGATAGAAGAGATGAATGATTTGAATTTTATACTAACTAATCTCATCATAAAAGATGGAAAGTCCCTTACATATACAACCATTCATTTACTGCCAAACAAGAAAGAACATCATCTCCTCAGAATGAGCAATGATTTCTTTTCTTTTCTTTCCTTTGTTTGTTGCCTCTCTAACTTCATTCTCCATGCGTCTACATGACAGCATGCACCTATGTATGCACAAGCATGGTTCGCCAGGTCTCCGCCGGGTTGGACCAGGTCGACCGACCCAGTCAGTTTTTTGGCCAACCGACCTGGTCCAAACCCCGCGACCCCGACCTAGTGGTTGTTTTTAAGTTTATTTCTTATTCTGACCCCAAGCTGACCCATGTCACAACCCCAATCAACTCAAGTCAGTTGTAGGCCCAACCGACCCAGTCCGACCTCTAACCCCGCCTACCTTGTGCACAAGCTTTGCAGGAACAGATAGTCTATCGGATAAACAATAGTCTAGGAAGCATGACAAAGAAGGTACTCATTGAGTATTGTTAAACAGTAAGACATCCAAACTCTTAACCAAATACTTTTAAAACTGTTATCTAGTAGTTAGCTAATATATAAAAAAAATCTGAAATGGAGTAGTGAGTTGGTGCACAGTAAACAAGGCACTATCCAATCCCTAATCTCAAGGAAGGCAGGGTCGGGGATCGGGACCGGGTCGGTTGGGCCTAAAACTGACCCAAGTCGGTTGGGGTTGCGACCTGGTTCGGGCCGGGGTCGGGTTGGGGTCGAAAAAAATCATTTAAATAAATCAACTCGATCGGGGTCACGAGGCCGGGTCAGGGTCGGTCGGCCCAAAAACCAGCTAGGTTGGCCGACCCGGCGGACTGGGTCGCCAACCCGGCACACCATGCTTAATCTGTACAACAGATAGATTTATTGTTATTATTGCATACATTTGCATATATAACCATACAGTAACTAATAATGAAAAAGAAAGAAACATAATATGCTTAGCAATATCAATGAGGGTACTCACCTATTATGTGGCCAGGAAATATATCCTCAATTCATTACTTCAACATTTTTTGTTCTAATTTTGTAAGCCACGGACCAGTTTCAGGCCACTCCGTGACACTAGAATTTATCCAAATAAGTTGGCATAAGACAATCACCTGAAATCTTGAAATTAGATCACGCCTGATCAGATTGTAGCCCTCAATATTATCTCATTATGTGTAGCAAACGATGATGCGAATGGATGAACGACGTGATAAGCTGTGCCTGACTGACAAGTATAACAACAAATGCTTCATTGCCTATATCTTCCAACGTAAGATCAATGAAGTGTGTTGTATATAGAATCCGGAAAAGATGTTGTCCTTTCTTCATATTCTTCTTCTCTGCTGTCTTATATAAGGGTTCATTCCTTATGACAAACTATATAATGTTGTCTTCTCCAATCTCTTCTACAACAACATTCATCATGAAAAAATATAATTAGCATTCTTGATTTGACTTGAAACATCAATAGACTTCAAAAATGTAATGCCCACTAAACAGTGAACAAGAAAATTTATCATGAATCTCTTTATGATGTCTATTTACCCCATCATAAACCATTGTGCATTCTCTCTCACTCAAGACCAACTTAAATCTATCAAGCTAGACCTTCATCTCTTCTACCTCTTTATCTAGGCCGACAACGTTAGCTAGTTCAAGTTGCGACTTTGTAATTCTGGTACAACCTCCCCAATTATGTCAACCATCATTTGGAAGTAAGGACTAATGACGATATATGCTAGAATGCCTACAATAAGTTAAGATTAAAAAAGTTGTTGTTGATTTACTAAAGAAATATATAGAATACACGTATCATCAATTTAGAATTATTACTTGCATGTAAAAATCACTTATAGAAATAATTGATTTCTTGCTTTGTAGCTGTAATGGTTGTCTTGACCACTTTAAATGCTTGTTTGATTGTTCTTTGTGAGATGGTTTGTCGTCTGAACATATGAGCATCCTTAATAGTAGTGGATCATGTTGAAGCAGATCGATGAAATGTCCCCTCTTGCTCTCACATCTTCAATGGGTGTGGGTCAAGTGGATTGCGACCAATGATATGATGGCTCCTTGACTCCAAAGCCTCTTCTCCTTTCATCTTCTTTTTGTGATTGTTTAGTAGCATGTTAAGCTCACATCAACTATTCATCTACTTCCTTAGTATCTATGGATGACTTAACTTTAGCTTTTCCTTTGCTCACACCTTTTTGGGTCCCCCACTCGTCTTTTCTTCGTAGAAGCTCCTTATACAACTCCTCTACCTATTTAATGCGAGTTCCCCTTTGTGAGGTTCTTCTTGTCCTATAGGCCCTCATAGCTTTACTACTCTCTCTGGATACCCTGTCACGTTTATTCACATTACCACCCAACCCACTTTAGTGTTCAATCGAAATACTCTATTCATCTGCTTGCCATACTAATTACATTGTATCCTCCTCTTGTCAGCATCCACCAATGTGCCGTGTTCTCACCCGATATCACGTGCTTGAAGTGCATCAATGCCTCTTTGGTTGGCTATTGCTCTCAAGTCTGCAACATTAACACATTAAAATTTAAAAGACATTAGAATGTTAACCAGCTAGGAAGGGGGAAGGTGGCGTCCAAGGGGAAAGAGAAAAACCCTCCTCAAACAGTCACCAGAAGGATGATTGTTTAAGTTAAAGGGGGCAAGAACAGGGGTAGGCATGGGTACGAGGGGGAGAGAAAGGGTTGTTCTAGCTTAAGGGTGATTGGTTAAGTTAGGGCGTATGAGAAGGGAGCAGGCAAGAAGTCCAAGGGAGAGAAAGGGTTGTTCTTTCTCAGGGTGATTGTTTAAGTTGGGGGGATAGAAGGAGGCAAGTAAGGGGTCCCAGGGAAAAGGAATAACCCTTTTTTCCTCAAACAGTCACCCTAAACCCTAAAGGGTGATTATTTAAGTTCAGAGAGTCCCAGAGGGGAGACAACATCTTCTTAAAATAGTCACCCGAAGGTGACTTTTTAAGAGTGGGGATAACGGCAAAGGGGGCAGGACCGATAGGGGGTAAGAACCCCTCCCCAGTGGTTTCCGGAGAGAAGACAATCATTAGAGGTTCAAAGGGGGAAATCGATGCCGAGATCAACTTAAATCACCATCCACAAGACTGTATCGTCGGTGGAATCACTAAAATCGACATGGGATCAACCTAAATTGACCTTTCTTGCTCGGTATCAAGATATGAATCGTTGTATCAATGCAGCATCGGTGACATCACCGTCGGAATCATTGAGCTCTAAGGGAGAACCGATGATTTGATATTGATATCTCCCTTATAGGCGTGATATCAAATCGATATCGGGTCCAATATCAACTCTTAACCAAGACTTAAGTTGTCCCGATGGAATTGGAGGAATTATCCGATTCCAATCCAATTCACAGGAATTGATTGATTCTCAACCGATTCCACCGATCCCATAGATTGCAGAAAGATTGAATCGGCCATTGACAATCGAATTCTCGGTCGGAGGATTGATCCAAAAAAAGTGGCAGCGGAATTGACTAGGATCAGCCAAATCGGTCAGGATCAAAATTGGAGTTGGAATAGGATTAGAATCATATCAGTTTTTTTTTTGAAATTCCGGCTGGATCGGCCAAGTTCAGATCGGAATCAATTTTTTTAATTTATCGATTCCAGATTGATTTTCGTTCTAGTGGATCGATCGGGATCAAACCGATATAATACGATTATGACTCCAAATCCAATCCCGCGATCCTTGATTGATTCAAATTGATTTTGTTGGGAGTCGAATCAAGATGCATTTCATAGAAACATAAAGGCTTTACATAAGTATAGTTAAAAAAGCAAAAGATATATCCAACAAATAGATCACAATTACATAATACATCACCTTTCAAACTAGGGAGAGCTTGACTAGCTCACAAAAGTTCCATCTATCTTAAAAGCTTTGATAGAATATTTAGTAGAAAGACCCATTAGTTGTCAGAGAAGATGCCAATCCAAATGTTTATTTTTAGGGTAATCTTCTGAGAGGTTAAATGCTTATGAAATTGCCTTGGCCGAGGTGCATGAACTGCTATTTAGATCTTCCTTTGTTCCTCAATGACCATATGCTATTGAACATGTCTAGAAGGAAGGCATTCCAAGTAGCCAAGGCAATTCTTTGTGGGCATTTTAAGTGCACACTTTTTTGACATGCCGTGTTTTGTTACCCTTCGTCATTTGCATGCTCATAATCTTCGAAGATACTTGCCAAAGTGTTTGAATAATATCACATGTCAAAAAAAGGTGGTTCTGATCTTCCGCAGGGATTCACGAGATAGCATTTTATCGGATGAAGTCTTTAGCCATTTTAAGTCTTTTTAGTGGCATTTAAGAACTCTCTTGTAGGCAATTTCGCATAAAAAAATGTTGATCTTTAGCGGTGTTTTCAAGTTCCAAATGATTGGATGCCTTCTAACTTCCCTCTCGAAGTGATGATTATGACAATTGATTGAGATGGAAATTTTTTGTTTGTATTTTAGTTCTCAATATTATGGTCTTTCTCTTATAGTTGAATAGTTTGGTGTTTAGTGAAGATGCACTACAAGGAGTTAGAGTCCTCTTCCCAACATGCAGCCATTATATAATAGACCTTGAGAGCCTTTTGGCCCTTGCAAAAGGTACCCTTACACCTTGCCCTACAAAAGGTGTCTTAGAGCTAGACAGCACTTGAGACTTGACAACCATGGAATGTTAGGTAGGAGCAGAGTTGTGTGATTAGAAATGACCTAGTCAGATTTTTCTCAACCGTCGCAATTGAGATCTCATGTCTCTAACCCTTCATCGAACCTGGGGTCAGGTTGTGCAACATAGAGACCTGGTCCCATCCCACCAATGGCTAGTTGCAACTAGGGGGACCCCTTGGAGCCAAGAATTCGAGAATCGAAATCAGAATTGGTCCGTACCAATCCAATTTGATTTGAATTGGATAGGCCAAAATTGGCCAATTACTGGAAATGAAAACTGATTCTGGCCGATCCGGAATCCGTTCCTTTTTCTTTTTCAGAAAATTTCAAAAAAAATCAAAAAAATTTCAGAAAATAGGAAATGGACTAAAAAATGTAAAAAAAATGAAATGATTTATCATGCACAAAGTGTTATCTATATATGATAAGAATAAGATGCTAATGAATGTAACATGATAACATGACAACATGCTAATAAATATGAAAAGCTGTTAATAACCTAATATGATGCAAAAAATATAATAAGATGTAACATGATCGCATGATAAGATGATAGTAAACATATATATTTCATGAATCAATATTCACCAAAATCTATAACATTGGTTTTCATCGTACTTTTGCCACGACTGAGTTGTCCCTAGTCTTCTTGTCAATATAGGCACATATGCATATGAAAATAATGTATCCGCTATGTCAATCAAGGCATAGGCATGGGATTGTGGCAAGTAAATAGGCTCAGGAGAAGAAATCCATGGCTGCTGGGAATCGTCGAACTCTGAATAAAATAACTCTACATGATGATACTACAATGACTACTCCTCCAGGCAGAAATATGACTCTGGCCATCATGAAGTAGGTGAGTCTGGAGCTACTACACCTGTATCTGATCTATGCACCTCTCCCTCTCCTGCTAGCTGGATGGCCGATATGCACTCCTCGCTATCATCAACTAAGAAGTGTGAGGGAGCCTGTGTACTGTCTTCTGAGCTCATAGGACGTCACTGATATTCAGCTTCATTCTCTTAACTTAATCTGCTATGTCTGATGTCCTACAACCTAAAGTTTTTTTGAACTGTGCAAATTGTCCCATTTTTCGTGACGTCACTTTTTCTTTTGTATTCCCTGTACTGCGAATCGGCTGGGTAGTTAGGGCTAGGGCTAGAGCTAGAGGCAGCTACTGTATGGCTACTAGGACAAAAGATGAGTATGCCTGAGCCTGAGGAGTAAATGGAACATCCTCAGCCTTTACATCATATAACCCTCCTACCCATGCACGGTCATCAAGATCAAACTCAGTTGGATGATCCCTAGCTGCCATCTCCTCTATCCAAAAAGCAAGTGAATGTTCCTCCTGAAAGATCTAGTCAATGTCAACCTCCTCAGATGGTGGTGTTTATGCTCCCTGTCTCTACTCATGTGGGCCACCTACAAACCATATAAATCTCTCCTACGAGATCGTTTGTCGGTCTTTAATATTGTTTATGCATAATCTCATGTTGTAATAGTAGAAGACAAGCTTCTCCAGCCTATTAAAGGTCAATTTGTTCCTCCTCTTTATATATATCAGGTTGAATGTACCCAGTTCCTCTCACAATAAAAGCAACTAGTGCTCTAGCTCAATATCCCAATAGTAACTGCAGCTAGTGGATTTTATCCACTCCTCACATTTAACTGCACCCACACTCAACTACAAAAAATAGCAAACAATCAGCCCTCCATAGACAATTAATTAGAGAGACTTTGTCACAAGAATATCTCATATCAGCATCTAAGCATACCCCAATTCTCATCTTGTAGTGCTACATTTGAAATTTGATAGATACAATTAGTTGTTTTCAATTATTTATTGATAAACATGAATAATACAACTTTGTTTTACTTCTAACTCAGCTTATGTTCTATCCTGCTGAGATCGGCACAAACGTTGAATAGTTGTAAATGTACCTTGCAACACCACATTATCGTTGGATACTTATCCTTCATTTTAGATGTGGAACTTCAAAAAATATCTTACAATCATTCAAGTATAGTACATTAGGAACAAACTAAATAACTAACCTATAGCATATACATCACGATGCAATGTCCAATCTCATAGATCATCAATAATTGTCATCATTTCTTGTACCCTCTGGGATTCTTCTTTTTGATTTTTCAACTTTACGTGGTCTATTGCATCATACAAGGTGCCCATTTGGTTCCTCTCATCTTTGTCTACCAACCTCAAAATAACTACCAGTAGCTCAATAATTGCCAAGTGGTTAGGCAATACTTTTCCAAAATCTCTTGTCTGTGATTTGTCTTTCAGCATTAACAAGAATCTCTAACTGATCACCCTTATTATGTAGGTGGTCCACCATACTAGGTGAACCTGATTAATGCATGCCTATGCCGATTTCTAGTGTAATAAAGTTCGTGACAAACCTGGTAGGGCCTAGTCTGACAAGATCATGCCCTCCAGTGTACTCCCTCATAATATGTAGCAAACATGGATGTGAATAAATGAAAGAAGTGATGGTCTGTGCCAGCCTGACAAGTGTGAAAACTGTAGCCTCCCTGCCTATATCCTCTAACATGAGATCAATGGAATGCATTGCGCAAGGTACCCAGAAGAGACGATATCTCTTTTCCATCAATTTTTTCCCAGCTGCCTTGGTTCATTGTCAGCCATAAATTGAACCACATTGTCCTCCCCAATTTCCTTCACTACAACATCTATTAATGAAAAAAAATGTAGTCGGCGTTCTTTATTCAACCCAAAGCATCAACTGACTTTAGAAATGTCGTACCCTAAACAATACACCAAGAAGTTTATCATGCTTCTCTTGGTGATACCTGTCCACCCATAACACAATTGTGCAACCCCTCTCCTTCCATACCAATTTAAAACTCTCTATCCATTGCCTCAACTCCTGAACCTCCTCATCCAACCCACTAGCATATATATGTTTACTGGTAAGGACTTTCATTCCCGATCTAGTCTCAGCAACGGCATCAATCATGGTCTGGAAGTAAGGGTTTGTGGCTACATGTGCTGGGATGACTACATTAAAATAAAAACCACTTTACAATGTGCCTCATTGCTCTCCTTGCGGATGATCTTGTTGCCTTTATCTCTTTCATACCTTGTTTAATGTTCATCTGCGAGGCACACTGCTTCCTAAAAACATACTCATCTGTTGGTGTAGATCTCGTACTATCAGGCTGATGAAGTGGCTTCTATCTTTCTCCCTCAGTGTGGGTAGATCTAGTCAATGCTGATCAGCCAAAAACAAGGTCAACTTTGGACCCTCCTGTTCCCTCCTCTCTTCCTCCATTGTTGTTGCACGGTTACTACATACTTAGCTCTCTTGAGTTCAGAGTTTGTGGATGAGTTCTCACTCTTCAGCTCTAATTCGGCTCTTGCCATGCCTTTCCCTTTCTCTGTGGGTTGGTAACTATCCCCTCCTCTCAAGGAGCTCATCATGTAATTCTTCTCTTTGTTTAATCCTAATCTCACATTGAAAAGTTTGTTCTCTAAAGTAACCTCTTATCTCTTCACTCATCTCCTCAAGCACCTTATCACATTTTTTTTAACATTGTCACCTACTTTAACAATGTGATGTTTCAAGTGAAATATAGACTGATTCCTCCAAAATTCAAGGAGGAATCAACCTTTCAACCCAGAATCAGATCAGAATCGACCGATCCGATTCAAGAATCGATCCGATTAGACCGATTCCGTAAATCATGCTTGGAGCCGATCCTCTTACCCCCCACCCCTCTCTTACTCTCTTCCAACTCGCTTCTAACTCTAGGATCACTCTCTCTAAGTGTTTAAATAGTATAGTTTCTCTCTATAAAGTATTTCTAAATAGTTCATTTTTCAATTTATTTCAAAACATCTTACTGATCAATTTTTGTTTTAAGTGTTATTAACCTATTCTTTTAAGTGTTATTTTTTTATTTTTTACTTTCTAAAATATGTCTTTTTTAAGCCATGACACTTAAACTTTTGACGTGACTTGAAACACACCAACTTGACTGCATTGCAATCTAATATCAATGCAGAAAGAAAAGTTCAATGCAAATATTATAAAAAGATACTATACGGGGAGACTTTCCAATTGCAACATCACATTGCTGAGATGAATGACAATGTTGCACTATGCACACAAACTCCACTAATGGTAAGAGATAAATTCCATAGACATTAACAAACAATGGAACAAGCAAAGAAAACTTCAAAACGACATAAGAAGATCGTCCAAGAAAAAAAATTCTGAATCCACAGTGCATTCGTTTCATATATACATGACCAAACATAAGCATCAAAAAATTTCTCGACATGAAAGATTCGATGGCCAAATGTTGCCATTAATGTTTACCAGATCATATCGATATTTGTATCAATTTAATATTTAATCATTATTGTTATAAACAAAAGACTTGATATGAGCGATGAAGGCAAGCCATAAGCCATTTGCAAACAAAGACATGTATTTGCGTATCGGCCGATTCATGAGTCAAGGTTATGAAAGTGGAAGTGGATGCAGAAGTGGACAAGAATCGAACAATGATAAAGAAGAGGAGATCCATAAGATGACAACCCAATAGTAGGTCCTGTGTATCTAGTCATCACACACTCATTATAAAGACAAACTATCATCACAACAGCAAAGAAAAATTTGCAGATATGCAAAGAGAGGATTGAGCATACAACATCAACATGGTTTTTCCATAGTAACATAACAACAAATGCCACAAAAGGCCATATTACAAGTCCATGATCAACACCATAGCCGACGTCAGTAGGAGAGTGCCCGAACCAACACCAAAAGAAATATACAAGATTTATCTTCTAATGGAGATTGAAGATTTCAAACAATATGTCAAGTCATTTTAATGTAGTTGGCATGAAAGAAGATGAATGTTGATAATAGATGGCTGGACATGTTAGTAACATTTAATTTTCAAACTCAATAAAGACTTAACTTTTTAAACTTCAATGGAGACAATCTCCTTCTTTATAGGTATTAACTAAGAAAACAATGATCAACTTCCTATCTTGTCAAAGTAGGACCATCTTCTGAAAATCCATGGATGCAGCCAGATAGATAAAGAATGCAAAATATCACTTTGAATTAATCGACGGTGTTGTCGAAAGCATAGGAAAGGGTCAAGTTGTCAAAGTAACAACAGGCAATGCAACTACGTATAAAGTAGTTAAACAAGTGCTAATGGCCAAGAGTCACATTTATATTGGACACCATGATCTATCCATTTTTTACATTGACGTTATAAGATATATGCAAGGATCCTCAATTTGACCGGGTAGTTAAGATGACTCAACTCATATCATCTTTCATATACAATTATAAATTCATCATTAACCTAATAAGAGAGTATACGAAGGGTCGAGAGTTCTTAAGGTTCGGGACAACTTAATTCACTCCTCATTGTATTTAAATGAAGAGTTCAACACAACAGAAACATCCCCTTATCCAAATGATACTTTCACCGAGATGTGTTAGTTGGATTGCTAGGGCTTCTCCTTTGGATAAGAGAAAGAGAAGGTAGGTTGAGATGACTTTAGAAAGTAGAGACTTTTAGTGAGCGGTAAAGAAGACACTTCATATAGCGTAACTGACAGTCAAAGTTCTTAGAAAAATAAATTGAGATAGAAAGACAAACATGGATTATCTCTGCGATGCACTCGAGTAGGCGAAGGATAAAATCACAAAGATGATGTCGAATTTCAATAAGTGGTAAGATATTATCAACCATCGATGAAAACGAATGTTGTACCATCTAATACATGCATCAAATACTTTCTTTCTCATTAAGTTACATCACGAATCATGTTTATATTATTATACTCTCCACTAACATAAATATTATTACCACTTGACAAAGTCATTTTTTAATCTTAAATATTGTTATAATATGATATTTAAGCCAATTAACAAGCATCTAAATAGTGTGAAAGGGATAATCCGTATAATGCTTGAAAATGACGATTGATCAATTATAACATACAACAACATGCAAGATTCTAGAACAAGTGCATTATATTTTGGCAAATTAGGAGTATAATGAACAATTACACTCCTAAGTCCTTGCAAGTATAATTCGATTTTTTTGTCATTTTAGATGATTAACTTATTCCAATTATCTCAAAAATTTTGAACTTAAAATTATATGAATTGATTTTTTTATTTTTTCACTTCAAAAAACATAAAAAATCAGAAAAAACCCCAAAAAATTTAAAAACTCACCCAAAAAATCCTAAAAATAAAAATGTAACATTTAACATACTTTCATTTAACATATATAATACAATAAAATTGAGAGTCATTGACATAAAATATAATTTTATACCTTTTCTTCACTAATATCTATAAAATTGTCCTTCATCCTCTTGCTCCCGAGTCTCTTGGCCACTCCATTGAGATGTGCTTGTCATTATCGGCTCGTATCTATATGAAAAAGTGAATTGGTCATCTCACTAAAATCATATACAGTTTCTTGCACATGCACCGGAAATGTAGCTTGATAGCTTGCTCGAAAATCATCTGAAGAAGATGGTTCTGGATAACGAGCTACTATGTACTCAACAAAAAAGTCTTTGTTCCATCTTTGGCTTCTCTCTCTGGAATGCTGCCTCAAAGCCAAATCATCTATATGTGCCCCACTAGTTCGTGCACTAATAGAGGAGCCTCCACCTCTTCACCACCTTCGCCTGGCTCGGTGGATGATATGAACTCATCATCATCATCTAAGTGTGGGGGTGGTTACGTACCGTTTGTTGGACTCATAAGAACTAACTTATACTCAACTTTCTTCTATTAACTTCTTTTATTGTGTCATATGATGAACTCTTAAGTCCTATACTTTTCTTAACTCTGCAAAACGTCCCATTTTTCTTGTTATTTTTACTTTTGTCCTCATTGGACTAAGATTTAGTTGTGTACCTAGAGATAAGGGGTGGAGTTGGAGCATAGTTGTCAATGCCTGGACAATTCTTGAGTACCTATTTATGATAGTGTAAACATATTAATATATTTTACTATCACTTATACTATCACATATATAAGATTTATAATTATAAATATATATTATATACTTAAAATTTATAATTATATATTTTAACTCTCTTCTCTCTCACATATATATCAAATTTATCAAAATTAATTATTTATAAAAATAAATTATATAAATATGCATACATAATTAAATAAATAAAATCACATTTAAAGGTATAAACACAAACATGCACATACAAAAATAATTAAATTTATGTATATAATATATATTTGTATGTATGCATTAATATATATAATACTAATATCCAATTATATATATGATTGTTTATATGTATACACACATATATATACATGTATATATAAACATCCAATGTTACCACCTTGACCATCTAGGCGATGCCTAAGCAAATTGACATCTTTCAACGCCTTGGATGCTTTGTTGCCTTGACAACCATGAGCTAGAGTTGCATCTAAGGTTGTTGGGAAAGAAGATGGGACTGGTTAAAGTGTACCAAAAATTTTCTCTTCCATGCCCTCAACCTCAACATAATCTAGTTCACCTTCTACCCATGCACAGTCCTTCGAATCAAACTTAAGTGGGTGGTCTATGGCTGCCCTCTCCTCCATCTAAGCAACAAGTAAGTGCTCCTCTTAAAAAAAATGTAAACAATGCCAACCTCTTCAGATGGTCCCTATGTTATGTCTTTCTTCGTATGCTCCACCTGCAAAACTTGCAAATCTCTCATTTGACAACTTTTGACAGTATTTGATATTCTTTATACGCAATCTCATGTTATAATAACAGAAAACCAACTTCTTTAGTTTATCAGATGTCAACATGTTCCTCCTGTTGGTGTATATCAGGTTGAATGTACTACAATTCCTCTTTCAAAAAGAGAAAGTAGTGCTCTGGCTTAAAATCCTAATGACCATAGATGCAAGTGGATTCTAACCACTTTTTGTGTTCACCTGAACCCGCCACTCAGCTGAAAAAAATAATAAATGGAAAATGATTAGTCTTTACATTGAGGATATGTCACGAGAATATCAAATATCATATTAAACATACCAAGAAAAATGTTGTCACAAGAATATCTTAGATCTTGATCCGAGTACATTCCAACTCTCATTATGTAGTGTTGTATTTGAAAATTAATAAATATATAATGATTAATGTTCCTAAATAAATATTAAAAATATTTACAAATACTTAATAATCACTTACTTTTATCTCAACTTTTGTTATATCTTGCTGAGATCTGAACAATTGTTGCATAATTGATAGAGTACCCCCCCAACACTCCATTGTCATCAGATAGTTGTTCTTCATAATGGATGTAGAGATTTTAAAAATATTTCTGCAATCATTCAACTATATGTTAATGTCCTTTATAATGCTTAAAATAAACAAATAAACACAAACACACTTAAATACTTGTCGCATGTAGATTTTGTTGCAATGTCCTATCCCATTTGACATCAATGATTTTCTACCATTTTTGCATCTTCTGAAATTCTTCTTGATTTTTAGTTTCGCACAGAGTATTACATTATAAAGAGTTCTCATTTGGTTCATGTCATCTAAGTCAACTAACCTCAAGACAACTACCATTAGCTCAATAATTGACAAGTAGTAGTCAATCCTCTCCCAAAATCTTTTGTCTGCGATCAAATTCTCCATATTCACAAGAAATTTCAATTGATCCTCCTTGTTATATAGGTTGCCAACTATGTAATTATAGTAATCTTCTGCATTTAAGAACCTGACCAGTGCATAAACCAGGCCTGATCAAATCGTGTCCCTCAGTATGATCCCTCATAATGTACAATAAATAGAGATGTGAATAGATGAATGACGTGATCACCTGGGCCTTCTTGACTAGTGTAGAGACTAAAGGTTCCTTGTCTATATCCTCCAACATGATGTTAATGGAGTGTTTTGCACATGGTACCCAAAAGAGGCTTCTTCATCAATTTCCTATGTTGCTTTGTAGAATGGTTCATTGTTAGTCACAAATTAAATAACATTTTATTCATCAATCTCCTCTACAACATTATCCATTAAAGAAATGATGTAGTTGACATTCTTGATCTGGCCCAAAGCATTAACTGATCTTAAGAAAGTTGTGCCCTATGAACAATAAATGAGAAAGTTGATCATGCCCCTCTTGTTGATATATGTCCACCCATCACAAATATCTATGCAGCCTCTCTCTCCCACTACACCAACTTGAACTTATCTATCCATGTCTTCAGCTCCTCCACCTCCTCATCTAGGCCTCTAGCATAAATAAACCTGCTAGTTGGGACCTACAATCTCAGGCCGGCCTCAACAATGTCATCAACCATAGTTTGAAAGTATGTTGCATATGTTAGAATGCCTACATTAAGATAGAATGAAAAATATTATTGCCTTCACACCAATTAATTATAATTAAATGAAATTTAAGATTTATACATGCATACAAAAACCACTTCACAATGTCTCGTTGCTCTCTTTACAACAATTCATTTTGTTTTGACCATTTTCATTGCTTACCAAATAATACTCTGAAAGGCACTTTGTTTCCTATACACATGTTCATCTCCTCCTACTGGTTTGGAGGTTGGGCATGTCAAAGAAGATTGATGATATGCCCCCTCCCCTGCTTTTATACCCATACCCTCATTGGGTGCGGTCATTTCGATTGTGATCGATGAAATGCAAGGTCAACTCCTTACCCTCCTGTTGCCCCCTCCCTCATCCTCTCTTTATGTATGCTTGCTTGCATGCTTGGCTTTCCTGAGTTCAGAGTATGTGGATTAGTCCGCACTGTCAGGTTCAACTTCAGCTCTTGCTTTCCCTTTCCCTCTAAAAGTTGGCATCTTCCCTCCTACTCCGTAGAAACTCATTATGCAAATCCTCCATTTGATCCTATTTTTTCTCTGAGGCTTTTTCTATGAGGTACACTTTAATGTTTTCGTTAATCTTCCTACGCACCTTATCACATATTTTAACATTACCTCCAACCTCAGCAATGTGTTGCTTCAGTCGGTACATTCCTCCATTCATCTCCTTCCCACACTACTTACATTTGACCCTTTTCTTGGCCACATACACCATATGTCCATACTCTTAGTCAATATCATGTGTTATGGGTATATTGTCTTCATCGTGGTCGGTCATTATTTGTAACTACAAACAAAGAAAAATCAATTAAATAATTAAATAACTAAGATAAACAATTAAATAATTAAATTGAAAAGGACTAGAGGCTGTTTTGATGGTGTCTAAGGGGCTGTTCTGGTTGTTTAGGGAGTCAACGAAAACCAAACAACCATAAAAGAGGGTTCTTCGGCCTGTAGGGGGGTGGCCGAGACTCGAAGAGCGCTTAGGGAGCAATTTGGGAGGAGAACAGGTCCTTAAAGGGATGTTTAGTCTTAGGGCAAAGTGAAAGGGGGGGCGGGAAAGTGGTAGGTAAACAGAAACACATTTTAAGAGGGTTCTCGAGCTCACAAACGACTTGGAATGATGGATCATCGAGGAAGTATCGCCACCAAAGACACACCACCTTGTAGGAACCACTGCCGAAAGAGTAGGATTGCCAGAGAATCGCCTAAATCGTAGTCAGAATCACTGGATCGCCGTAGGAATCGACAAGATCGCCGTCGAAATTGCTTGGATGCTACCAGAATTGTCAAGAATTGAGAGCCCTAGTATCGAAGGAGCAAGAATCAACCCTTCAGAGTTGATATTGCATCCAAATCAGGTCTAGATCGGACCCAATATCGATCCACCATCAGGACTTAAAGTTATCCTAATAAAATTGATCGGATCAACTAATTCTAGGTCAAAATCGTAGAATCAGATTAATCCAAGCTGATTCGACTAATTTCGACCGATTCCTCCGAAATTCCAGATGTAATCGGTCAATCAGGTTGGAATCGGATCGAGACCAGTTGATCTGATTTAGGAATCAGCTAATTCAGGTTTGATCTGGCCGATTCTGTAAACCATTAATTATCTTTTAAGCATGTAGTTAACTGATGGATAGACCATGACAAGGGATCAAGATACTAACTTGGCGAACCTTGCAAAAGAGTCTCGAAACAAATTACATCAATCTCAAGAAATGAAAGGAATTGATCAATGTTCAACCTGATTTATACAAAGTAGAGAAATATAATGACGTCAAGAAGGTTGGAGCACGGTGTATTGTCATTACAACATGATGTTAAAGCTAAAGAATTTGGAGAAGAGGAGGGAGAACCAAAAAAAGAAAAAGAGACTGAGAGAGGAAACATTTGAACAACGAAACGAGAGGGTGACTATAAACGATGATGACATCAATTTTGAGGAGATCTTCGACGAGTAAAATTCATTACAAGTTTAAGTGAATTTTTAAGAAGTATTAGGTGAACCCAAGTTAACCCAAAAGATCAAGAATGGGCTCAAAAGAAACTTGATGATGTATCTCTAGCCAAGGAATTCCAAATTCCTCCTTCAGTGGCAAAAAGACAAAAGACCGAACAATCTTCTCACCAAGATAAGAAATATGATTAAAAGTAAATAGGTTGTAATTGATCCATTGGACATTGTATATAAAAAAATGATCAATGAGGGATGAGAAGACATGCCAGAGCCGAACATCCAAGTTCAATATCAGATGTTCGATAATTCATCTTCAAAGAGCAGTAACGATGAAGCATTAAAAGTGGATAAAACTAATACAAGTCTAAGGAAGCCAACAAATCCAGTGATATATCCTACAACGATGCAGTTTATAGAAGAAGAACAATGTACACATACGATGCAAGACAGATCATGGTGTGCATTCATAAGATGGTGAAGAACACACACAAGGTAGAAATTAGTACTACCGATAGTCTTATGAAGTTGATTCATCTCAAGACTCTTGAATTCCTACATATCATCAAGAGGGTTCTAGGATAACTCAACTTACACAAATCCTCATCAAACACTTCTATGCACTCCATCTATGACAGTTATAGTGAATCTTGGAGAGTTTATCCTAAGATGATTGTAAGTGAGAGTGACATGTACAATTAGCATGTATATATTATCAATGAGATGTACCCTTCCCAAATGTTACGTAGAGATTATATAAATTATGTAGAAGAACCACAAAATATAAATTTTAAATAGAAATGAGTAAAATTTTTTCTAGTCATATTCCATATTTTCTAGAGTTTTTTCCATTTTTCTATTTTTCTATTTTTATGTATTTTTACATATTTTTAATATTTATAAATTAATTTTCCGACTGGGTCTTGTTTGGGCCTAGACCCGGCCTTCCTTGTCCACAACCATGATCCCTCGTTCCCATATTTTGTGCATATTCAACATATTGTTCATAAATTCATGAAGTTAAATCCTTAAGCTTCAGTATATTATGCCCGTGTGCATATGATTTTCATACCCTTTTGCATTATATTTATGTGACCCTTTGCAAAATAAGCTTTTGATTATTTTATTTTATTCGTATAATGTTGCTGCTTAGGCGATGCCTAAACTCCCAAGGATTTGAGCACACATTGTTGCTTCGACAATAATGCTCCCTTGGCATGTAATTGGCAGGATAAGAAAAAGTCAAAAATATGCATGTATAGATTTCTTCTCCAATTGACTCCTAAATAGATCAAACAAGTGTTTTTTTAACCATTACTTTTTTTGAAGAAAAGGTTTTTTTAACCATTTCAAGTATTTACTTTTAATAGTAGATATGTCTGGACCTATGTAAAAGAGGCAAGAAAAAGGAGGAAAAGAAAATTTTATTTGATTTTCAAGCATGGCATATGTAATCCTCTTAAAGCTACCCTTCTACTTCTATTGAAAGTAATTACAAGGACTGAGAGAATATATTATTATTATGTTGACCTGTTAAGATGGTGGCGTACAATAGAACATTGTTGCATTAAAATCCATGCATACCAAGGATTCCGGAATCGGAATATTCCGATTCCGATTCCAGGAATCGGCGATTCCTGGGAAGGGAATCGATTCCGGATCGGTCCGGAATCGCTTTTTTTTTTCGAATTTTTTTTTTCGTCAAAAAAATCCAAAAAATTCAGAAAAAATCTAAAAAAAATAGGAAATGAGTTAGAATTTTTTTTAAAAATAACCAATGCATTCATCCACAGGACCACATCGAATAAATACTAATGAACTCCAATTGAAGACTTGAAGTTAAGTACATATTCCAATTCCATTGATTCAAAAATAAATGAGTTGATACATCATAAAAAAAAATTTACATCATATCAATCTACTACCAATATCCAGGATATAGATATGGGTCTTCCTCCTCTCCCTGCTGCTCGTGATGCTCCTCCCTCGTGCTCAGTCTTGTATACTGTCTGGGACCATATCCATATGAAAATAATGCTGATGTCATGCCATCAAGGTCGTATGCATCGGACTGCGGGACGACCGGGACGTAAGCAGAGGGTGGTGGAGCTGGTGGTGTAATCCACTGCTGGTCAACCTGGCCAAATGCTGGATACTGTGGCTCCATAATATAAGACTGCGGTGTCTGCTCATCCAGCGTGTAATACGGCTTTGGAAGCCGTGAATCAGGAATCGCCGGAATCGGCCGGAATCGCCGCCGGAATCGCCGGAATCGGTGGAATCGCCGCGGAATCGACCCTGGATCGACGGAATCGGCCGGAATCGACCCTGGATCGACGGAATCGAGGCCGGAATCGACGGAATCGCGCCGGAATCGCCTGCGCAGTCTCCTTCCGCCGCGGGATCGACCGAGAGCTGCTCTGCGGGTCGATTCCGGCCCTAAAAGGGCCGGAATCGGTCGATTCCCGGTCCAGAGTCGAACCGGGAATCGAACCGGGCCGGGGTTGACCCGGCCTTCCGAAGAATCGGTCGGATCGACCGATTCCACAAGGAATCGGTCGGAATTCCGACCGATTCCAGACGATTCAGTCCGATTCCGCGGAATTCTTCCCGGAATCGGTCCTTCCGCCCGGAATCGGATCGGAATCCACCGATCCGATTCCGGAATCGGTCGGAATCGGACCGATTCCGCCGATTCTGCAATCCATGATGCATACAAAGTTATTATTGCATAAAGACAAAACAACTTATTGATGCGCATGAGATCAAGTACCAGAAAATATGAGGCAGATCCGGATGCCCAAGTATTATCGAATTTAATAAAAAAAAGGTCTCTCTCATTCCAAGCTGACAGCTTACAAGCAAATAGCCCCAAATTTTTCTTCTAAAAGCACAGTATAGTTCAAAAGGGGACATATCAAGATGTGTCATTTCATGCAGCAAATAAAAGATTACCTTTCCATCATAGCGGCTTTCTTGAATAACTTCTGGAGCCATCCAATGTGGAGTGCCGATAAACTGCAAAAAAAGCCTAAACTGAATATTCTAAACACAGCAAGGACCATCTGTTGGGCCATTAAGCAAAGATTAAACATCACCTTCATAACCAGAATGCTCAGCAGAAACCAAATAGAATAAAACAAATAAGTGGGGTGATATCTTAATGAAATCAGAATATCGATCACTTTCAACAATAAAGTCAAATGATAGATAAACATGGGCCTGCTGTTGAAAGTTGCCAATATTTGAAACAGTAGTAACTACGAGTTGAAGAAGATAATACAACAAAATCCATGATATCAGTGATAAGCTAATATTTGTCTATGAAAGACCTTGAAGTTTAATGCCAATATTTGACATATGGTGTCAAGTTAGCTGATTTCCTATCTTCCACTTTGCTAAAATGCATTCTTGATTAAAGCTCTATCACGCTTGATATCAAATAAATGTCTGATGCAAGCACGCATTTCCCATTTTTTTTCCTCAAAGATCTGTTTTTGTGCTTGTTACTGGTGGTTTAAATGTGTTGCTGGTGGAAACACGAGGGGAAACACTATTTCATGTTTATTTTTCATTTTATTAGACTTGTTACCTTACTAAGAACAAAGAATCCAACATAATATGTGTACTGGAACCAAACTAATCAGATAATTTTTTGAACATATGCGATCAACATTATCAATCCTGAAAATTCCAGTAAGACAACATGAGTGGCAGAAAGAAGTTGATATCTGATGATCTAAATTATATATATATATATTCAAGAATCATGTGGTTGACTTAGTAACAAGGACAGAATGGCTGAATGCTGATCTTACTCAGTCTGAATATGCATAGGACCAGCCAATGCCAATCTAAATAAAGCCTTCTATGGTACGCATTGTTTTTGCCATTTATATTGTAAACGTACATGATTGATATCTTTGCGCCTAGAATTGCCCAACAATACAGAATGTGATGCAGGATGATCACAATGTCATCACCATAATCACACACTAGCCAAAGAAATGCCTAAAACTTTCGCACAAAGAAGTCAGAATTGCAACTCCCATTGGGATCGACCACTGCCAATATGAATGCAGATTGACTCATCCAGTCAAGAAGTTGGCCAGATCCAAGCCAAGAGGTGCCAATTCCTATCTGGATTAGCCGGACTCTAAGAAAGAAGTGCTCCACGATGTCTCTCTCGCCTAAGAATTTCATATTCTGCCCACCATGGTGAAGAGACGAAAGACCGATGAAGGATCTTGCAAGGGTGCGCAGAGTAAGGGAAAGGGTAAGCAGGTTTTAACTGATCCTCTTGACATAGCAAATGTGGAGACACTTGACGAAGATCGAGAAGACACTCCGGAGCCTAACACTCGAGTGTAGTATCAAACTTCGGAGGATTCTTTTTCAAAGAGCAGCAGTGATGATGGAGTGGGACACTAGGGGCAGTGAGCCACGATTTCAAGCAAGCAGAGGTCCACGAATGTGGGGAGAGCTCTTACAATGACAAAATGTTTTACCAGAGAAGAGCAATATACCTACGGGACCCAAGACACGGACCATGGGGCGAGGTCACAAGGTGTAGAAACATAGCGTATCCAACGTGGTGGACATCAATACTATGGATATGAACAATCAACTTATGGATATGATTTATCTCAAGGCACTTGGTTTACGTCACAAGACCAATACTGGAGTGAGATAAATTATGAATCATCTATAGACACTCAATTCAATTTCATATGATAATTATTTTAGTAGTTTTTTGAGACCCAATAGTGACATTAAGGTCATTATGGAAGGGCTCTCGAGTATAATATTCATCAATATATGTGGCAACCTAGATATACTACAATGTCGTGGGAAGAGTACAAAACTTATATAGAAAATGTAAATCAAGTCAAGTTTGTGTAAATTGTAAAGTAAAGTTTGTGTTAAATAAATAGAAATATTTGTGTTGCATATCTCCTTTTTTTTCAAAATTTTCTGGCATTGTTTTGAATCTTCAAGAAAACTTAATAATAAATAGGGTTGGACAGGGTTGCAACCCAGTCCAACTGGGTCAATTTGGTCGCAACCCACACTCCAACCTTCCTCAAATATAAGCATGGTACCAAGATGGCCGGAGTGCTCTTTCGAAGCTCATTATTATGAGCATAAAAGAGGCTGTCCAACTTGGCTTCTCCTATAGAACTAAGTGCATGGAATGCCATCTCGCAAGATCTCGCCGAGATCTCGCGAGATCTCGGTCTCGCCAAGGGGGCCGAGAAACGAGATTACCGAGATCTCGTCCCAAGTAGCCTGGTCCGAAAAACAAATTTCTTCGGAGGGCTTTGCCCCCCTGATACTATAGTTGTCAAGGCGAGCGACAAGGCACTACTTGACCAGCACCTTTTGGGAAGTCCCCCAAAATTTATACATAATACCAAAAAAATCTTTTCGGGGGGCTTTGCTCCCCTGACAACCCCCCACAAAGGGGTGCTGCCCCCTTGACCACCGCGACCTGACCGCGCAGGTCGATTTGCGACTGCTCTGCACCTCCCATTTATGATAGTGTAAACATATTAATATATCTCACTATCACTTATACTATCGCGGATAAAAATGTGCTACAAGTTTAATACCATATTAGTATTTAACTATAATTGTATGCAAGATTAAATCTTTTAAAAGCACAAAGATCATTTTTTTGGTATTGAGAGTACTTTGTAATTGTTCATTCACACAATTGATGTATAAATGTGTTATATATTTTCATGTAAATTCATTGATGTACTCCTCCTATCTTTATAAGATATTATGTTATGTTTCATACATATATACATTTTGATCCGAGAATCTGAGATCCGATCTCTCGATATTTTTTCGAGATCTCTCCGAGATCTCTTCTCTTTCACTCTCCCGAGACGAAGCCGAGATTCGAGATGGCAAACCTTGATTGAGTGTGAATATAGAAGTTATTATAGGTTGTGCCTTGAAGTGTCAACTAGTATGTTATGGTGGCTATTATGTGGCCTAGATAAGGAGTCGAACAAGCCATGTATACGGGCCAGACAAGGGACTACCTATGGCCATTATAGGGGTCGGACAGTAGGAGCATGGGATTGTTATAAACAAGGAAGGCAGGGTCGGGGTCAGGACCGGGTCGGTCGGGCCGGGGTCGGGTCGGAGTCAGTAAAAATAATAAAAAAAAATGTATTTAAATATATTAACCGGGTCGGGGTTGCGGGGCCGGGTCAGGGTCAGTCGGCCCAAAAACTGACCGGGTCGGCCGACCCGGCCGACCGGGTCGCCGACCCCATATACTATGGTTATATATGCTGCCATGACCATGGTTCGCCGGGTCGCGACCCGGATCCGACCCGGTCGGTTTTGGGGTTGACCGACCCGGTCGCGACCCCAAGACCCCGACCCCATTTTTAATTTTTTATTATTATTTTTCGCGACCTGGGCCGACCCCGTCCCGACCCGGGTCGCTACCCCGGCCGACCCGGGTCGGTTGGGGGCCAAACCGACCCGGTCCCGACTCCCGACCCCACCTTCCTTGGCCATGACCATATGATGTGGACCAGATAGGGAGTATGTAGGCCAAATATGGACAATTGGCATGGGGTTGCATGCATTCAATATGGACATATGAGAAGATATAGATAGGGATGTCAATGGTTATGAATTATCTAATTATCCGACTCGTTTGTGAAGTTAACAAATAATTAAAAGATAATTTAAAATCTCCCTATAGGTTATCTGTATCCATTACCGATTATCTACTATCTTAACAGATACGATCACGGATGCAACATAAACCGAACCCTAAAACCATTAGTCATATATGTTAATTAATACAAAATACAATGACTCATATTCTAGGATAGTTAAGCATATGCATATGCCCCATCGCAAAAACTTTGTTGTCCCCGACTCCCTGATTTACCCTCCTCCCTTGAGTGTCAACACTTAGAATAGTTTCACCTTGACGTCCGATGGCAACATCTCCTTCCCCTCTTGTGTTCTAACATACAGTCCACATATAAGATGGTGGCTCCTTCCCCTCACTAATTCAGCTACCGCTGAGTTTGACATTCCGTGATGCCCACCATGCTAAAGGAACCTATCAACAGTGTGATCCACTGAAAGATCGTCGACAACACAAAATAGGAGTTGATATTGCAATCGCATGGGAAAGGTGCTTCACTGTGTGCCATGCCACCATGCTCGAGCTTCCCAATCTATTGGATGTGCCTCCACAACCTCCCCGCCGATTTCTATCTCTCTCTGCCAGTTCCCCCCCCCCCTTCTCTCATGTTCTTTACAAAAATTGAAAGTTTCATTCTCTCTCGGAAGAAGAATTTATCCATTGAACTGCTTATGACTTTATGAATTCGTTAACCATCTGTTATCCAACCGTAACTATTTTTAAGCAGATACTACAATGCAATTTGGGGATAAACTCACTCCCGATAGTTAGTGAATAGTAAGTGGATACATTTTTTTCTTAAATACATATATGAATAATACTATTATTCAACCCATATCCAACCCTCGTTGACATCCCTAGGTATAAACATATAGGGGAGCAATGTATAGGACTATCCCGTGTTCAGAATGTGGGGTCAAATAGTGGACTTTGTATATTGAATTATGGGGTAGTCGGCTGGTATGGAGCATAGGCTGAAGATGGGCTAGTTGCATGAGATATATCATCGGGTGTGGGTGCATATGTAGGCTGTTTATGGGGTGCCATAAGACCATCGAGAGCAGGCTGTTTATGGGGTGCCATAAGACCATCGAGAGCAGGCCAAACATGAAAGCTTGAGGTAATGTATATGCTAGGAATAGGCCAAACATGTGGCCATTAAATGCAGCCGAACAAGGGCTGTCTGAGTAGAGTTAAGCTGTGGCTATGGATGATAGACTAAATATGCTATCATGGCCATACACTTACAGAGAGGGAGCCCCAAGGTCTTATGGATGCATGAACAGATGAGGAGAGGGCCAAGGCATCATTCATACATGATGAAACTTCACCTTTTCTCTTCACCTTGGCCTTCTTCTTCTTGTGCCAATGACAACAGGAGACTAGGAAGATGGTTGTCTTGGCTCCTCTTCTTTGCGTGGATGGTTGATCCTCCTTTCCTTGGAACCCTGTAAACTTCTGCCAAATTGCTGACAGGTGGCTGTGAGCTCCACCTTTTAGGAAGATCGCATGAAAGACAGTCCCAATGTAGACTATTATCCATCTCCTTGAATCCTGACGCATGAAGTGAGCAGTGGGAGGAAGACCCGGTCAGATTTCCTGTATTCCTACCTATATTGTAGCCCTTTTGGATTTCGGTTGGATACTTGCTTTGGTAGACTTCTCCCATTGGTGAAGAATTCCTTCAAGACCAAGTAAAGCCTCCGCTGATAGGCAATAGGCACCCGATCTGCCCCCACTTCCTCCTACATTATAGAAGCTTCCGACGGGAAGCTTTCTTTTTAAGTCGTGCTGATGAGGCCTACATTTTAGGCCTAGCCGATGGCCGCCAGGTGGCCGAAAATTCTCATCTATTGGGTTGTGCGGCAGCTGCAATGTGTGACCTAATGGGGTGTTTGGTTGCATTTTATTTTTTAAAAAGGTTTCATGATAAAAAATTAAAATATAATACCAAACAAAATAATTTTTAAAAATGGAAACATGACAATGAATGTGTTTGGCAAAAACATTTTAATTTTTAAAAATGATAATGAGGTGTTTGGTAGCCCTCTCTCTCTCTCAGCCGGAGAAGAGGAGGAGGGCCGTGAGGAACTCCCAACCCCAGGTAAAAGCCCCAGATGAATCCCCCCCCAGCCCATCTGAAGAACGCAGGAGAAGGTCGAGCACACGGCTGCGGCGGCGAAGTCCATCAGCTTCAACTTCGTCACCAACTCGGTAGATCGGGAGATCACCTCCGTCAACAGCAAGCAAGTCCACATCCAGGTGTTCGCGTGCCAGAACCTGCGGCTGGAGGGCATCACCATCACCGCCCCCGGCGACAGCCCCAACACCGACGGCATCCACATCGGGGACTCGAGCGACATCCGGATCCGCGGCGCCGCCATCGGCACCGGGGACGACTGCATCTCCGTCGGCCCCGGCAACCGGAACCTCGACATCTCCGGCGTCTCCTGCGGCCCCGGCCACGGCATCAGCATCGGCAGCCTCGGCGGCTCCCCCTTCGACCGGGACGTCGCCAACATCGTCGTCGCCAACTGCAGCTTCGCCGGCACCCAGAACGGCGTCCGGATCAAGACACGGCGGCCGGGAGGAGGAGAGAGTGCGGCTGGGAAGGAAGCGTCGGGAGGTCGCCGACGGTTCGCTCGCGAGACGCTGTCTCGCTTTCAAAAAAAAAAGTGGTCTCAACCACTTTTTTTTTTACGTTGCCCTTTGGATGAAAAGCATTTTTAAAATAAAAAACGAAAATGGGAGCCAAACAAACTTTCCAAAACACTTTCACTGCAATTTTCAAAAATTAAAAAGAAAATGGCCATTATCACGTAACCAAACACCCCATAAGATTTCATTGAATATCACATGATCCAATGGTGCTTGAGTAGCCATCAATTCTACATTTTTGGATCATTAAATTGGTGCGCAGGAGGCTATGATATAGACCATACTTAAATGTCAAATGAGCCTATCTTCATATGATATATTAGTCTATCATCATAAACATAATAATTGTGCCAAGATCATGGCAATTCAATTTAACATTCATCATCAAATCTGAGCCCTTGGATCTTGCAAAATGGCATGCCATATGGTTGACACATAATTCACATCATTCATATGTGAAGCACGTAATTAAATGACTATATGGGTCAAATAATTCTCCAATTGATACATATAGGCCATGACATCATTTCTGTCTATGAAGATCATCCATTTGATCATCATAAGCTTGATCATAGCTATCAAGCTCTTCATTTAACTTTCACATTAGAAACTTTAAGAAAATATCAATATTGATATTTTATGCACATCTAGACCATGCATTATCTAAATTTTCCCATTAGGGACCGACTTTCATCAATATTGACCCATTTGGCCCATACCCCAAAAGTGGGACCATCACCTAATAGTATGTTGCCTCCAGATGTAGAACCCCATTTTTCTTCTAGAGAATCTCCTTACTGTTCACTGCAACCCCCTTTGTGAGGAGGCACCCAACCTTGCTTCATCGGATGAAGAAGCCTCTCCTTCGGAGGAATTTAGCGGATGGATGATTGACATGCAATACTCAAGAATTATCGATGGTATCAAGCCATTTTTCTCACTTGCGGCAAAGAAAGGCAATGAATATCATGTGGGAGTGCTGATTCATCCCTATTATCAGTACGAGCAGACAGATTATATTTGTCAAGAAACATGAAACATAATGAACAAGGTGTCTGGGCCTAATTAATGTTGATCATGTCCCAATAAACATGAATTAAGCTATCTAGACCCACTTAGTATCATGAGTGACCCAATAATATCAAATATACTGAATTTGCCAACCGGGACCACTTTATGCTATCCACGGACCAATAAGCCTGAAATCTGTTGAATTGAATATCCGGACGCATTTTCTGACATCTCAAGCTCTAGTAGACATGGAACTTAATGAATTTGCCATTGGCCTCTTCTGGTCATATTGGGCCCACTAAGTTTATTGGGCCTTGACAAAAGCAACAAAGGCTCATTAAGGGGCTGCCCTTATGTTAATTCTGCTTAATCGCCCTTAGTGCATATTTATTTGAATATCGAGTCCTAATCCAATTAAGACTAAGGAGATGGGGGCGGTTCCTATTTTGAGCATAAATGGGATCCAGATCATATTAAGGACCCATTAAGGATAGGATCCATAGCTTAAGTCAACATAAGTTCTCATCCATTGGATCTTGTGTCCATCATTGCTCCAAGATCATCTCATCATTTAATCATTTAATATCATTCAATCATAATCATTCAATACCTAGTAGGATTCGGATCCTATTAAGGACCCAATAAGAGTATGATCATTAATTTAAAGTGTTGGCCTATCATGGCCATTGGATCTTGCGCCTTCATCCTATTGTTGTCTCATTTAATATCATTCCATCATGATGAATCATTATCCAGTAGGATCCAATATCTTTTTAAGGACCCAATACGAGTAGGATCCATAACCTAAATGATTGGTGATCCTAGCCAATGGATCATGTGCCAATCATTAGCTCCCATGAATACCCCACTGGCCTGGTCTTTCTCCTCCTCCTGCCACAGCGACCTACTACTACTACTATCGGATCTATTGGGATCTTGTGCTTGCCGGGGGCAATTGAGCATCTGTAGAAGGCATCTTGGAGGAGGAAACCCCCCCCCCCCATGATTTCAGAAAGCTGTCAAGAGCATCAGGTGCATGGATTTTTCATTTTTTTTCCATCTCCTTTACTCTCTCAACCAAAATCATCAAATGTTGTAGCAGATCCATGGGGATCTTGTTTAATGTTTTGGTTCTTGCAGTTGGATCACTACCGGCCTTAGATCAAAGGGTGCATACAGCCGTTAAGGCCTGATCATCATCCTGGCCTGGTCGACGTCCTGTTCTTCCACCTACCAAGGTTAAATTCTCTGTCCATAGGCCGACAATGGCAACTATATATCTGATTTATCTGATTTTGCTTTGTTATCATAGCATGCTAAACATTTAATTAAGCCTATATGATATCTAGATTAAAGAGGACTTATGCCCTCTTGGTCTCAAGTATATTTTGGCCTTCATGAATCTGATAGGATCAGCTTTTGATCATTTATATAGGCTGATGCTGGCCACACATTGTCAGCCTCACATGTACGCTTAACTACATGGTGGTCCTTCAATCATGTCTAGCCATTCATATAGCCATCATATATCAAAGACCATAGTCATCAAAATAAACACATGAATCCTTCTTGTCTTCTTTATCATCAAATATGCCCATCAGTCAAAGTAGGGCCTGATTATGGCTAAGACTAAAGAGAACTCGTTTCTTGTCAAGTTAGGATGCTAAATAAGCACCTAATATGACTACCACATGTAGATCGCTCAGCCATCAGACAATAGCACTAATGCATTCATGCTTGTTACCACCCTCGGCCATCATATGTACAGCCTTGCCTGTTCATGCTGCCATATATGTATCTTCGGAAGCTCATCTTGGGCTCGGACTTGTATACCCGTCAGATTCATAAAGAGGGCTGACCCCTTCATTGATTATGTAAATCCATCTGATATCGAAAAATTTACATAACTTACTATTTTTTGGTGCTAAATGTTAGCACTCCATGTGTCATAGCCATAGAAAGTTCATCATGTACATAGGACATTCCATAAGTTACATATGGATCCACGGTACCTCTTGGAGTCGCATCCACATGGGATCACATATTCTAGTGCGTAAAATTTAGGTGTCAACAATTAGTAAGGTTGAGAGAGAAGAACCCATGATCTTAACCAAGTTAGATGTGAAAGATAAAGAATAAAGAATGAAGGTTTTGATAAAAATTTTAAAAAAAAAGTAAAAAAGTTGTAAGTTGTTTTGATACTCTTTTTAATGACAACATTGCTACAACATAGAAGACATGGAAAATTTAACAAAGGTTAACATAAAATATATTAAAAGAATTAATTCATCAGAAGTTAAAGAAAATTTGAAGATGATGAAAACAAGTAAGGCATTTGGCTCCAATAGTGTCTCCATAGAATAAAGGAAATGCTTGGAAGATTTAAAGGTGGAACGGTTAAGCAATTATTTTAAAAAATTCTTAATATTTAAGAAAATGCTGAACAAACAGAGAAAAAGCATCATTATGCCGATCTTTCAGAAAAAAAAAGTAATACAAAGTTGCTCACATTATGGAGGGAACAAGCTAAGGAGTCATACTATGAAACTGTAAGAGTGAGTTACTGAACAATGATTACAGGGTACAGCAAATATTTCAACTAGGCAATTTGGATTTGTGTAATTGGTTTATAATAGAATTTATTTTTATTATTAAAAATTTGATGAAGAAATATCATGATATGAAGAAAAATTTAGTCGATGTTTATTGTCTTAGAAAAATCTTGTGACAAATTTCTAAGAGATGTTTTGTGATGGGTCTTAGACTGAAAGATGGTACACATTAGGTATATACAAGTGGTAAATGACATGTATGATAAAGCAATCACTAGTGAACACACAAATAAAGGAGAAACAATAGATTTTTCTATTTCAATTGGCTTACATCAAAGATCTAAATTAAGTCTTTATTTTTTTGCATTAGTTATAAAAGAATTAACAAAAAATATGTGATATACCATGGTATATGTTGTGAAACCTCGAATTTTTCAAAATTCATGTCCTTCCTTCCGTTATTTGAAAAAAGCATTTTAATTATGCTTGACTAGCATTGACTATATGAAAATGCATGATATCTTATAGAAGTATCACTTAATCCATGATATGTATAAAAATACATATGTTGAGGTTTTGGGTTCATTAAAATATGTCTTTGAACATATCTCTATTGGATTTGTAAACTATCGATGCTAATAATATCGAGAATGCTTAAAAACCCTTGATTAATAGTCACTAGCAACACAACTTGAAAATGTACATCAAAATGTTTATATGGGAGATATAACTACATAAACTCAATGCAATGCAAACTCAGTATGTTAGGTATGGTTTGAACTTAACTTGTGTTTTATGAAAATGCATTTTAAAAAATTTCATTGAATTATCAGATTTCAGATTTTAAGATTCCGATTTAAAGGATCTGTCCCTTAATAAATTCTTCAGATTTTAGACTTGAGGATCGTCAACTGCAAAGTAAGATCAATTGGTTCCATTAAAATCATATGTGAGACATTAGACATGTTTGATTTATTGACTTTATTCTTCACATTAGAGTTCATTGGATTCGAGGTCTAACATAGACATTTTTTGGATTTACTTTTATGTTTTCACAAAATTAGGGTGGCTATTATTAGATTGGAATCTTAGGATATCTAAGTTTCAATGTTAAACATTTTCAATTGGGATTCAACTTGATATTCATGTTTGATCATCAGACTATCATGTTGAGTTCATTAGATCTGAAATTATCATCTTAAGGTTTGATTTTATGGTAAGTGATCTGAGCATTAGATTATGTTCTCTCCATTAGGCATTTCCATTAGGCATTTAACATCATTGTGGTATTGGATTATGAACATCAGATTAGAAGGTAAGATCTGAAATACCATCTAGGCATTTTCTAATTATAAAGTTAAAGTATCAGATATTAAGATACGATCATCAATCCACGGTCTTAATGGAATCTCACATTTGAACTTTGACTCATCTGAAACTTGGGATCTGAAATCTGTTGTTAGTATCTTCCAATTTGGTTGCATGTTTTGAACTCGAAATATTTAGGTTCAAGTTCTCTCATGTCATCATATAGAATCCTTAATTTAGAACTAAGAATTATGTTTCCTGACAGCCCATTACATCATGTATATTCAAATCCGAATATTTTTAAAATTCGAGATAAGATGTTCAGGTTGATATTTATTCAGCCCCGGAATAGGTATTTAAGCTCAAGTTATTCATGTTTCAGTTTAAAATATGCATATATTTTGGTTCAGATTTATGTTCTAATAGTTTATATTTCAGATTTAAGATTTTATTTGTTTCTCTTAGTGCATTTGCATTCCATCTTGGTTTACTAGGGTTATAAATAGACTCCCCATTCATAAACACAAGACACATTGACAACATGATGTCAATCATATGATATGGAGTACATGGAGTACATATACGAGGAAAAGCATGCAAGCCATAGTTCCCATCGGATGAATAGGATATGATCTCTTTAGTCTTTGATAGACATTAGAAGATTGATCCAATGCATTAACCTTATCAGTTAGGTACAGGCATATCGGCATGGAAAACTCATGCTTGGCCTTTTCCTTAGCCTTGAGAATATAATGATATGATATGGAATATTATGAAGCATGTTATATTGATATGCATTTAAGAAGGCACGAAGAAGTCATAATCCTCATTTGGTAACATGATATATCTCCCTTAATGGGTACAAGAAGTCCCTCTCTTAACTTAATGATCGGTTTAGCATGGCAACAGGCATGACCTTCCCTCAAATTAGTGGGATTTGCCTTCCTTATAAGGTGGAGGTGGAGTTTGACACTTCCTACTTTTGGGGGGGGGGGGATCGGTGTAGCTTGATGGTATGCTCATCTACCTGTCCAAAATCCGTACACGTCCGGGACATGCTCGTGTGTCCATTTGATATTATGAGAGGGCCCAACTTAAAAGACTTAGTCTCTTAGCATCTTCATTTAATTTCATTATTTAAGAGTGATTTGATTTGCCAAATGCACTTACTAGCCTATCATCATCTCCTGCTCCTCCTGTAGATGCATAAATAGGAACCAGGTGGCCTCGGCCTCATCTTCACCTTTTATGGCCACCTCAGCCCATCAGCAAGGGTTTTGGCCTTTGTTGGCTTGACGCCCAGCAACTCCATGACCAGCAACAACATGGGCATCAGGACGAGCTATTGGCTCCTTACTCTTCCTCTTCCATGTGCAACAGCAGCATCAGGGGCATCCAAAATATCATCTTCCTCCGTCGGCTTCTTCCCATCTGTTGTGTGTAGCATCAATAGCTGCTTCAAGAGAGGGCGCCAATAGCCACAGGAGCATCAGGAAGCTTTGGCTTCATCTACGTTTTCATCCATGTGCACAAGAGCAACTGGCACACCAAGAGGCTTCGGCAGCAACAAGGACCTTAGGCTTCAGCAACAGGGTGATCTTCTCTTGGTCTTCCATATGGTGACAGGTGCAGCAGGAGGATCATCTTCCTCCATCAGCCTCTTCTCCTTCCATGCGCGCAGCCACCACTGGGCATGGAAGAAGCAGGGGGTAGCGGCAATAGGTGCATCAGGCATTCCAGCTTCAGCTTCAATTAGGGCATCAAGAGGATCATCTTCCTCCATCGGCTCCTTCTTCTTCTCCTATGGGTGCGGTGGCATTAAGATCAGAGAGATACAGGAGGCGGTGGCTGGAGCATCAACAGAGGATCTCCAACCCTTTCCCTTGGTGCGTAGGAGTTCTTATAGAAAACAGGCATCAGAAAAGAGTTCTCTTCTTTAGAGACTCCCAGCTGGCAGTTCCAACTTCCAACCAAGAGAGGAGGTGCGTCAGATGCCCTGGTTTCCAGGACCCTCCGATGGAGGAGTTGGGCCACTTAGTTAGCCCAGTCAAAGCTAATATCATGGGGAGCATCTTCCACCATAACAGGCCCCATTTCCTCTATCTCCCCTATCTTTTAGGCTTCTCCAATGGCAATTGTTTTGACTTGGTTGGCAAGCTGTCATGGGCTCATGGCCTATTATTTAGGCATCTTCGCGGGTTGTTGATTTGTCGAGAATAACTTCTTAATTTATAGGGAGCTGCGGTAAAAATTCCCTTTAATTTACTGCATCCAATGGTTCTTAATTTGTAGGAGAGAAACTGAGGGATGTTGGGTGTCATCACAGCCTCACAAATAGAAATGGAGGCATCAGACTAGGCTACTGAGGTGGCAGATGGTGCTGCGCAAATAGGTTAGCATGTGAGCCATTATTTGACATTTAAATGGTCCCATCTTAGCATAGAAATATAAAGCATAGGTGGGCTGTGAAATTGACAATAGAATGGGCTAGTGTTGTCAGTTATATCAGCCCTTTGGGCCTATAACTAATGGACTGCGAAAATGGTATATGAGAGGACTTAATTTCTCATTGGAATAGGACCAAAGTGGGGCATATCTTCACATTAAAATACAGCCCATTAAAGACTTGACATGTGGGATACACAATAATCATCAAAATTGGGTCATTTGTCCATGGATTGGCAATGAAATGGACCATAATTAATAGGTTATATCTAAGAATTGAACACTATGGCCCCATGAGGATTTAATTAGATTAATCCCAAACCAATAGCATCTTTTTGAAAATTTTCGGTGTCAACAGATGTTTACATATCATATTGTATTGATAGATGACACAAAAATAAATGAATTGAATGTTAGAACTGTGGAGAAACACTTTGGAGACTAAGGGTTTTAAAATAAGTAAAACTAAACTAGAATATATACATCGTAAATTTAATGAAAACCAAAGAAAAAAAAGGATGAGAAGTTAATTTAATGGGGGTAATATTATCTCTAAGTACTTAGTTCAAGTATCTTAGACCCTTTATTCAAAAAGTTGGTAAATGTAATGAGAATGTTAACCATAGAATTAAACATGGTGAATGAAGTGAAGATTTGTTACAAGAATTGTGTGATTGTAAGATTCCACAAAGGTTAAAAAAATTTGTATTGTACAATTATAAAACCTACAATGTTGTATGGGAATGAATGTTGGACAATAAAAAAGAATTTTTATTCCAAAATAAGTGTTACTAAAATGAAATTGTTAAAAAAGATGAATGGTCATACCACATTAGACAGAATAAGTAACGAATATATTAGAGAAAATGTGAGAGTTCCAACAACGGTAGACAAATCAAAAGAAGGGATGAGATGGTTTGGACATATTAAACATAGGCCCAAAGAAGCTCCGATTGGACAAATAAAAAATATCAAAATGATATAAAAAATAGGATGTTGCAGACCTAAGTTAACTTGGAGAAGAAAATTCAATATGATTTGGATAATTTAAATATTTCTAACAAAGTAACACAAAACGAGATGTGTGGAGAAAGAGAATCTATATGACTAATACCAAATAATTTGTGATTAAGGCTTGAGTTGAGTTGTTGTCTTTAAATAACTTGTCATTATCATATACTCAGATCATGTATGGTGTGTATATCTGTCACTGGATCCAACACATTAGAATCGTGATTGTAGTCGAGTTGCTTTCATTGAAAGGTTTGAACTTTCTGCCTTGTCTAAGTGGGATAGAGTTGTGTAGTGGATCATTGTTCATGCAACTATTGGAGTCTTTACACCGCAGAGAAAAGAAAATTTCTCAGTCTCAACTCTGTTAGCGGATAGGATAGCATCTTTCGCACTGATTGTTGAGCTAATTTCAAATTCTGCCTTAATTAAAATTATAAATAAAGATATATCATTGGAGACTTCTCCACTTGTCACCTTAAGGTTTTGAGGTGGACCAAGGATTGCAGAATTGGGATCAGCCCTGAGATCAGAAAGGCTGATTCAAATGCAATCTGGATAAGATTGGCCAATCTACTAGAATTGGCCTAACTTGACTGATGCCAAGAAGCATAGCAAGATCAGCCAATTGCAGATATGGGAGCCAGGTTTCAGTTTGTATTTATTTAATATCTAGTGCCAAATCCAATCATCTAGACTATCCATACCCACCAATCCGTTTCAGCAAATTCCTGTCCAGACAGGTCAATCAATCAAACACACCATAAACTGGAGTGCCCAATATTTCAACGCAGTAAGAAATTCCACAATAAAAGCCAAGGTCTTATGCGTGCAGGCCATGCACCCTATCTCTATATGATCCATGTACAAGGATAAAGATGGTCTTTAGAGAGGCATGTTGAGAATGATAACATGATTAGTTCAATAAAATAAAGTGAAGAACCCCTCCGCTAATTTCCTTTATTCTTTTGAGTCCGTCGAAAGCTTCATCACTGATGATCATAAGGAATGAGGATCCTTTTTGTAATCTTCTGAGGTCTTTGAACTTTTTGACCGACCTTTGAATTTATGATGGCTGGAGTGCTTATTTCCTATTCTCTCCTTAGCAATGATCGTGGGATTGAAATCGGAATCAGGATCAAGGGGCATCTGATCCGATCCAATCGGATCAATCTAATTCCTAGTGATTCTCTGAAACAGGAATCAGTCCAGATCAATTTTTTTTACAATTTTTTCCATCAGAAAAAATCATAAAAATATTTTAAAATACATAAAAATCATAAAAAATGTAAAAAATGTGATATTTTCAGAAAGTTGTGATTTCATTAGTTATACCTAAGAGAAGTTTCTTAAACATCATTAACTTAATGATTATTCCGATTCTCATACTAGTAACAATTTAACATTCATTCTATTAAATAAAAGACATGGTATAATACAACAAGAAATGAAATACAACATTAAAATCATACAACTAAAAAAAGTGAAAATTAAAAATATAGAATATACATTCTCACCACCATGGATGAAATTGTCTCTCATAATCGTTATTTTGCTTCTCATTCTCATTCTCCTGAATGGTCCACTGACTTTGTTGACCCATAAGCAACCCATATCCATATGAAAATAGGGTCGTCTGGTTAAAATCATATATATTGTCTGATTATGGAGGTGATGATGGATAACGAGACTCTAAATCTGAACAGGTTCTGGATATTAGGCTACAGCATACTCATCAAAGAATCATATATGACTACATTTTTTACTCCTCCCATTAGAATGTTACCTCTCACCTAAATCTGATGCACCTACTCCACTAGTATGTGTACTACTAGAGCCAACCGAATGACCCGATCCTCCACCTTTACTTGAACCCTTGCCTTGTTGTTGAGTGACAAGAATAAACCCTACCTCATTATCATCTAAGGAAGATACCTAGGTGTTGTCATCTTGAATCAAATGTCTTCATTTTATACTCAATTTCTTCCTCTTCAATTTTACTTCTTATTCTACGGGTGGTCCCATATGACTATTTCATTGTATAGCTCTCTTAAGTGTCTTGAATCCTCCAAAGACACCACTATTCTTAGTACTAGATCCAGCACCTACACTTGGAAAATGTGCTGGTGCTATGGCTGGAGCATCAATCTATGAAGCTGGAGCTGCCTCTGAAACTAGAGTTGTGCAAGGAACCTGAGTTTCTTGCCCTTTTTCCATATGCTCATCCTTATCAATAACGCTGTCAAGCTCACCTTCGACCTAAGATCTATCATTTGGGTCAAACTCTGGCTCTTCCTCAGCATCTCATCCATCTATGTTGAAAGTAGATGTTCCTCTTCGAAAAGATATTCCAAGTCCATATACCCTTGTGACAAGCTTGTTAACCCCACCCAAAAGTGCAGCCATGCATATATCGTGGACCTAAAGAACCAACAAGATTACCAAGCATAATCAAAGTACTTTTTTTATACAGAAAAATGTAGCATATGCTAAATCAATAAGGTTTGATCAGCACAAATTAGCATGGTACTATGAGGTAGAAGGGTATGAAATTCATGCACACCATGAGAAACAAAAGGCTACCTATAAACGATGTAACTATCATTCAAAAAATGCTCAATAAGCAGACGATCAGATGAGGGCTATAAAAATGTTGTCATTGATGGGAAGGGGACTGCCCAACAATGTCCACTTGGTCTGAATGACACTAACAACAATCTCGATTTATTAAACCAACCAACCATGGTTCCCTTAAAGGGGTAGTCGACAGCAAATGTCATCTTCATTTGAACTGAGCAACCACGGTCCTCCTAAAAGAGGGGTTGGTGACGACACCCCCGGTCAAGACCGGTTCAACCCCGCCCTTGTTTATCGACGGCGTCGACGACCGGTTGTGTCACTTTGGATTGACGATTAGGTGCTATTTTGTTTATTTTGTGTAGCACACACTTCATTTTGAGTTTTTTTTTGGGACACATTTTGTATGTATTTTGGGGGATTTTTATATATTTTGGATGTATACACACTTTACACTTAGAGTTGGGGATATTTGGAAAATAGGTGTCTTTTGAGGGTATACTTGTAATGGGCTTAGTTTATTTATACCCACACTTGTAAACTCATGCTATGAATGGAATGAATGAAAAGTTGAGGATGGCATTCTTGTAATTCTCCCTCTTCACCCCCTCCCGAGTCCCTCTCTTGTGTGCGGAGGGAGCAGCCCGCTAGGGCACAGACGGCAGCGGCTCCCCTCCCCCCTCCTTCCGGCGGCAGTGGACACCCCACCTGGCCCCCCTCCTCTTCTTCCTTGGTGGTGGCGGCCCCTCCTTCACCTCTTTCACCTCCGGTTAGTGTTTACACCGCACCCTTTTCTCTTCCTCTCTTCCCGGCGGCCTAGAATCGTAAGGGTTCCCGGCGGTTCCACCTGCATTCGACAGCCCCTCCCCCTGCTCCTAGCCTTTCAGCCAGGTCCGTCCGGACCTATCCTTCCCCCTCCAGCACCTTCATTTCCTGTTGGACCAATTTTCCCCCTTCTCTTTCACCCCTTCACCTGGTCAGTGTGTCCCTCGCACCCGCACCAGACAGACCCTCCCTTCTTTCGCCCTTCCACCAATTAACCTCAACCCTAGCCCACTTGCTCCCTTTCAACGGACCTTCTACACCCTCCAGTACACCCTAGCTGCGGTCCCCTTGCGTCGGCAGGTTTTCTTACAGCGGTACAGGCAGCGCGGAGACTTGGACGACTCAGCAAATGATCCGTAAGGAGCTAGGAGGCGGTGGTACGATTGCCGACGGATGAACGTGTGCCGCGACTAGACAAGTTGAGGACTCCGACGGTGGTCAACACCCACACTTAGGCGTGGAGGTATGGTTCCCTAACCAAAATCGCTTGCTTGTTCATTATACTTCGATTGCCGTGTTGAGAGCGATTAGATCTCCTAACTAGTTCGATTAATCGCTGCCAATGTGAGTGGAGTTCCTCGTCCCGAGCTACTTAGATCGGTTACGTTGAAAGTCGGCAATGTCCTATCTCGGTTCCACTCATGGTACCCGATCCTCTCACTAGTTGGGACCGCTTCTCGAGCTGGATAAACTTGATATAATAGTCTACCTGGGTGACTTCTTACCTAGTCAATTGCGTAGTCAACATGCTGCTAGGTCTTCATAATTAGTTAACTTGGTGCCCGGTCGGTCCCGCATCAGGGGTTGCCGATGGTGCTTATCCATTTATTAAACTGACCGACCATGGTCCCCCGAAGAGATGGCCGACGGCAAACGTCATCTTGATTTAAATCGAATGCCTACGGTCCTCCGATGAAGGAGTCGACAACAATCTTTACCGATTGATTAAACCGATTGGCCATGGTTCCCCAAAGAGGTGGCCAATGGCACATGTCATCTTCACTTAAACCAAATGACAATGGTTCTCATCTAGAGAGGTTGTCGACGGTCATATTGCAAATCTCTTGGGCCAGTCTAATCAGCCCCAATGCATTGACAGTTGTATCAGGTACATATTTCACATGGCAAAAACCAATTACATTTTCAACAATCTTTTAACAGCCTGGTTAATATCTACTTGATGACGCATATTGGTTACAAACAAAAGAGAGAGGGGGGACAGGAAGACATATAGCAGCAGGCCTAAATGGCAAGGCCCAGGGTGACGATGGAATTTGGATGACAGAATGAAGAGATAGAATTCCCCCCACAGACAAAAGGAACAAGTTCCAGCCAAGCCGCAAGCAAGGAGAACTAGAGGACAGAACGAAGCGAGATCATTGGCACTGAAGTCATCACTGCCCAAGACGGGAACCTCCACAGTAGAATGACCCTCACCGTTACCCTGATCTTGGGGTCCTAAAAAAATAGTGATTAAGTCCAAGTAAAAAAAAATAATAATAATAATAAAAATAATAATAATAATAATATACCTGCCGATGAGAGCTCACGACGGACCTGCCGACGACCACGACAAGCAGTCTATGGATGATTGCTGGAATGAGTGTTGTTGCAATGGCTAGCAATGGCCGGCGGTCTTCCCCCCACAAGTAGAGTGTTCGACCAAGCCGCGACAACTAGACCGATGGAGCACAAGCATTAAACGGCTGCCCGTCGTCCCCCCGTAACACCCAAACAATCCCAAGTTAAAAAAGAAAGGGAAAGCAAAAGAAGAAGAAAAAAAACTTAGACGCTAACCACTGGTGGGTAGTCGAACAAGGGATGTCAGTCGCCACGTGGCCCCTCACTCATCGCCAGTTGGGCCTGGAGATCGCAGCAGTAATAGCTCCAGTGGCGGACCTCAGGAAAAAAGCCATTGACGGAGGACGAGGACAATCAATTCTTTAGCGCCCACTCCAAGTCCACCAGGAAGGAGCCGGAATGCCTCTACTAGCAGCATACTGTCAAAGTGAAGAGATAAAAAGATGAGGAGGCTCAGACGTGAGAGCTCTCGTACCCCAAAAGAATGAAACAAGGAGCAAGACGGCCTCCACGCGCATGGCCGGTAGAAGCCAAAAGAAACCTACACAACAAGGCGAAGGGGATAAAGACAACAACGGATGGTGAGAGCTGCAAAAAAAATATGGGAAAAAAAGATAGAGCAAGGACGAGTCTATGCTAAGCAAAAGAAAGAATAGGAGAAGCTCTCACCGAAAAGAATGCTCAGTCAATAGGAGTCCGCGGCGCTGTCTAAAGAAACACCCTCCGTCGTCGCCCTCACCAAGACCTTTGGACATCCTAGAGTGTCGTTGTAGTCACGTAAAGGAATAGTGCCGCCAAGCCAACGGGCGGCGACATCACCCTCTTACGCTGGCGCCACAGCCTCTGGGCAAGGCTTCACATGGAGTTAGGAAGACCGTGAATAGAAGGATCCCAACCACTGTCGTCCTCGTTTGACTGTTGCTTGTTCAGCTCGTCGCAAAAAAAAAGAGAACGATGAAGAGGCCCACTGAGTGTCGAGCCTAACTGAGTGTCGAGCCCAACTCCTTCGACAGCCCTTGTTTAGACCAAAGGCTTGGCCGGAGAATGGAGAAGTCAGAGACGACAACAAGCAAGATAAGAGGAGTGATAAGAGTGCTCGCGACACTTGCACCATCACTAGTTCCAGTCGACGTTGTGGCGACCAAACAAAGCTTCACGCAAACCTAGCAAAGGCAGTAGTGCCGGAGAAGGGAGAAGCTTCGCCACTAGGAGCCCGACGACATAGCCGTTGCTAACATCCTTTACTTGGTCAGGTCTATGCGCCTGTAAGCAGCCCGCAGGAATGGCTCATGCCAGGGCCGAACTGCCCATTTGCGAAGGTTCCTCCGCTCGAGCCTATGCCCTCGTTCTGTTAGAGAAGGGAAGATTTTCACTTCGGTCAAAATCAATGCCCACTGGCATCTCACCGAGTAGCTAGGGTTGAATGGGGATGCATGTGTTGTCACAACCCCTCTGACAAAGGTAAAACAATGATAAAAAAAATGAATGATGAAATAGATGCAGCGTATGTGTTTTCTTCTATCAATACGGAAGGCAATTTTGACCATAATCAAAATTGAATGTTTATATCAACCAACGACTCCAAAGATTCCTGACCCCTTCGCTAACGCAACTAAATGAAAAGAAGAATATTAAAAAATGATTCATTGAGTTATTTTGATATTCTACCGTGGGATCAAAATAAAATGATAAAAAATAAAAACAAGGAGATGAAGAGGAAAGAGAAAAGAAACATGAAAAGAAAAGTGAGAGATAGTAAAAAAAAAGAGGGGGGAGAGAAGAACAAAAAAATGGTAGTATATTTTCAAAAAAAAAGAGAGATAAAATAAAATAAAAAAAGAAAAAAAAGAGGTGAATTTTTTTTCTCATAGAATTGTGTCATTTATTAGAAAAAAATCTTGATCAAATAGACTGTTCATGTAAAACTTGGCTCTCATTAGGCCAAACAATTTGTTTCATGGCAAATCCAAGTTTGTTTAATTTATTTTAGGAGGGATTAGGGCCCCTAAATGGGCTCAATTAATCTTAATTTACTCATTGGACCCATGTATATATGTATGGACCTTCTTTTAGCCAGCTGGACCTCAATTTTTCAAAAGGGGAAGGCCCAAAATCTACCCCAAAGGGGCATATGAAATTTCTCTTACAAAATGACTTTGGCGCGTATTTTATGTAATTAGCCAGCCCAACCCTCAATAAAAGAGACCAAGGTCTAAAATATCCTCACTTTTTTCTCTCACACCCACTAAAAAGTAAAAGTTAAGACAAGTTTATGATAAAGTTGCCCTCACTCCCTTTCACACACTCAAAAGTAACGAAAAATTGGGGTATTTTTTAGACCAAAATGCCTACTCCACTTGGCATATAAAAAAGGGGAATATCCTCTTAAGGAGAAGAGAGGCAACATTCTCGAGACTCCCTTTACGTAAAGCATCAAGAGCTCTCTTTCACATTGTCCAAGGAGGTGCCTAGGAGAGAAAGAGAGGTCAACCAAGAGAGAGACCATCAATAGTCCCATCAAGGTAGACCTAGGTCTAAATCATCATGGATTTGGCTAAGTCTCAAGGTACACCAAAGGTTCAATCACATCATCTTACACCACATTGAGCAAGGAAGAGATAATAACCATATCAAGCATCCAATAGCCCATTAGGCAAGGAAGAGATAATAACCATCTTAAGGTCCAATGGGCGATGAGGATATCAACCAACCATATCAAGGCCCACTTGACCATCACCAATAAGAAATTAAGACCATGCAACTCCACTTCAAGTGAACCAAGTCCAATCAATCAACGCCCAATTAGGCCTCAACCGAGATGAGTAAGAGATCGACCCAAGGCCCATTACCATGAGAATTAAGCCCATTAAGGCTCATAAAGCCCAATTAACCATCATCATTGGGAAAACAAGACCCTACAACACCATTTCAAGTGCATCAAGTCAAATCAATCAAAGCCCAATCCGGCCTCAACCAAGATGAGCGAAAGACCGACCCAAGGCCCATTAAGTCATATGATAGCCAAAACTCCAATTAAATCATCATAAACTAAATCCTACTCTATTATGAGAGAGAAAACCCCCAACAAACCGTGAAGGTACACCAATTCGGTCAATCCCCAATCAAGAAGTTTCGGTTGGTGGATGAGAGAGAAAAGCCCCCAACGGACCGTGAAGGACTACTAATTTGGTTAATCCCCGATCGAAAGTATCGGTTGGAGAATGAGAGAGAAAACTCCAACGTACCGTGAAGGCCCACCAATTAGGTCAATCCTCGATCGAGAAATATCGATTGGTGGATGAGAGAGAAAATCTCCAACCAACCATTCAAGGCTCATTAATCCGGTTAATCTTCGATCAGGAAAATACCGGATAATGAATGAAAAATCTCCAAAGCCCAATCATTCGATTAATCCCCAATCAGAAAATACCGAATAATGGATGAAAAAAATCTTAAATGCCTGTTATTTCGGTTAATCTCCAATCTGGAAATACCAAAAAATGCATGAAAAATCTTCAAGGCCCATTAATCTCATTAATGCCTAATCGGGAAATATTGGATAATGAATGAAAAAATTTCCAAAGCCCATTAATCCGATTAATCTCTGAGCGGAAAATACTAGATAATAGATGAAAAATCCTCAAGCCCTCGTAATCCGGTTAATTCTCGATCGAAAACTATCAGATAATGAAAGAAAATTCTCCAAGACCTATTAATCTGGTTACTTCCCGATCGAGAAATATCAGATAATGGATAAAAAATTTAAGGCACATTAATCTGATTAATCCTCAATCAGGAAATACTAGATAATGAATGAAAAAAAAAACTCCAAGGCCCATTAATCTGGTCAATCCCCAATCGAAAAATACGAGATAATGAATGAAAAGAATCTCTAAGGCTCATTAATCTGGTTAATCTTCGATCGGGAAATACTGGATAACAGATAAAAATTCTCAATGCTCATTAATCCGGTTAATCCCTGATCGAGAAATACTAGATATTGAATAAAAAAATCTCCAAGGTCCATTAATCCAGTTAATCCCCAATCGGAAAATATCGGATAATAGATGAAAAATCTCCAAGACCCATTAATCCGGTTAATTCCAAATTAAAAAATACTGGATAATAGATGAAAAATCTTCAAAGCCCATTAATCCGGTTGAACCCTGATCGGGAAATATCGTATAATAGATGATAAATCTCTAAGGCCTATTAATCTGGTTAATCTCCAACCGGGAAATACCGGATAATGAATGAAAATTCTCAAGGCCCATTAACCCGATTAATCCCTAATCAAAAAATACGAGATAATGGACGAAAATATCCAAGATCGATCTACTCGATTAACCCCTAAATGAAAATACCAGGTCATGGGTGACAATGCTCAAGGCCTAGCAAATTAGTTAATCCCCGATTGAAAAAAATACCTCTTGTTGAATGTGAAGCCACGTAAAAAATGGATTAGAAAGCCATAAGGCTTACCAAAGGCAAATGCCAACTTCTAGCACCCAAACTTGGTCCCAGAAATGTCAGAAAAAAAGAAGAAAGAATAAAAGAAAGAAAGACAGTAGGACAAAAGAGACAATGTTGAGGCCTCCTATTTATTCTTTCATTAAATTTGACTTCAAAAATGATTTCTTGCATTTGTTCCGTCTTGTAAACAAGTTACCATGGCCGTTAATTAGAGGTTATCAAGCCTCCTCTTGATGTAATGAACATCGAATATGTTCATGGATTGATAGAGAGGGGTCAAATCATAATTCAAAAAACCCACATCATAACCTCACCACATAGTTTATAAAAATTATTAATTTTTTAATAATATCAAAAGAGGCAGAGCGGGAACACTGTCATCATCGTTATCGAGAATTTTTGTGCCATGACATAAAAGAAGGGGAAAAAATCATCACACATATTTTATTTATTTATTTTATATAATTTTACATAAAATCGAAAAAATGAGAAAAATTGCGAGGTACCAACAAAGCCCTTACTAAGTTCAGTGCAACTCTTTCTTGGTAGATACCACCTATAGATAAAGCAAATATCTCCTCAGATATCTTTTGTCTTTCCTTGATATTTTGAATTCTCAACCACACGTTGTAATGGTAGAAGACTAGTTTCAACAATCTTTCCATCTTCAACATATTCCTTCTCTTTGTGTGTATGAGGTTGAATGTGCTCCAATTTCTTTCACATAAAAAAGAGTTGGTACTCTACCTCACTACCGTAACAACAATGGCAGTCAATGAATTTTACCCACTCCTATTATTCACTTGAATCCACCATCAGTTATAAAAAGAATAACATCACCGAATTAGTAAGAGTCATAAACTTCAAACTAAAAATATTTATACATACATGATATAAGTAACATCGTACTCGAAGAAATTTTGTCATAAGAATATTTAAGATCTAGATCCACATACACTTCAATTTTATGCATATATGGCGTCATCTAAAATACAATGTGAAATATAGTTAAGTAACAAGTAATATACTTCAATCTCAACCTCCATTTTATCTAGCACCGTATTTGCTATACATTTAATCACTAAGAACGTATCTGAAAAGACCTCAGCATCATTACATATACTTGGGGATCGTATTACATCCTTATGATGAGAAAATATCATGTCACAAAATATATTGATCTAATCCAACCATTAATGAACACAAATAATACTGCAACCAAAAACATAACAAGCTACTAAAGAATTAAGTTTATTACCCACAGCATAGATATCATGGTGAAGTGTCACATCACATCTGTTGTCTATAATATTCCACCGTTTTTCGTAATCGGATGCTTCTGTTTGATCGTCATCTTGGCCTTGTCCGTGGCATCATACAAATACCCTATTTGGTTTATGTCATTAAAGTCAACCAATCTCAACACTTATACCAGAGGTTCTATGACTAACAGGTAGTATTACACCCACCTGTTGCTCTCAACAAAGGTCTCTATTTTTAATAAAATCTTATATTGGTCCATTGTGGTTCACGCCGTATCCATGTAATCATGATAGGTAGTAGAGATTATGAACCTCTTCAAATCATTTCTATACCTGTAGAGACTCCAATGCAATAAATTGTGCAACAGATCTAGTGGAACCGGGACGAATCAAAACACGACTATCAGTGTGTTCTCCTCTCATGATGGAGAGCAACTTAGGATACCCATGTATGTAAAATGTGATCAGTTGTCCTTGACTCACCAAGGACCTCACACTTACCTCCTTTCCAATGTATTCCAGCATCAGGTCAATTGAGTGTGCAGTACATGGCACCCAAAACAAATGAGGCCTTGCCTCCATCAAGTTCTTACTTGCAACCTTGTATAAAGGTTCACTATCGGTGACAAATTGCACAATGTTCTCTTCACCAATCTCCTCTACAATACTGCTTATCAGATCAAACAAATAATCTCCATTCTTCACCAGACATAATGCATCAATGGACTTCAGAAAGATGATGCCTTCAAAACAATACACAAGAAAGTTGATAAGGGGCTTCTTTGTAATTCCCGTCAAACCATTGCACATAACAGTGCAACCCCTTTCCTTCTAAATGGATTTGAATCTATTTATCCATGAGATCAATTCATCGACCTCTACATCTAACCCATTGTCGTAAATATATTTTGATGTAGGGACTTTGAAGGCAAATCCAACCTCAACATTGGCATTTGCCATTGTTTGAAAATATGGACTACTAGCTACATACGCAGAGGGGTCTACATGTAAAAAGATTATCACATCACTATTGATGTTAATTCAAAAAACATAGAAGACTAATCAGTTTAAAATTTTTCTACCTTTACGTACTTGAATGGAGAAACCACTTGCAAATATGCTTGACTGCTTTCTTTGCAGCCCCTGTACTAGCATTCACTCCCTTCAATGCTTGCTTGATGCCTCTCTATCCCTTGTCACTATGCCTACACAAGGTAGTGTCTGTCGGCCTAAGTGATGACGACCAACGAAACTCACTATCTCGGCTTGGCACATGTGTAGGCCAAATGCCTTCACATCCGATCGTCGAGCACTAGCACCCAAACCCCCTGCTCTTTGTCTTCTTTCCTTATCGTCTCTTGCCTGAGCCCTACTAACATGCATGACTCTTCTCATCTCTATCTTCTCTTCATCATCTGAAAATGATGAATCAACCTGCACATGAACAGAAGACTTTCTTTGCTTACCCTTGAAGACATGAGACCAATGTCTCTCTGTCCAAGCAACGCATCACGAAGTTCAACTCTATGCTCAATTCTAATATCTCTTTGAGATGCTCTCCCGGCAAGATAACTTCTCATCTCCTCCCTCATTTCAACTGGAATTTTACCACACTTATTCACATTCACCCCAAGACCAGCTATATGTTGTTTGAGGTGGTACACACCTCCATTCATATCCTTTTGGCATCATTTGCATCTTACCTTCTTCTTCGCCACATCCAACATATTGCCATCCAATGTCCTTCTACCTAGCAACACCATAATCCTTGTCCAACATTTTATATGTATACACATAAAATAATTTAAATTTTGTATTAAATACTTGAAAGAAAAAAATTCCTATGTTCCTACAAATCGCACCCTTCAGGTATGAGAAAAACACCCCCAAAGGATGTCTAAACAAGAGCACTCCTTCAGGAATCACCCCCAAAGGGGTGCTTGCCTACAGTCACCCCAGTCACCTCTGAAGGGTGTCCTTCAGGGGTGAGATAAACACCCCCGAAAGGGTGATTGTGTTCAGCTACCCCCAAAGGGGTGACCTATGCCTTCGGAGGAGCCCCCTAATAGGTGGGGGAAAGGGGGAAGGGGGATTGGGGAAGAAGGGAAACTTACCAATTGAGGGGGGATCGCCGGGTGATCACCAAAGTAAAGCAAGACATTGTGCCGGAGGGACTCAGGGGAGCCCTAGGAGGTGAGGGAAGCTGGAATCAGAGGGAATCAATCCAAAATCGGGTCCCAAATCGATCTGATGCCAGAGAATCGGTCTGGATTGACCAATTCCCGATTCGATCTAGTAGGATCGGTCGATCCGAGATCGATACTAGCGATTTTGACTGATCCGGTAAGTAAGTCTAGGCCGGATTGGTAGTTCGAGTGGGGATCAGATCAACGACCGATCCAACTTGAGAATCAATCTATCACGATCTGGATCGACCAATTCTGCAAACCATGCTCTTTAGTTGTACATGTGATGTTCTAGTGGTTTTCCTCTACTTATGATGGTATAGTATGTTTCATTTAAGCACTTAAACACTTTTATACGCCCTCTTGTAATGTTTACAAAATTGTGGTACCATCCAATTCCCAAACTGAAAAGTGAAAGAGGTCCATAGCAAAAATTAAAGCCTACAGGTCCAGCATTTTGATGTTTGGGGAATTCAAACAAAATAAGATCAAAACAGTGGAAGAGATCAAGACTACTATCTTCAAGTGTTTGTACAATTTTTCTATTATCCACTTCCAAGAAATGAAAACAGAGAACGATGATTGTACAAAAAACTACAACCCACATGTCCAGCATATTGCTGCTTGGACAAGTCAAATCAGATCAAAACAGGGTTACATATAGAACAGAACTAAACCACATCTTCAAGATTGGATAGTTTTGCCTTCTGGAGAATACCATTAGGGTCATCAGCTTTTTTATAGTTGAAAGTAAGTGTTATTTCTTAAATATTTCTTCACACCAGTCTTTGCTTCGTTAATACCAACAAATCACTGTGATCAATAATTCCCAACTCCCTCCTCTAAGTCTGTTGGTCATCGTAGAGATGGAAACTATCTGTCAGATCACCCTACTCCTTTTTCCAGCTAGAACCTGATCAGAGTATAAAACCTACCATGGCCTGTGGTGCTTACAGTATATATGCCCTTTTGTTAGCCTTGGACCCGAAAAAAAAATAATCAATCACTGGATAAGCTACACATTATAAGTATTGATTAATACAGCACTTCATAAAAAACACTACCAACTACCAACAAACAAAATAAGCATACAAAGTTACTAGAAATGTCATATAATATGGAACACTTCATATTGCAGTCAAATACACTAATGTATGGTTAAAGATGGTTTCATATATCATTAAGGATGTTTACCGTGTTGCGTTTTGACATTGTCCGAGTAAGCTGTGCAGCAACACCAAAATCACCTGGTCATAACAGTGAATATGCTAAATAAAAAGAAGTTAACAACAAAACAATGCCAAGCACATAAACAAGTAAAGTGCTTGATACTTACCCAATTTTACCTCCCCTTGATCAGTAAGTAAGATATTGCCCCCTTTAATGTCTCTATGGACTTTAAAGATGGAGTGCAAATATGACAAACCCTATTAAAAGAAAACAAGAAACATGAACATGAATATTGAACAATGGGGCAGTAAGATACACAAACGCTTCCAGGTAAGCTCTGGATAGCTTCTCAAAATAAGACATCACTAGACTAAAAAAGAAACATCCCACACAAATACCTGTATTAACTTATAAAAACAACTTATTCAATCACTAGAATACAATATTTGAAAAAGGAAACCAATATTTCACTCAAATGTTTCGTAAAATGCAGTACAAGCCACAGTTAAAAAAAATATCCAAGTAACTTTTTAGAAGATGGAGGCAGTAAACAAGTCATATTGCAGAAAGCAAGCAAAAAAGAAAGGCAGAACAAGGAAGAAGTAATCCTACTAAGGTGTTAAAAGTCAACAACAAAAAGCCGAACAACCAGTGCATTAAATTGTCATGGCTTGATGCTATAACAGGACTCAAGAATAGGAAGAGGAAGTCAGTGGGTTATTGAATCTGTCAGATTTCTTGAGAGCCTTCTTTTGTGTTCAACAGAATGATAACAAGATGATATGGTTAAGTGGCTCCCTAATAGGAAAACTCTTTCTCAGTGAAAATGGCTTGTGGGAGACTATGTTGGGGAGGTGTATAAGTGCCTTGGTGGAATTCAATGTGGTCTTCTTTGTTTCTTTTCAAGATCAGATTGGTCTTGTGAAAAATATGCAGAGGGAGGCTTCCCACCAAAGCCTATCTTGACAAGCTCTTTAAAAGTGGCTTGGTAAAACACATGTTCTGCGGGTATCAAGTGAAGAATATTGATCACTCATTCTTCAGCTACGGTCACTAATTATATTTGGTGATCTTGTTCAAAACCTGAAAGTTATGATGACAAGATCCTATTTCCACCTCTTCTTATCCAATGGCAAAATAGCATTATCCTGTGACGTAGTCATCCTTCTTTATGAACTCTTTCGCTGCCTACTGTTGAATGGTCTATTTGGAGGGTTCATCATAGGAGGATTTTTGATGAGCACATAGAAAATACCTACTCTATTCTCCTCTGAGTTGCCACTTTTGTCAAGGATTGGCTCTATCTACACGGGGTGCCAGCCTGTTGGCACCGAAAATTTTTAATGTTAATGGGCCGGTATTAAATCAAATTCAATCCCCATGGAGCCGTAATACTCAATTCTCAGATATAAACCATCAATTGGAGTCCACTTCAATGTCCATCCATGGAAAAACAACCCAATATTGATGTTTATTGCATAGCCCACATGTCATGCTATTAATGAGCTAAATTTCATTGCAAAATGAGCCCATTTGGTCTTAATCCGATAATGAAATAGGCCTTCAAACATTGAAAAACATGATCACAAAGACATCAAAATGTTAACTTTCAGATTTAATAGAATCGAATATATTAAACCATAATTCAAACACAATAAAACCTTAATCAAATTGAATCCGAAATTATTTTCATACATGAATAGGTCATGGATTTGCAAGGATATCTGTAGAAATGGGATACAGGTAGTGGTGCTAATTCCAAAAAATAGAAAGACCTTGAGATTAAAATATGATGCATAGATTATGATTTGGAAATTTGAATGATTGAGTACCTAGATTTGAGGTTAAGGTTGTTGACCCTATATTTTATATCATGGTTCGCCGGGTCAAGCCAGCTAGGCCATCCCAGTCAGTTTTTGGGCCGACTGACCTGATCCTAACCCCGCGACCCAACCTGGTGGTTTTTTTAAAAATTAATTTTTTATTATTTTTTTATTCCGACCCCTGGCCGACCCGATCTCGGCCCGGGTCCTGACCCCTGTTCATCCTTACATATCCAGGGCTATTTATTAAGTTTGATTAAAAATAGAAAGACCTTGAGATTAAAATTCGAATGTCTAGAGATAAATAGCCCTAGATATGTAAGGATGAACAGCCCAAAAAATGCAAGTCCTAATCCATGGCACAGACCATATGTTAGTAACCAAGATAGGGACTTCATGTGTTTTTATGTGTTTTAAGTCCTATGTCCCGGTCATGCCAAAATGATGGGAAAGCTATCTGACCATATTGACCATATAGATGATTTCGGATCCATAAAAAAAGAATAGTTTCTAAGTCTAAAAAACATAATCCTAATACTTAAAAATGAATGCACAATGAAGCCTAAGTCTAATACACCTAATGTTAAGACTTGGAACATAATAAATAAAATATTAATGAACTTTTTTAATCAAATACCATAAAAATCTGATTTCACCAAATTTAAAATGCCAAGACTTCAATAACAAAAAATGGAATTGGAAGTTAAATCCAAGCATAACCCCAACATAAAATTTGGTCCAAACCATGTCTATCCTAAACCTCGGATCCGACTAAACTCTAATAATTTAAAATGTCATAATGTTAAGAACTTGAATTAAAAAAGTAAAATCCACGTATCAAACATGCCCAAAGCTTAACTCATAACTGTTAATGGAGCCTAATGATCAATGTTGATCTCAATGCCCCTTAAACCTAAAAAAATGATGTTAAGAATTTACTAATGAACATATTATTAAGATGTTGGAAAATTAAAACACATCTCATAACATGAATGAAAGTCAAATCAAACTTAACATACTAAAGTTTGCATTCTATTGAGTTTATGGGGCCATAGCTCACGCTTCCATTTCTATGAGTTGCTATAATAGTTATCAAGACTATTCGAGTATTTTGATGTAATTAACATTGTAACTTCGCACCTTCTGATGTAGAGAGGCCCAAAGATATTTTTTTCTATGAATCTAAAACTTCAATATACATATTTTCATGCATATCATGTATTTTAGCTAATACTCATTTAAGATATCATGTGTTTTCATAGTACTTTATGATAGGCAAAAACAATAAGAATTATTTTCCAAAGCAAATAGAAATCAACTGAATTTTTAGTCATTCATATTTTTTATGATGTATGAAAAATGAGGTTTCACACCGTCATATCTCTCTTTTTTTCTCTAACCATTTTATGGAGTGGAAAAGCCTTTGCCTGTAGTGACTTGACTGGCTTCCCGACTACTAACATTTTGGTTGTCAGTTAGGTGGCTCTTTCCCTTTATAGTGTTATATTTTCTTCTAGCCATATTTACTTTTTTTGTATTCATGAAATTGTGACTTCTGTCACATTCACAAAAAAAAAGGATTCAGGAAAGTAGGTAACCACATAAACACCCTCCAATTTCTGAAGACATAAAGCAGGCTCTCATTTTCTTTGAATTCATTCATAAGGTGACAGAATGAGAACTACAACCATGTGCAATGTTCTAAGAAGTAGATATGCAATTCCAGAACATAATAGTCTATATATAAGTAATATGTTCTTAATAATTTATATACATGGAAAACAATAAGATGCAAAAAGCAGAAAAAGAAAGGGAAAACAGGCTTCTATCAAGAAAATAAAAAACCAAAACGGAAACAAAAGCAAAGACCCCACCACCCCACTACAACCACCTTCAAAGAAGGGTCGCTACAAAGAAAAAGATAACTACATTTCAAACATTGAAGACTCAGAATTTTCTATATCACCAGCAATGATCCGATCACTGATGTCCCATAGCACCTATAAGGATGTCCACAACTAGACCAAAAAATAAATAAATAATCCTTTTATTCATGGCAAGCTAAATACTCTAATATTGCGGGCAGAATGACATCCGGTTTTGGTTTCCTACTTCAACCAGTACCCCTCTTTCCATCTTGACAAGCATAAGCCATATCATGCTGTCCACGCATGGAAAACCCCAAAGCCATGATAACCACCACACACCGAACTGATAATGCTACAGCTCTAACGATGGACATCACTGAAATCATCAAATTTCCCATAGCACCAACAGCGGAGTGAGCCCGTCCTGCAGCTTCAATGGAAAAAATCATTGAATTGTTGATACACCCATCATTTAGGGAGTCTGAGAAGTACTAGGCTTTCTATCAATAGGAAAGACGAAGAGCACCCTTTTGTGGCATGAATCTTTCCATTGAAGTAGCGAGTTTGCAAGCCAATCCTTCCTTCATTTGGTCTGTAAAATTTAGCCCATCCAGTAACGTGCTTTTATCTCAGCAAAATATCAATGAAGCCAAAGACAGACCAGACCAGATCCTGAAAGTGGACATTGGAATCAACCACAGAAGAAATAAATTGTCAAAGATAGAATCAATTTACATCAAAGAACTCGCTTTTCCATCCTTGTATTTCGTCCTTAACCTTCTTGATGACAGGACCCCACCCATGCATCTAATTTATGTGAGTGATCATCCCATACAAAAGTAAGCACAATAGATATTATCATTTCAGAACCAGGGAATTTTTCTTGCCAACCAATTCAATTTAGAGATAGATATTTGTTATGATGTAGAGATCAAATCTCACTTAATGCAAGGAGATTTGATATAAGATGCAAAGAGCAGAAAAGGAAAGGGAAAAAAAGGCTTCTATCAAGGAGATGGAAAACCAAAAAGGAAACAAAAGCAAAGACCCCACCCCACTACAAACCCCCCCCCCGGTCAAAGAGGGCTCGCTACAAGGAAAAACTAAGTGCATGCGTCCTCAACATTGTCTCCTTCATCTGCACACCTCGCCGGCTGCCTGTGATATGGATCAGACGATCTCTATTATTTATAGAAAATTTATGTAACTAGAGGTCACTAGTAAAAACCAGCTAACCAATGGACTTATACAATCGCCATATCCACTACCTACCAATAGGTCAATCCTAACAGGTTCATTTTATCATGATTCTATTTAGAAATAACACGTATCTCAAATCTATTTTTTATCATCCATTAAACCATCTATCATATGTGTTCTAGGTATTAGCAACAAGCTCTTTGTCACAATTTATGAGATTAAAACTCTAACTTGGAGCGAGTTGGATGAAGTGGAGATTGGCAACAACATTCTATGTGATCATATGATTCCATTGAAGATGAAACGAAAATTTTGTCATACAACTATAAGACCTGCAATGTTGAATAATAGTCAATGTTAGGCAATAAAAAAATATACTTCCAAAATAAATGTTACTAAAATGAGAATGTTAAGATGGACGAGTGATCATAGTATATTAGATAGAATAAGAAATAAATATATTACAGAAAATGTAAGAGTAGCAACAAATGTAGACAAATTAAAAGATGGAAAATCGATATGGTTTTGACATATTAAATGCGCTATGCACGGTCGAGCGCTCGAGCCCCCGCTCGAGTGCCACATGATGCTGCCCCGCTGGGGCAGCCAGCTGTCACAGCCAGAGAGATTCGAGCAGCCGGCACCAGCTCGCATGGCCGCTCGAACTCACAACCCCTGATCCCCATGAGTAGAGACAGTACCGTTCCACCGTAGACCTAAGGAGAAAATTCACCAAATCAAAATCGAGGGTCGGATCAGCCATTGTCGATCCCATCCAGATAGGATCCGATTGAAAAGATCTAAACTGATTATCCTAAAGGAATTTCGATCCAGAATCGGTCCGGATTGAGATTTTTTCTTTTCAAAAATTTTGAAAAAATCATGATAAATCCTTAAAAAATATGAGAGCTCCTAGAAAAATTTAAAAATGTAAAAATAACATCAAACACTTCATGCGACAATCATTCTTTACGAGATATATTAAGACAAGTTAATATAAAATAACACCAATATTCATTCCAATAAAAAAGAAAATGGTACAATTCATATGCAACAAAAATAATACTTTTTCATCACTACCATCTATAGAATTGACCTTCATAGTTTTTATTCTCTTGATTCTTTTAAATTCTCCATTGTGATTTATCATCGTGATTGACATGTACCTATATGAAAATAATGATTCGGCCATCACACTAAAATCATACATACTATCAGATGTTAGAGCAGGAAGTGAAGGGGGATAACATGGCTTAAAATCTGAAGCGGGTTCTCGATAATTTGTCGCCACGTACTCATCAAAAAAATTCATTTGATTTCACTATGGACTTCTTTTACTTAAATGTTGTCATTGACCTAAAGCATCAAACTCTGCTCCACTCCTACGTGCATTGCTAGAAGATCCACCACCTCCTCCTCCTCCACCTCCACCTTCACCTCCACTTGAACCACCTTGATTTTACTTTTGTGTAAGTGGAATAAACTCTTCCTCATCATCATCTAAAGAAACTGCATTCCTCATTGTCACCTGCCCCCTTCTCCTCTCCTAATCTTCATCGGTGTGAGCCCTACTTGCATAGACAGAGGTACTTATTTTTCAAAAACATGCAATTTCAAAGACCTTTTGAGATTTTTAATCGTTCTAGAGACATATTTAAAAATATAAATATAGAATTGATCTAGATTAGAAATATAAATATTGAATTGTCCTAGAGTTACAAAGATAGTTATCGAATCATTAGCACCACATAAAAACATAACTCCCGGAGAAGTTAATACAAATCATGGTTTTCCATCTCGTTGAGATCCCGCGAGATTCTCGGTCTCGCCAAGGGGCCGAGAAACGAGATCTCGCCCCATACGGACTGGCTCATAAAAAAAATTTCTTTGGGGGGCCATTGCCCCCCTGACATGGAATGTCATCTCGCTGAGATCTCGGTCTCCCCAAAAGGACCGAGAAACGAGATCGCCGAGATCTCACCCCGAGATTCGCGACTACTCCCCCCCCCCCGTTTATGATAGTGTAAACATATTAATATATCTCACTATCACCTATACCATCGCATAAAAAATGTGCTACAAGTTTAATACCTGTTGGCACCGATTTTTTTTAAAAAAAAAAATTATTAAGCCCATTTCCATGAATGTAATGAGCTTTGTCTTAGAGTAGGCCCACTTCAAGGCCAATTTATTGGTCGGGTAAACATACCATTGAATTGGTTTAATTTAGGTGCCAAATGGACCCATTGGATTACCAATTCTGGCCCATCTATGCCTTACGACAAACCTGTTTTGGAGGAGGCCACGTCATTAAAAAAATTTTGAAATAATCGGAAGGGGAAGGTTCCGATGAAAGAGGGAAGATTGACATTGAATCCCCGAGCAGATTCCACTACGAGACTAACTCCGATGGTAGGAGTCCCGCAAGGAGGAAGAAATCTCCCAAATGATAGGCTCACCAATGGAGAGGGAAAGCTATCCCGAATATCTTGGGATTCTTCCGAGTCCATCTCGGAACCGGACCTCCCACTTCGGTAAGTCTCCCGATGCAAAGAGGGAAGGGTGGAAGCCTATAAATATAGCATCCAAGGCCGTCGAGCAAAAGAGGGGGGGTCGACAAAAACCCAGAAAGGGAGAGGCCGGAGAGCAACCGGGAGATCGAGCGGAAAGGGGAAGTTCGAGCGGAAGAGAGAGAGTAGGGAAGCCGACCTTCTTCGTCGTCCGCAAGCACAGCCTTCCCCTTCTCGGTCCTTCGATGCCGTAGCCGTCAAAGGAAGCCCCTGCCGCCTCTGTTCGGGCCTCCTTCCTCTTCTGCAACCCCCGGCGGCATCGCCAACACCTCTTGTCGTCACTGTTATGGTCGTTGAGGCCGTCGGAGCCATCTATCGCCGCCAAGAGCCATGAGATACTGCGGAAACACTACCGGAGCCATGGCGAAGTCGTCGGAGGTTCCGTCCGGACCTTCTGAGACCGCCTCCGTCGCCGATCGCAAGGGAAGCTCTCGCCGTCGAAGCCGCAGGTGCCGTTGAAGCTCCCCTCTTCCCACAGAAGCCTCGGCCGCTGCCGTCGTTTGGTCGGAAGGAAGTGGAGGCCGCAGGCAGCTCCGCTGTCGCCGGAGGTTCCGTCGGGTACTGCCGTCGACTGGTCGGGAGGAGAAAAGGGGCCGCCGAAGTATTTTTTTCTTCCACTTAGGTCCAGCTGGCATGTAGCGGGAGAAGGGGGAGGTGTAAGTCCGCGTCGGATCCCATTTTGACCCGTGGGTCAAAATGTGGCGGGGCCCACCAGATAAGAAGGGAAAAAAAATAAAATGAATGAAGCGGCCAGGAGCCGCGCGCGCGCGCGCGAGAGTCCGTTGACCCGTGGGTCAACTGGAGGTGGGGCCCACCAGAGAAAAAGGGTTTAAAAAAAAAGAGAAAGGCCCGCTGGACCAGCCAGCAGGCGCAAGGAGAAGGAGGATGGGCCGGGCCCATTAGCTTGAAGCCTGCGGACAAAAAAAAAAGAAAAAAAGATATCTCTTTTAAAATGCACAATCAAATGAAAATCTAAATAAAAATCCATTAACTAATTAAACAAACCGAGGCGAGCATCTGGCCGGCTAAAAACCCGCCTCATGGTCTCGGCATAACTTAAAAGAATGAAAATAAATGGGAAAGCAATAGGCCGGCTTTAAGCACGTCTATTAACCCATAATTCAAAAAATAAAATAAAATAAACAATAAACAAAAATTAAATAACAATCCACTTAATTAATCAACAAACCGACGAGATATCCGGCTAAAAATCCGCCTCATGGTCTTGGCTTAACTTAAAAGAATTCAAAACAAAGAGGGAAAGCAATGGGCCGGATTTAAGCACGCCCCTTGACCCTTTAAGGTGGACATACAAAGGTCTATTTAAAAGACCCCAATGTCTTACCATGCCCCAAGAGGGAGTTACTTACCCATTATGCCATGGGAAGGCTGTGCATGATCAACATGCCGATATGCCAAACTATGAGCTAATGAGGTTCATGAGGTATGAGATGAGACCCCACAAGCTTATCAAAAGCCGGGTGTGCTCAATCTCAAATCAGTAAGTCAATTGCCCACAAGCTTATCAAAAGCTGGGTGCATTCAATCTCAAATCAGTGAGAGCTATGCCCACAAGTCTATCAAAGACCGGGTATTTTCCATCTCATCAAACAGGTTCCATGTTCATCAAGGACTCAATGGGGGCCTGATTTCAGGTCATTCAAGCTGTAAGAATCATGTCTCATGTTTGAGAAGAAATAAATGAAAATTGATACTCGGTGCACAGACTGATGCCACTAGGAGAGGACAGCTACATGAGCTACATTGGAGGGCAAGACAACAAAAATTGACATAAAACAAAGTCTGAAAAAAAATCTGAAATAGTAAAAAATCTGAACTTGTAATCCATAAAAATCTGAAAAACTTGAAAATCTGAAAACCCAGGATCTGAAATCTAAATCTTCACATAATGTCCAAATCAAACAATTCCCAACAAATCACAAACTCAATTAAATCCATAACCAAAATCTGAATTCTAAAAATCAGAAATCAGAACCTGCAGTCCGAAAACCTTTGAAAATGCAGAATCTGCAAGAAAACTGAAGTCTGAAAGATCAGAAAATCTAAAACCTGTTAAGCCTGAAATTCGAAGTCAAATCACATAAATCCGAAACTGCTACCTAACTCAGAAAACTCATGTTCAGAACAGAATCTGTAAGGTCCGAAAGCTGAAAACATGAGATCTGTACAAAAATCAATACATTTTAGGTTCGGTTAAATCTGCAACAGAAGCCCAAGTTGGTTTAAATTAAATGAAACATGATCCTAAAAAAAAAAGAGACTTCCGAATAAATCAAACCTATTTAAAAGAACACATTTAAATCACAATCAACACATAGAAGATCAAATCAAAACTGATTCTGACAACAAACGTTCAAATCAAGTCTTCCTCAACTCAATCAAACCTAAATCAATCCAGACAATCTGAAAAATCCAAGTTAATGAATAAACAACAAATTGTAATCAATTCATCAAATCCAAAGATAAAACAATCAGTTAAACACCACAACAGATTCAAATCCCCCAAATCCAAACAAACTTAAATCAATTAATCAACTCCTAAATAAATCCAACTCAAACTTAATAAAAAATCCAAATTGATCAAACAAGCCAAAATTTAAAACAATTCATTCCAAACAAACTTAAATCAATTAATCAACTCAAATTAAATCAAATCAAATCAAATTAAAACTCACACACCAAATCCAAATTCCAACCAATTTAAACAAACTCAAATTCAAACTAAAATCAAACTTTCCAAATCAAATCCAAGTCAAACTTAATCAATCAAAATTCAAATTAAATTCAATTCAAACTAAATTCAAACAGATCCAAATTAACTAACTCAATCAAAAATCAAACCAACAAATTTAATCAAACCAATTCAACTCAAATCAATTTTAATCAACTTCAATTCAAATCAATTCAGAATTAATCAATTCAATTTAACTTAAATTAATGCAAATCAAACCAATCAATTTTAATCAATTTAATTCAAACCAAACTCAAACCAAATTAAATGCTTGCCTTCCATCAAATTCATGGGGTGTTTTCTCCTATGTGTGAATGCTTATTTTGTGGATGTATGTTTTCTACTCCATGAATTGCTATGACGCTTAATCAAGGGTATTCGAGAAATCTAGATGTAATTAACGTCGGATCTTCACACCATCCGACGGGGAGAGGTCAAAATAAATTTCAAAGAACCTAACAACCTCAACATATAATTTTGACCCTAGCTAGTACTTTTATGAAATATCATCTATTTTCTTACAAAGTCAATGCTAAGGTCTAATCAAATCTAATTCAAATGCAAATGGAAAATGAATTTCCAAAAGATTAAAATCTTTTTGAGATTTTTGAGGTTACATCAAAACCATATTAGTATTTAAATAAGATTGTATACAAGTTTTAATCTTTTAGAAACACAAAGATCATCTTTTTAGTATTGAGAGTACTTTGTAATTGTTCATTCTCACAGTTGATGTATAAATGTGTAATATATTTTTATACAAATTCATTAATGTACTCCTATCTTTATAAGATAATATGTTATGTTTCATATATATACATTTTGATCCGAGAATCCAAGATCCGATCTCTCGAGATTTTTCCGAGATCTCTTCTCTTTCATCCCCCCCCCCCCAAGACGAAGCCGAGATCCGAGATGGCAATCCTTGCCCCCTGCAACCCCCCACAAGGGGCGCTGCCCCCTTACCCGTCTCAATTCGCGGCTACTCTATGTCTCGTTTATGTAGTGTAAACATTTTAATATATTTCACTATCACTTATAGTATCACATATATATAAGATTCATAATCATAAATATATGTTATAAACTTAAATTTTATATAAGATATATTTTAACTCTCTTCTCTCCCACATAAACATACATATTTAATGATAACCAAAGTCAAATAATGTTCTTAACGTATTCAAATTTTAGATTTAGTTATTAATCATCAATTTATTGTATAAAAATGATATCTTATGTAATAAACATATTACATCAATTCAATTTCATAAATATTTAACTATCAATTTGTAATAAACAATCAAGAACAAGAGCATAAAATGTTCATAATAACATATTAATATTTAAATAAGACTAGATACAAGTTTAAATCTTTAAGAAATACAAAGATCATCATTTTGGCATTGAGAGTGATTTGTAATTGTTCATTCACACAGTTGACGCACAAATGTGTTACATATTTTTATGTAAATTCATTGATGTTCTCCCATCATTATAAGATATTATGTTATGTTTCATACATAAATATACATTTTAATCCGAGAATCCGAGATCTAATCTCCCGAGATTTTTCCGAGAGTTCTTCAAGATCTCTTCTCTTTCACCACCCCCCTTCCGAGACAAAGTTGAGATCCAAAACGGCAATCCTTCGTAAGAATAACAAAACTTTTATAAAAATCCCAATAATAAAAATCACTACAAGACATCATACGTGCCTTGAGCTAATCACATAACTATGACCATGAAAATATTACCTAACAATTAGATATTATATAATGGCAATATTTTGAGAGTAGGTCACAAACTTATTCTCTAATGCACATCTGTATCATGCTTATGGGGTGTTTGGTTGCATGATAATTGAGGTTTTTATTTTAATTTTTAAAAATTGTAAGAAAACTTGTTAAAAGAGGTGTTTGACAACCATGACAATTTTATGTTTTGAAAATGATTTTCTTCTTAAACAAAAAAAGAGGGTCTCACCTCTTTCTTTTTTCTTGTGGTCCCCCACTTTATTTGGTCATGTGCGGTGGTTACTCTTTTTTGTAATCACATCCCCCCAAACATGATAATTTTATGTCATGAGTTGGTTTACTTTTTATTTTAATACAATTTTTTATCATGAAAGTGTACACAAAATTATCATGCAACCAAACACCCCATTAGTTTCTTTATACAAAAAGTTCTGAGACCCATTACCTACATGTACTAACGAATAAAAATACACCAGCCATTTTGACATTGTCTCTAATAACCTACAACGAGAAGTATAAGATTTACATTCATAAAGAACTAGCCATCATGTCATCATGATACAACCTGTATGTGTATAGATCTAAAGACATAAATAAGTACGATATATTAACAAAATAATATCTTTATCTTTATGCATAATCAAGGAGAAAAGGTACCCAAGGGATCCTTGGGCATCTAGCGGTGAAGAGCTTGCATAGAAAGAAACAAAAATGGCCGTATGAAGAGGATAAAGTTGTGGACATGCTGATCTGGGTTACAGGGATTCAGGGATTGTATCATTGTAGAGGCTTCAAGGATCTGGACAAGCACTACCCATCTTTTCCACCAATAGCTGGGAGGCAGCATGGGCGTCACCTAGTGTTGCCACCCTCGGGCAGCCTAATGGCCCTTCCAATGGGCTATGCCCACTCCGCGGACCCTCCCCCCTCCTCCATTAATCTTCCTCTGCTCCCACCTAGAGGTGTTCATGGTTTGCTTTGGTTTGGTTTGATTTTTGAGTATTTTTTCTCAAACCAAACCAAACCAAACTAAACTATCTCCCAAACCAAACCAAACCAAACCAAATTAATTCGGTTTGATTTGGTTTAGTTCGGTTCAAACCATATTTTATTAAGGTATAGTAGATATATCAATATATAATTTTTTTTGTTTGTTTTAAATCACATTCTATTAAAATCTTGTGTATATGTTTATAGATTACATTAATTTTACCTTAAAAACACTTAAAACAAATTTATTTTTATAAGAAAAGATACATAAACACTATCTTAGATATAACTTAAACTAAAATATTTAATCTAATTCGGGTTATTCGGTTTACCGGTTTGGTTTAATTTGAAGAGTCCTAGAAACCAAACCAAAGCGATCGGTAGTTCAAACCAAACCAAACCGAACCAAAGTACTGATTTGGTTTGATTTTTCAGGTTGAACCGAACAGTGAACAGCCCTACTACCACCTTTGCTTTTCTCCCACTGAAGTGTCTAAGCACGACAAGTGGACATCTTTTGAAGGCCTAGCAAGGCACCAGCCCTAGGCAACTAGAAAACAGAAGTTGCATGCCTAAGTGGCATCTAGGAGCTCGTCTTGACAACTATGCTTTTACCGGTAAGAGATAGTTATAAATAATAGTGCCCTTGAAAAGATGATTAGTTTGCAAGGTATCTATGCCCATACGTCTGATCTATGTTAGAACTCAATGAAGCTCAAACCTAACCTAGGCACAAGCATACCTAGTGAAATCCTCTGCTGGCCTTAACCTTTTGTAATGCTATATCTCTATGCATAGTTTACAGAATTGGCCGATCTAAACCGGAGTTAGCCGATTCCCAAATCGGATTGACACCTGTTGATCCGATATTGGCATGGAGGACCGATCCAAGCATGATTCCCAGAAGAATGGACCTGGATCGGCTGGGTAGACCAATACCGATGGGATCAAGAAAAATCGGAACTGAGAGCAAAGCATGCCAACAAACAATCAAGCAAACACAAAGGGAAGATAAAGAGAAAATGATGGGAGCAAGAGGCTCTAGAGTTGGAGAGCCGACATATCGTCGCTCATAGTCCATCAGACCCACACCCACTATGGATGCGGGAGTTAGAGCGGGACAAGGTCTATTTCATCAATCTGCTTCAACGTGACCCACTACCATTGAGGATCCTCACATGTTCACACAACAAAATAGCTCGTATAGAACAATAAAACAAACATATAAAGGGGTTAAGACAACCACTTTTATTACAAAGCACGCAGTCAAGCATATTTACAAATGGTTTCTACATGTATGTGATAATCGTAAATTGGTTGGCTCATGTGTATTCTATATATTTCTTTAGTGAGCTAATGACAATTTTTTATCTTAACTTAATATAAGCATTCCAGCACATGCCGTCACTAACCATTATTTTCAAACCATAATTGATGCAATTGAGGAGACTAAACCGGGATTAAAGGTTCCAATCAGCTTGTATATGTATGTTGCCGGCCTAGATGACGATGTAGGAGAGCTTAAGGCCTGGATAAGTGACTTTAAGTTGGTCTAGAAGGAGAAAAGGTGCACAATCATGTGTGATAGGTGAATAGACATAAAGAAATTTAGGATTATTTTTCTTATTTGTTGTTTAGATGGCACAATATTTTTAAAGTCATGCTTCAAGTCATATCAAGAATGTTGATTATATTTTTAGCCTTAAAGACGACATAGAGATAGAGAAGAATATTGTCCAATTCGAGATAGATAATAAACCATCCTAAAAGGTAGCAGGGAGGAAGTCAATGGACAAAAGCTCACACCACTTCTAGGTTTCATACATGGCACACTCTATAGATCTAATGTTGGAGGACAGGTAAGGAGGTATCGATTTCTACACTTGTTAGCAAACATAACTAATCATATCCTTCATCTATTCACATCTTTGTTTATTGTACATCATGAGACAACATACAAAGGGACACAATCTAATCAAAGCCTAGGCCGACTAGATTTGTCACACACTTCATTGCCTTGTAGAGCTTGCACCATGGAATGCCATCTCGCGAGATCTTGCCGAGATCTCGCGAGATCTCGGTCTCGCCAAGGGGGCCGAGAAACGAGATTGCCGAGATCTCGCCCTAAGTAGCCTAGTCTAGAAAAAAATTTCTTCAGGGGGCTTTGCCCCCTTGATACCATAGTTGTCAAGGCGGACGCCTAGGCGACAAGGCACTACTTGACCAGCGCCTTTTGGGAAGTCCCCCAAAATTTATACATAATATACCAAAAAATTTCTTTCGGGGGACTTTGCCCCCCTGACAACCCCCCATTTATGATAATGTAAACATATTAATATATCTCACTATCACTTATACTATCACGGATAAAAATGTGCTACAAGTTTAATAACATATTAGTATTTAAATAAGATTGTATACAAGATTAAATCTTTTAGAAACACAAAGATCATTTTTTTGGTATTACGAGTATTTTATAATTGTTCATTCACATAATTGATGTATAAATGTGTTATATACATTCATGTAAATTCATTGATGTACTCCTATCTTTATAAGATATTATGTTATGTTTCATACAATATACGTTTTGATCCGAGAATCCGAGATCCGATCTCCCGAGATTTTTCTGAGATCTCTCCGAGATCTCTTCTCTTTCACCCTCCCGAGACGAAGCCGAGATCCGAGATGGCAAACCTTGGCTTGCACCAACACAGACATACATTGATCCGGTTCACAGCATCAACTAATTACATCTGCTATATGGCTAACCTGGATAATAAGGTGGATCAATTAGAAATTTTTACACAAATGGGGCGTCTAATAATGGGCAAGTGTTTTTTAGAGAGAATTGTTTAATACTTATCCATCAATAAGCCACTTGTAAATGTGTTGAGAATAGTGGACTAAGATGAGAGGAACTAGATGGGATACCTCTACCATGTCATAGATAAAATGAAATTGAAAATAAAGGAGAAGCATCATAAAGGTTACAAGAAGTGGTAGAAGATAATAGATAATAGATATCAGATGAGACAAGACACTACACCACGATGTGGATGCATCATGTGATTTTTGTTATCCATAATTTAATTATTACTTGATACATAAATGTACATTCTTATACCATATGTGATGAATGCAAGATATTTTTTAAACCCCCGGATGCAATATGAAAGACGAGAATGCAATAATCAAGAAATCCTCAGGGATATTTTGTCTATCATAAAATGACTTTCAATAACTCAGTAAGATAGATGTGAAATTAAGTTAGAAGTAACTGAGAAAGTCATGTTTCCAAATGTTTTTACATTAGAGCACTAATAGTCTAATAATTTGTTGACTGTCAATTTTTATATGTGATGTAACCTCAAAATCTCAAAAGATTAATTCTTTTGTTTTGGAAATTCATTTTCCATTTGAATTTGGATTAGATTTGATTAGACCTTAGTATTGACTTGTTAGGAAAATAGATAGTATTCCATAAAAGTACTAACTAGGGTCAAAATTATATATTGAGGTTGTTAGGTTCTTTGAAAATTTGTTTTGACCTCTCCCCGTCGGATGGTGCGAAGATCCGACGTTAATTACATCGAGATTTCTCGAATACACTTGATTATCGTCATAGCAATCCATTGAAGTAGAAGACATACATCCACAAAAATAAGCATTCACACATGGAGAAAACAACCCCATGAATTTGATGGAGGGCAAGCACTTAATTTGGTTCTGAATTTGATTTGAATTGATTAAAATTGATTTTGAGTTAAATTGGTTTGATTTGCATTAATTTAAGTTGAATTGAATTGATTTGAATTTCGGTTTGATTAATTTAATTTGGATTTGTTTAATTAATTTGGATTTGTTTCATTGAGCTTGACTTTGATTTGGAGAGTTAGTTTAAATTTAAGTTTCATTTAAATTGGTTGAAATTTGGATTTCAGTGTGTGAGTTTTAATTTGATTTGAATTTGATTTAAGTTGAGTTGATTAATTGATTTAAGCTTGTTCGGAATGAATTTGATTGGAATTTGATTTGTTTAAATTTAATTCGAGATATTTATTTGGCTGACTTTGATTGATTTTTGATTGAATTGAATTTGATTTGATTTGAGTTGGATTAACTGGAATTCAGTTTGAGTTGGACGCCGCTTGTTTATGGGTTGATTTAATTTCAGTCTGTTTTAGATTTGTTTAGTTAAAGTTACTTTGTTTTGAGGTTTGGATTAAGTGAAATTAATTTAAATTTGTTCGAGTCAGATTTGGCTTGAAATGAGGCTTGTTTGGTTTAGTTTTGTTTGAATGAAATTAACTTGAGTTTAAATTAAGAGTTGGATCTGAATTGAAGTTTGATTAAAATTGAGTTTGATTTTAATTTTAAGTAGGTTGAGTTTGATTCGTTTGATTCGTTTGATTCATTGGCTTAAATTAGATTAAATTTGCAGAGTTTGTGTTTCATGAATTTGACATTCTGTGGGTTTCTTTTATGGAATTTGTAAGTTTCATATTTATGAAAACTGATTTGAGGTTTACGGCTCTCCAATTTCAACTCAAGTTCACATTTCAGAATTTTCTGTTTGCTACCCTAGCCTTCTCAGATTTTTATCTTCGAGTGTGAAGTTCAGATCCGAAATTCAGATTTTGACCTTCCAGAAAAAGTTGAGATTTTAAATCTACAGTTCTCAGATTTCTGGAATTCAAACCTCATGTTTCAAAAGATTTCAGACTCTGCATATTCGAATTTTCAGATTTGGAGCTCTTCAGATTTTAGATTACAAACTGCAGCTTCTTTTAATTTTCAGATCTTGAATTGCAGGTTTGATTTGAATTAAAATCTGTTTAGATTTCAGATTTTTAAATGGGTTATGCACATAAGTTCAGATTTCAGACTTTGGATGTTTCGGATTTTTGTATGTTTCAGATTTTTTTTTGTTTCAGTTGAATTACAGATTTTACAGGTTTCAGATTATGTTGATTTTTTTTATTTCAGATTTTGGTTGCAGATTTTAATCTCTCGGTCTGCAGGTTTTCAGATTCTCTTTTGAAACTTTTCAGATTTCAAGTTTGTTTATGAATGTTCTTTCAGACTTACAAATTTCAGATTTTCTGATTTGATTTTGAATTTCAGACTTAGCAGGTTTTAGATTTGCAGATTTTACAGACTTCAGTTTTCTTGCAGATTCTACACTTTAATTGATTTTCGGACTGCAGGTCCCTCATTTTCTTAAACAGGTTTCTGCACCAAAACAGATTTTCAGATTTTTACAAATTGGCTTGGATTCCGAATTTTGGAGTTCAGATTTTGAATGTGTGGCTCAAGTCGGAATCTGGTTTCAGATGTAAATTCTGACAGAATTATGTATTGAATTTGATTCAAACGGTTTGATGTTGTTCCCATTTTACAGATTGCAGATTTTTCCTTTAGATATCAGATTTACACATGTTTTCAGATTTTTTTTTATTATTATGATGGCTCTGTATGTTACAGCTTTAGATTTCAGTTTTTTCTTTTATTTATTTTTGTTGTCTTGCCTTCCAAAAATTTCATGTGATTGTCCTCTCCTTGTAACAAAAGTCCGTTGCACCAAACATGAAATTTCTTCTCTCTTTTTTACATATTTGCTCAAAACGAGACATGATTTACATCTTGACCAGAAATTCGGTCCTTTGAGTCCTTGATGAACCTGTCAATCCATGGGCGGCATGTACCCGGTCTTTATAGACTTATGGGCATCCCCCACTGTTTTGAGATTGAAAATACCCGGCTTTTGACAAGCTTAGGGGCAATCGACTTACTGATTTGAGATTGAGCACGCCCGGCTTTTGATAAACTTGTGAGGACTCATCTCACAATTTCTGAACCTCATTAGCTCATAGTTTGGCATGTCGACATGTTGATCATGCACAGCCTTCCCATAGCATAATGGGAAAGTAACTCCCTCTTGGGGCATGGTAAGACATTGGGGTCTTTTCAATGACCTTTGTATGTCCACCTTAAAGGGTCAAGGGGCGTGCTTAAAGCCGGCCCATTGCTTTCCCTATTTGTTTTGATTCTTTTAAATTAAGCCAAGACCATGAGGCGGGTTTTTAGCCGGCCGGATGCTCGTCTCGGTTTGTTGATTAATTAGGTGAATTGATATTTAATTTCTGTTTATTGTTTGTTTTATTTTATTTTTTTAATTATGGGTCAATAGACGTGCTTAAAGCCGGCCTAATCCTTTCCCATTTACTTTGATTCTTTTAAGTTATGCCGAGACCATGAGGCGGGTTTTTAGCCGGCCGGATGCTCGCCTCGGTTTGTTTAATTAATTAGGTGCATTTTTATTTAAGTTTGAACTTGATTGTTCCTTTTAAAATCCTTTTTTTTTTGCCACTGGTCACCGAGAGATATTGGGCCGTAGCCCATCTCCTTCTTCCCCTTCCTTTCTTCTTCTTTTTTTTTAAACCTCTTTAGGAGGTGGGCCCCACACGATTTTGACCTACGGGTCAAAATCCCTCTCCCCGCAACTTGCACGCGCGCGCGCAGCTCCTGGCCGCGGCCGCGGGCCTTTTTCTTTCTTTTTTTTGCTTTCTTTTTTCTGGGTGGGCCCCACCCCAATTTTGACCCCGGGTCAAAATCGGCTCCACTACACCTGCGCGCCTCCCCCTTCTCCTTATACATGCCAGGTGGATCAAGGTTTGCGAAAAATAAACCGGCGGCCCCCTTCTCTCCCCCCGACCAGACGACGGCAACGGCGGGGCTCTCCGGCGGCAGCAGTTGAAGGGGGTGGCTCCGGGCTTCTCCGGGGGGAGCGGGGGCGGTCTCGAAGGTCCGGACGGGAACCTCCGACGATTTCAAGCCATGTCCCGATGCTGCTTCCACGGTATCTCACGGCTCGGCGCGGACGGCAGCGGCTTCGGGAGAGGGGTTCGAGCGACGACGACGGCAGGCTTCCAACGGAGCTTCCGGCGAAGGCGGAGCCTTGCCCGAGTGGATCCCGACAGAGGTTCCGGCAGCGACGGCGGCTTCCGGCAGAGGTTCCGCTCTCTCCCTCTTTCTCTCCCTCTTTTTCTCTTGCGCGCGGGGGATTCCTCTTGTCTGCCTCTCCCCCCCTTTTGCTCTCGGGGGAGTCCCTCCTGCGGCTCGGGGTCTGGCAGAGCTTATATAGGCATGAGCCGTCTCCTTCCCCTGCTAGGAATCCTCCCGAGATGGGAGTTGCGGCTCCGAGAAGGACTCGGAGTAATCCCGAAACTCATGGGATCGACCTCTCCTTCCCTTCTTATCCTCAATCAGCCTTCTCGCATGGCGGCTCCTTGCCGTTGCTAACGTCGGATCCTGGGTAGAGTCCCAATGGGAATAGATTTCCTACCCTACCGGACAAATTTCTCTTCCTTTATTTTTTTTTCTTTCTCTTTTTTTTTGAATGGGCCAGTCAGGAGAGATGGGCGTGAATGGGCCTTGGAGATGGACTGAATTGGGCCTGTTTGGGCCGAGCATGCCATTCCTTTTGTTTTCTCCCTTTTTTTTTTGGAAATTTTTGGTTACAACAATATGCAATCTTATAGAATGAGAACTAAAGTATACTTAGATCTTGATATGAGATATTCATTTGACATGATTTTTTTCCTGAAATGTTGAAATTAACACAAACCTCATTTAGTTTTCAAAAATACAACATCTTATTATGACAATAACAACATCTTATTTTCATTTATTTTTATTTTTAGCTGAGTGATGAGTACAAGTGAATACAAAAAGTGAATGAAATCCACTTGCTACAATTGTCATTCAAATTTTGAGTCAAAGCACAAGTTTCTCCTAGTGCGAGAAAAACTAGAATACTTTTATCTTAATCCATACTAAGAGAAGAATAGGATAACATCTGATAAGTTTGAGAAACTTGTGTTCTACCACTACAATATGTGACAAATAATAAAAATATCAAAGATTGCCAAAAAAATTCAAGAACAAAGATTCGCCAAATTTGCAAACGGTCCATATAAACAAAGAGCTGGGGCATAAGCATATGAACTATATGCTAAAGATGTTGATGTGGATTACCTCTTTCAGAAGGAGTACCTACTTGCTGTGTGGGTGAAGGAGAAGGCAGCCAAAGCATCACCAAAGTTCAATCTTAAGAATTGTGCATGGGTGGAAGGGGAACTTGATGATGTTGAGGTTGAAGATAAGCAAATGCAAGAGTGAGTCCCAGCTACTCCACCTTCAATCCTAGCTTTAACCACAATTCCAACTACATCATAAGCCCAAGCGTCAGCACCAACCCAAGCCTTAACCTCAACTCCCATGATGACAAAAACCATGGCAAAAAGATTAGAGTGTTTTTCACAATTAAAGGTATATCAACATGACATGGGCTTAAAAGTTCTTCATTCAAAGCAGAAGAAAAAAAGAAAATTGAAAATCAGGCAAAATTTGGTCAGTCTAATAAAAAAATACATAGGCACCCTCCCTAAATGATGAGGATGAAAAATTCACTCTACCTACCCAACAACAAAAGGCCAAAGATTTAGGTGGAGGTGGAGAAAGAGAAGGAGGATCTTCCAACAGTGCACATACTAGTGAGGCAGGAATTAATGATTTAGGACAGAGACAAAGGTGAACTGCCTCAAGGGAAAAGGTGATTGAGGCATCCCCAATTTGAACCAAGTCAAGGCACTAAACCAGCCCTCTGTGGCACCTTTCACCTAAAGCGATCAACTAAGTTGCCTTTGATAACACATGGCAGAGAAGCCATCTTCCAAAACCCCCAGATGGAAAGACCAGGAGAAGACAAGAAAAGAGAAGATGAGGTCAGAACGTGACACCAAGTTGCTGAATTTAGCATCATCTAAAATAACTAAGCTACATATATACTAACTTTTACTGATCAGTCGAGTCTTACCAAAATGTCAGCCCATACTGTTGGCAGTGAAGCAACAAATTACAGCCCAAAACAAAACAATATTACTGAAAGGTGGAATAAAAATAGCTGGCGAAAGCTACTAAAAGACATGAAGAATGATGAGTTAGACAAAATATCCCCTCAAAATGTGGTTCACTTTTCATCATCAATCATAATAAACGTGGTGCTACTAAAGAATTTTCAAATGTGACGATGGTGTGAAAAAGAAAACATAGTACCTTCAAAGCTTCTCTACAAATGTACGCTATTTGGGACTCATCTAATGGCTCTTCAGTGGTGTTCATCAAATCTGCAACGCTTCCGCCACCACAGTACTCCATTACTATCTGGATAGAAGATAGAAAAAGCAAAAGCGATCACTCAAACAAAATTAACTCATTCTAAAAAGAGAAAAATTCTGAAATTTTAAGGTGGGTGATGTTCATCTTAACTACCTGTTGATGGTACAAAAATATAATGCAATTCCTATGCCAAATAGTTTAAAAGCATTAGAAATAATGGTTCCTCTCCATCTATCTTCTGCAATATAATATCTTAACAAGATTATAAAACAACCTTGAGTGAGGAAAGCCTACAAAGGTACATTTTTTTGACAACGTAGGCATCTTTTTTCCTGCAGCTATTTCGAAGCAATATGGTATTTTACGAAGATAATCGTGGCATCCATTTTGTTTAGGCAGCTGGCAAGAAAGACCATTAAAGAGCCTTTAACTGAAGTTACATCATTAATTCATCTTTTACTGCTATATGTGCTTTCCACTAAGTTATAGATATGGAAGGCAATCTACTATCATCTTTTCTTCTTTGAACCCTCGGGCTTTTCAATATGGCCTTCTCTTTTAGTTACTTTCTGGCTGACTCCCCAATCCCTTTTCTGGCTATATCCTCATTATCCCATCTATTGGGAGTACATGAGTGGAAGAGAACTAAGCTGATAGATTATTCCCAAAGAATGACCTCATTATTCTCTAACAACTCCACATTAACTATTGGCCAAAGGAAATTAAGGGAGTTGTTGATATCCGAGAATTGTAACTCTGAAGGGCTCTCCACATTGAGTCAACTATTGGCCAAAGGAGTTAAGGGAGTTGTTGATATCCGAAAGCTGTAACTCTGAAGGGCTCTCAACATTGAGATTGGCTAGTAGCATACTTCTTAAAGTCAGCAAGCATGAGTAAGTAAGAGAAGTTCAAAGTCTCTACTGGTTCCCACCATCGAAGGTGGAATCAGCCGATCCAGATTAGATATCCTATTTGGGGGAGAACTCTGATCAGACACAAAAAACAACCTAGAATCCTCAAATCGGCTGATTCTGGTGATTTGGCTGGAATTGGCCACAGGGCTCCACCTGCATCTTCCCCGCTGGATAGGAGCCAGATCCAATGTTTCAGATCAGCGACTTAAGTCATCGAATCCTAAGATTGGACCCAATTTCAGGATCTTCTCATTACAATATGCCTTACCTGTCCTCGGGAAGAGAAGATGCAGGCTGCGGCACAGCTTCTGCCCCATAAGGGCCGAATAACTGAAATAACCTAAGAAATCTATCTGCCATGTTTTAATTTTTTTCTGTTCACTAAGAACCAAACCAAGCTGACTCCAGATCAACTTTTCTCCCTATGAATTGGCCGATCTGATCTAGATCAGATCAAAATCAGCACTAGCTGATCCAATCCCCGATTCTGATCTTACCTTCCTTGGTTCCCACCTAGTTGTTTGCCCAGTCAGGAGAATGAAAAACACAGACAAAAAAGGCTAGGGCTAGTAGAGCAACTTGTAAGGTGGATTTGCCAATGTGATACAAATAGAAGTTCACATCCTTATGCTCAGCATCAGAGAAAGCACGGACACCCAACAAAAGACTACTGGGCTCATTCAGCTGGAATAAGGTGTTTCAATGAGGGTGACAGTCTGTGCTGACCGGAAAAAATTTTCCTCTGGTAAAATTGGTTTTTGGAGTGGTGTCCTCCATCAATCATGGTGATATACTGACACATGGACTGCCTAAACCATTCTGACCACACATTAGCAGGTGACTTGATTTCTGAACTACAGAGACAGAGCCAGCTTGGGCAGAAGTAAGGACCTTTTTAAGAAGAATACCTTACTTTCAACTGATGTCAACTCATTCTCATGTATCTCTGGTTTGGTCTCACTCGTATCATCATCAACATATGGTATTAGTCACAGTTCAAAATTTTGATCAACACAGATTGGCATTGACCAATCCCAATGTGATTTTGTACCTATAGGTTGATTCCAAGACTTTAGTATGGATCATGTGGAATTGCCACGTATCCGCCTGGTTGGGAAAAACCAATCTAGAGTTGAATTGGCCAATGCACTTAAATCATTGGTTGCAAAAACAGCTGATCAGGATCAAAATCGGTCAATTCCTGGATCAGATCAGCACATGTTGATCTAATTTTGGTCCGGAGTTCTACATCTAACCAATCTCCTGACGGAATCAGTCGAATCAAGTGAAATCCAATCTAGCCCTTGATTTTGTAACTTTTTTTCTATTTGTAGGATTTTTCAAAGAGCCAATCCAGATCGATTTCAGATCGGTTTTTCTCACAAAAAATCAGTCAATTTGGCTAGTCCAATCCATATCGGATCGGAATCGGCACCCACTGATCCAGGTCCCAATTCTGATCCTGCAATCAGTGGGCTGAATTGTCTTAGCTATTCTGGGATCAGCCAAGATCAACCAATCTTTAGTTGGATAGAGAAATCCTGGCATGGAATGGACTGGGATTTGCCAACTCTGGATCAATTGGGCCAAATCTGCCCGATTCTGGCTGATTTCATTCTTCCCCTGAATCAGGTGGATCAATCAATTTGATCACCATAAGTATCGGGATTGGCCATGGGGAATCCAGAGTCTAATCATGATCATGTTATCCTACCTCTAGTTGAAAGGCTTCCTTTCATTAAAAAGATTCTTTGTTTTCACCATTGCAGCCTACATACAAGTACGCTCCCAACCCCAAGCCATGGTGGATCCTGGGTACCAAGTCAAAGAACTGATAAATTGCTCCCCAATGAAGACGAGGAAGGTTGAGTTTAGACCTATTGCTTCCAAATCAAGCTGGTGACACATTCTTCTTTTAGACCCACATACCACTTAGACCTGTCATAGTGAATCAGGGTGCTGATGAATCTGCCCACTTAGTGACAAATCAAGCTATGGTAGATTCGTGGTCTGATGTCAATCCTGTTTTCGTTGGCACTAGTCGAAATTCATCCTTTCGTCCAAAAGCATCTCTTTTTTTTCACCAGTGAAGAGTGTTTTTCTGAACCATAATTAGTCACCTTTACATGCTCTGAAACCCAAGTTGTGGTGGATTTGAGGGTACCAATTTAAAGCACTTGACCCTTTAACCACTGATGACGACCTGGACATGTTAAGTTTAGACCTGCTGCCTTCAAATCAAGCAAGCACCGAAGATCCTTCCTTTTTAAACCTGCATATCACTTAGACCTGCTTGTTATAGTGAATTGGGTGCCACCAGATATTCCCCACTAAAAGACAGAATGCTCTTCCCAGGTCCAAGAGGCTCAGGGAGGAGTAATCCTCACATGCAATAAGCTTGGCTGTTGCTATGCAACAGGCAGTTAGTGTGACATTACCTATTGATGTAACCTCAAATTCAAAGATTTCATATCTTTTGTTTTTGGAAATTCGTTTTCCTTTTGAATTTGGATTTGATTTGATTAGACCTTAGCATTGACTTCTTAGGAAAAATAGATGGTATTCCATAAAAGTACTAACTATGGTCAAAATTATATGTTGAGGCTGTTAGGTTCTTTGAAAATTTGTTTTGACCTCTCCCCGTCGGATGGTGCGAAGATCCGACGTTAATTACATCGAGATTACTCGAAAACCCTTGATTAAGCGTCATAGCAATCCATGAAAGTAGAAGACATACATCCACATAAATTAAAGAACTCAAAAGGGAAGCGGCCTTTTGGGTCCGATGAGATGCAAACCGATTTGTTCAGGTTGATTTTATTTGTTTGTTGGTTGATTTTTGGATCGACTTGAAAGTCGGTTTTGAGTTTTGGAGTTAAATCAATTTGTTTGATTGATTTGGTTTTGTTGTTTTGGTTTAGTTTTGATTTGCTTAAAGTTTTAAGCATGTTTGGATTTTTTATTTGGTTGATTTTGATCCTTCTGATTTTCTGAATTTTCTGGTTTTTGAGTTGATTTTGATCCATTTTGGGTGTTTGAAGTTGTTTGATTGGTTTCTTTTGAAAAGGTTGATTTATGTCATTTATTTGAATAAGGTTCGGTGGATTTTAAATTAATTTTCAAATTGCTAAAACCAGATTTTTTGAAGTCGGTTAGAATCTGTTTTGGTTGATTGTTCAAATCTGGATTTTTTGGTTGCAGATTTAATTGGAACCTGTTTTTTTTTATTGACAGATTTTTATTGAAAACCTGATTTTTGATGTTCAGTACGGTTCAAAATCTGATTTTTGGCAGGTTATCTGATTTCTTTTTTTATGTTGACAGATTTAGTTGAAATCTGATTTTGGTTTGGTTTGTTTTAAAACCGGTTCAATCTTGTTGAAGATCGGTTGCTTGTTGAACCGGGATGAGTTTCGAGTTTGCTTTCATATTTCTTTAAATTCTGATTTCTGTTTTGACTTTCGAGTTTAATTTTCTGTTTTAAATTTTCTGTTTGAATTTTAAGATTTAGTTTTCTGTTTTAATTTTATGTTTGAATTTGAAGATTGATTTTGGAATGGTTTTAATTTAGTTTGGCGGTTTGCATCGCCTCCGACCCATCGGGTCACTTTGAATGCCCGGTTTCATGCATCGATATGAACATCAAAGTTTCATTTCATTGAAAGATGGGGTGAAGTACATCGGTGTGCAATGTGCTTAGTCCTTCCCCCAATATAGGTTTATCTCCACTACTTTGGAAAAATTTGGCATCACGACGGCATGCCGGCTATTTTTCCCAACTTAGTGAAAATTTACCCATCCAAAATAGCCAGCCTTAGCTTAGCCATATTGGGGGAAGGAACCGCTGGCTACGGGAGCATGCCCGCGCCACCGTCCGGATCGACATTCCGGGGCGGACCCGGGGGGAGTCGTCTAAGGTTGGAGTCCCCGCGAAGGGTAGATCTCCTTAATTTAGTGTAGCTTTCGCATTCTGAATTTTTATTTTGTTCATTTTTTGAAACATAGGCCATGGAGGCCGGTTCAATTCCATTGGCGTTCCGAGCCGGCCTTCAATCTTCATAGGCCCGCTGGGCCTGTCTTGGACTGTCTTTTGGCCGGATGGGCCAGTTGAGAAGCTGCTGCCCTGCTGGCCCTGCTTGGCTGGACCGGCTTGGAAGGCCACCCGGCTATGCCCTTGGCCCGTCGGACGGTTTCCAAGGGGTGCCGGGCCGTCACCTTCAAGCCGGCCCACATTCTGGCTGCTGCCTTCCTGCTTGGAACTCCCTGGACCGCTGCCTTCTCCATGGACCACTAAGGGGTGTTTTGGTATGGTTTTGGATGGGCCGAAATGGGCCTGCACAAAGGGCTATTTTGGAGATCAGATTTGGGACCGGCTTTGGGGTCTGGTTTGGAGACCGGCTGAGGCCTGATTGATGGGGCTCCGGTTGGGGGGGAATGGGCCTGGCGAGGGCCTATATGGACCCGGTCATGAGCTTGGGCAAGGGGCCTGTTCAGTGTGCAGAACTGGGCCGGTTATGGGCCTGTTTAGGGTCTGCGCAGGTGGTTTCAAGTGGGCTGGAACCTGGTCACAAGGGGACCGACTATGGGCCTGAACAGGGGTCAGATCATGGGCCGAACAGAGGGGCCTTGGACCTGGATTGAGGGACGACTTTGGGCTGGAGATGGACCTGGATTGAGGTCTGTTTAAGGCTGATGCAGGTGGGCCGGCAGGGGGGCCTGAACATAGGCTGCGGAGGGGCCTGAACAGGGGTCGGATCATGGGTCGAACAGAGGGGCCTTGGACCTGCTAAGGGGTGCGCAAAGGGGCAGAAATGACCTGCTAAAGAGGGTGTTCAATAGGCTAGAACAGGTGCAGCTTAGGGAATTAAATGAGCTGGGCGAGTTGCTGTTCAATGGGTCGAACAGTAGCCTGTTTGAGGGGATTTCCGTGGGTGAAGCAGGCACCAACAATGGGATGAAATGGCCTTTGGTTGAGCTGCGAGAGGGGCTGAATAGTTCCTGTTCGGAGCATCTTTTTATGGGCTGAAAAGAGATTGTATATGGGGGCCGAACTGGGCATTGTTTAGAGCCTGAATGGTTGGCCGAGGGGGCTTTCAACAGAAGGTACTAAGACCCTGCTATGTGTGGGTCGGATTGGGCCATGGAGAGGGCTGAGCAGAAGGAAGAGAGAAAGACCAAGGGGGTGCCCTTAGAGGGCTACATATTTATAGAATATTGACCCACCTGTTCTTCTCCTTTTCCTTCTCTTCTTCTTGGCCACGGGCAGCAGGTGCAGCAGGTGCAGGGGCACAATTGGCAGCAGATGCAGAGCACAGTCCGGCAGCCTCCCGGCGTCTGAAGCAGCCCCCCCTCTGGCTGGTGGGCCCCCTCTTTTTATAGAGGCTGGAGGGGAGGTGAAGAGCCAGCAGAGGGGCTGAATGGGCCTGGGTTGGTGCGCAGGTGGCAGGTGGGCCAGCTTTGCAGCAGGTGGCAGGTGGTGTGCAGGGGGCAGGTGGTGCCCAGCTTTTTTCTCCCCCCCCCCCCATGCAGGGCTGGATTGGCTGCATGGGGCGGCTGGGGGCTGGGGTGACAGGTGGCAGCAGGATGGGGGTGGTGCACAGCTTTTTTCTCCCCCCCATGCAGGGCTGGATTGGCTGCATGGGGCGGCTGGGGGCTGGGGTGACAGGTGGCAGCAGGATGGGGGTGGTGCGCAGCTTTTTTCTCCCCCCCATGCAGGGCTGGATTGGCTGCATGGGGCGGCTGGGGGCTGGGGTGACAGGTGGTGCGCAGGTGGGTGCTGAGGTGGCAGGTGGGCCAGTGAGGTCTGTTCACACTAGGCTGCAGGTGGGCCTTGGAGATGGGCTGCGCATGGGCCTGTTTACATGGGCCAATTGGGCCAGCTGGAGGCTGCGGCCCATGCTCTGCTGTGGGCTGCGCAGGGCCTGGTTTTAGGATGGGATTGGCTCAATTTTTAGGTGAGATGATGGGCTGCTGATTGGACATCCGTGGACCCCTGATTGGGCCCAATTTGGCTGAATTGTGGGCTGTCCGGCCTGCTCCTAGGCCTGCCCATTTGTCCTCCTCCTTTTTTTTCTCTTTTTTTTTTTAAAAAAAAAAGTGCACGCCAACACCTATATTATCAGACATGTGACATGGATGAGGTGAGGAAGGGCTTGCCTTGCCCTTAGGAGCCCCAGGCAGCCGCTTTGGGTGGTAGAGGTGAAATCAAATAGATATGAAAAAAGTGGGTTTCTAGAGGCCCTGGTGTACCGTTCCAGTGTTGCTGATGATCATTGGAGGCTGCCGGAGGCTGGACCCAGTGCCTCCCCCATTGCAGCGCACCCTTATTGAACAGAGGAGATGAGAGAGGGGATGCATTTGGTTTGGGAGGGTGCATCCACCAATGGCTCCTGAACAGTATCCCAGGGCCTCATTGGAGGATCTGAGTCACCAGAAATGTGTCTCACAGAAGTGGAAGCGATTGCCTGGGTATTCTGGGTCGAGCCGAGACATATAGGGACTACTCACCTCACCTTGTCACTTAGGTGGTTGCCTCAACTGCCTTTGATAACAAAGGACATTACACACGGCAGCTTTGAGATTTCAAGACCACTGCTGGTTGTCACTGTCCTTACCCACCAACGAGGCAATATGGGTAAGATGACTCCCTTGGAGTAACTAAGCAGCTGCGACTTGGATGGCTCTTCTTGATGAAGCAGATCAACAGAGAGCAACCTCATTTAGTCTGCATATCTCATGTGCTTGATGGACACCAGACAGAGCAGGAAGGGGACTGTCAAGGCAGTGATGGGGCTATTTGGAAGAGAACCAGCTTGAATGTGAATAGTGTGAGACTGAGCAGTATCTAGTAGCCACAGGTTTTGGGTATGGTATTTACAAACTGCTTCTAGGAGTGGAGACTGAGTCTAAGACTTTGGCCAATATTTAAAATTTATTGAGTGAGGATCCACCTAAGACTCAGGAGGTCAGGATGGTGAAGAACATCAAAAGAATGGTAGCGTAAAAGATCTGAGAGGTACCATAGAGGCCAGGGTTCCTGTTAGAGTAACAAGAAGATAAAGGAGTGATTCTCAGAATCAAAAGGAGGTGGCCATAAGCATGGTAAGAGCACTTAATAAAAAAAGGAGCAGGTAGGAAGACAACTGGTTGGGTAAAACAGTGTTGATAAGAAATAAGAATCATTTCCTAGATCACTTTTAAAACAACCAAAAATGGAAGCATTTCATTAATTATAAGAAAAGAGTACAAGATGGACCAGGTGAGGTCTGCCAAGATCTATCCAGGAGATTGATTACTCCAACTGCAACAAAACAAACTGCTTGAACGTACGACAGAAACATAAAGGTCTTGACCACCCCATCAAATGAAAAATCATTTATAACCCTTCAAAATATGAGTCAGAACCAAGGAAGGCGGGGTTGCGGGTCGGGAGTTGGTCGGTTGGGCCCAAATGGATCCAAGTCGGCCAGGGTCGGGACCCAGGTCGGGACTTGGGTCGGCCGGGATCGGAATAAAAAATAATAAAATAATAATTTAAAAACACCTATGGGGTCAGGATCTTGGGGTCGGGATCGGGTTGTTTGGCCCAAAAACCGACCGGGTCGGGCCCGAGTCAGGACCCGGATCCCGATCCGGCATTCCATGGTCAGAACATGTGGATTCTGTAGGTCTCAATCTGCTACTACTGCCAATACGGAAGGTAGCAGCTCACTAGAGTATCCAGCTCAGATGCTGGAAGGTTCCTTCAAATCTTCTTTTATTTCCCGGAGCAGTCACCCAACTTTGTGGAGCCTTTTCTCTGCCAGCAATGCTTTGATCCAAATGAAGTTCTCAGAATAGGTCTTCAAGGAGCAGTTTGACAACTCCTCTACTATTTTTCACCGACTTGTCACTTTCACCAAGGATTGGTTTTTTGCTTTCTTGGGGCACTTATCAGATTCATTGGTCTTTCTGGACCGTTTCTTGACCTAGAAGTGTTTAATGTTCGAAGTTGCTTCTCAATTACTACTACCTTAACTGTCAGTCGGATTGTTCTTTATTAGTCCCGTTTTGCATCTTGCTCCTGTATGTTGCTCATTTGGTTTTGTATGTTTCATCCAGCTTGTAGTTTGAATTTTGCATCCCAATGCATGTATTTCTTTTCTTATATATAAAATGAATCGTGACCTTGGTCATCTTTATATATCTCCCACGAGAAAGTAGCCATAGGCAACCACATGGTTTCTTCATATCCTCAGACCACAACCCATTCCACCTATATCAACTCCCTAACACTGTTCTCTACAGGTGAGTGTAAAAAAAACATTAGCACGCATGCCACAGATGCTGAAGGATAATGCATTTTAGAAACAAATGGTTTTGATCCTCCATGAATGATTTGGAAGGTGCAGAGCTTGCTCTTATGAATAACTGAGGCTAGCATAAAGGAAAGCAACTTCTTGTAAGGTCGTGTTGGGGGCGATGTGTTGCTCCAGCGATCATGGGGAGGTGTGTGGTGTTCCAATGTGACTCTCGTTGATCCTCAGAATCACAATGGTAGCCCTCACCATCACCCTGCCAGTGTAGGGTGTGGGAAGGACAATGGCTGGTCTGTGCTGGCTGGTCTGTGGTCTTGAGGAGACGAAGAGGCAGCAATGTTGTGTAAAAAATGAAGGGTATTCCACCAGGCTATTATCTGTGAGGTGTCGTTCACCCAAACTGTGACAAGGTTGGGACAATCATTTGGAATCATGATGAGGGCAAGGCCACCCTCACTTGAGCAATCATACCAGGGGGCCCATAAGTGCTATGCTCAGGCAGTAGCTTCTAGTTGGGCGGGAATTTGTAGGGAGTCAGTGAACATTGGTTCTAGGAGCATGTGGACGTGCTGACAGTGTTACAACAAGGACCATAGGACCTTGGAGTGCAGAGAGAGTTAGCAGTGTAGGATTTGCCTAGATGTTAAGCACAAAAGCTTTTTCTATTCTCACCAAAGGTTGGGGCCGTCATTATCCAATGTTTTTCCGGATTCACCTTGGATGACTTACTCTAGATGTGCATCTCTTGTCTCCTAGTCATTTCTCCTTGATCATTTGGCTGAGGTTGTGAACCTTCTGTCCGATTCTGCTACGTCAAAGCACACCTAGCTCAGTGGTTGTGCAATTGTAGCAGTCCAAAGATAACCTATTTTAGGCGATCCAGAACTATCTCAAGAAGTTCTTAAAGGTCCACTGTCCTACCTATGGCTTTTGGTCACTTTTGACGTTTGCCCCGGCCTCTTCTTTGTGAGAAACAGTTGAAAAAGAGCATATCTAGCAACTGTGGTCAAGAAATCCTTCTTTCATTCGGACAGAGTTGAATTCACCTTTAGGAGGTGATCCTTGGAGTTGGAGGTGGAGGAAGCTCATCCCTCTTGATGCTAGGTGATTTTGTCAGGCTTGCTGGCTTATGCTTGGTTCATTCTGGTATTCTCAACCATTGTTCAGCCAGTGGGAGGTTGATCCATGTGGATTCAAAGTTTCTATCTTGGTAATATGGGAGAGAACTTCTGGTATTGATCTAGAGCTGGTGATGCAATCCTGACTGGGTCATGCGTACGGAAGATGGATTTGAGAAGACTTCATACTATTAGTCGGATTCAATCAACACCGGTATCAAATTTGTATTATTTTAATAATATTATGATTTCATCTATTTAGTAGTCTAAGTTAGGAATGCCAAAGTTAATTGGGCAGCTTAAAAATATTTTAGAATTAAAATAAGATAATATATTTACAATATTTTGAGTTTAAGTGATATATGTAATTATCAAAAAATTTGGGTTTTCTTCAAATTTTGAATCATAGGGGGTCTACAAAAGAACCCCCACCCCCTGTACAATGATATGCCATGGAATGAAAGAAGAAATATTCATTATCTCTCTCTCTCCATCTCTCTCTCTCCCCTATTCTTCATCTTCATCATGACCCATCTACTTCCTCTCCCACACTGCTTCGTCCCCTTCTCCTCTGTTTGCACACCTCCCCCATCTGAGCATCCTGGCCCTCCATGGACCTTCCGAGCACCCCAAAGGCATAAAGCCCTCCCGGCTCCCCATGCAACCCCGAAGCACCCACGACCCCACACCACTCCCCAGGTCCCTTCTCCACCTCTGCCCTCCTCATCCTTCCTACATCCAGCCCTCCTAGCTCCACTGCGACCTCCGTCAGCCCCCATAACCCCCCCCCCCCCCACCCACGCCTTCCGGCTCCCCCGCTACACCCACAGCCCCCTCCCCAAGCCCAAGCTACACTGAACACACACCCCTTCATTTCTAGCTGAAGGCACCCCTGACGCCACCCTGGCCTTCTGGGTTCCTCCACATAGGGGTTTCCAACAGCCGCAGCAGCCTCGGCCCCGCCTGAATCCCACCTCAGCTCCTGCCCTCGATGTCGGTGAAGCAGGCCTACCCCCACAACCCCACCTGACACCCACACCACCTGAACGCCCCACCCCTTCGCAACCCCTGCAGCGCCTCCCTTCACAGATGAAGAAGCTTCACGAAGATGAAAGCCTCCCACCACGTTTAAGTTAAGTTGAACCAGCCCAGCCGACTCACCGAACCAGCTGGTCCGACCGGTTCACTGACCAGTCCATCCAAATCTGACCAGTTCAGCCAGTTCATTGCCCGGTTTGATCAGTTCCTCACCTGTTCAGCTTGGTTTAGACCTTCTTAGCTAGGTTCAAAATCGGTTCAAGCTGGTTCAGTCTGGCTCGGTGCCATCTTAGACCAGTCCAAGTCCAGTTTATCCCAGTCAGATCCGGTTCAGACTTTTCTACCGATTTAGAGCCAGTTTAGACAGCTTCGGTCCTCTCTAGCCCAGTTCAGGTCCCTTTTAGTTCAATACAGCATCTTTCAGCATGATTCCGCAGGTTGTCAGCCCGGTTTAATTGGTTTTCAGCTTGGTTTGGATCCAGTTTGACGTAACTCGATCTGATCAGGATCAGGTATATAGCAGCAATTTGGACATTAGTTTGGACCCATTCATATGAGCAAATGGCTGCTTCTTCATCTCTGTCCCACCTCAGTTGGCAACCCCTTGTGGAGGACTTACAGATCCCGGCATCATGGAGTGGTCTGCAATTATAGAACAACATACGCCAGACTAGTTGGAATGTCTTTCCAACGCAGAAGAAGAGGACTGATCAGTCGGGATTCCATTTTTCAAATTGCTTGGATGCCTAGAACCAGCCCACTAGCCATTTTGGGTGGAGACGACAATTCGACTTCAGGTCGCGTTGAATCTGGGAAGGAGAAGGATCTGGTAGACTGAACTTGCCCGTTTCCAGGAGCTTTGGACCGGACTAGTTCGGTCACATCCATTAGACTAGTGGCTTTGGGTACAGTTGTTGTGGTGTGGTCCCAGTTCAACCCAATAAGCATATTCAGGATGATTTCCTTGGTGGCTCAACAAGTCAACTGCTGTCTTCCTCGTTGAAGCCGAGTAGGACGTCTGTTGATGTTGTTCAGGTTGGGGCAGCCTTTGATAGTGTTGCTAGCATTGATCATCGGATCAGAATCAATACCAGATTGGTGGGTACCAATCCAATCCGAGTTGGGATCGGATCGGCAATCCCAACTGATTTTTTGAAAGGAAAATTGACCCAGTCCGGATCTGTACTTCAAAAAGCCCTAAAAATAAAAATAAAAACAGAATATGGGCTTTGATAGGATTCCAATATGGATGGACCCAATAAGACCTGCTTCCCCAGATCCGGTGACTGAGTGGACGCCGCCGCCGCCGCTGCCGCGGAGGGCTCCATGCTGGTGACGAATTGCCAAAATCGGACCAGAATCGGCTGATTCACCAATTCCGGCCCAATCCAACATGATTCAACCATTTTTAGTCGATTCTGGTGGGAGACCAGGTTGGATTGGTCCTCCAAGCAAAAATCAGATCAAGATCGACCGATCCAATCTGGCCGATTCTGTAATCAATGGTTGTTACTGTTACTGAAGTAGTTTGCCAGTGTAGCTCAGGCTTGGCCGTTGAGCATGCTTGTGTGTCCTCTGAGCATGATGCTCGGGGTATGGAGCTGCAAGTTTCCATGAGGCCTCATGATCCTCCGATGAGCTTCCAATGCTCAGCCATGTCATTGCTCTGTTTTCGTCAACCTCTGATGTTGTTGGGCCTGGTCCCGATCAGGAGGTTCAGTTGCTTGAGTCCAGTGATCATGTTGGAGTCCTGCCGGTAGTTGATGCAGCTGAAATGGGTCCACTTGATCATGTTGGAGTCCTGCCGGTAGTTGGGCCTGGTACTGTTGAGGACTAGGATCTCTTAGTCAATTGGTTGTAACGCTGTAATGCTTAATTGACGACGTACATCCTGCTAATCGGGAATGTCCGAGAGAAGCTAATGGATTGGTACTATCTGATAAGGATATTCTGAGCATCAATGAAATGGTAGGACTGAGTTTTATTGGACAAGAGAAGAGGGTTAAGTTATTTGTGCAAAAGCTCAAGACGGATATGGATCTGCCAATTGACCTAATTATCAATCAGAAACAAATGCATATGAGGGTGGACACCAGGGAGCATAAATTCCTTTCGTATGATGGTTATAGCTTGGACTCAAAGAGAAGAAGAAAAGTGGGAGAAAGATAAAATCATTTATCCATGTGAAATATTGCCAATTGAAATAACAGGGAATCCATGGGAGGGCAAAGCAAGGGGAATTGAGGAACATTGTGTGGTCCAATAGGCTGTGTGTTGGCCCTGCAAGAGACGTAACTCTGATTTCTCTATTGCCAATGATTGTGATAGTCCCAAAACTAAAAATTTGAAGGGGCTTTCCTTCTATCCTTCAGTTAGTATGAGCAGTGGCATTGTAGTTTTATGATTTGCTTGGAGGCACATGTTATTCTCTGTTCCAAACATATTCTTACACTAAGATTTGTATCTATTTCTGACAATAAGTAGTGGTTTTTTGCTAATATGTACCTACCGCTAAAAGATGATGACAAAGTGACTTTCTTCAGTGAGTTGAGGCAGATTCTTCAGGCTTATGTAGGCAATGTTGGTGTATGTGTGGTGATTTTAATGTTGTCAGGAAGCCCGGGGAGAGATCAAAGGAACTGGTGCACTGAATGAACCTTTTCAATGAATGGGTGAACATCATGACCTTATTAAGATCGTGGATGTGGTCTTGATTTTTCTTCGTCTAAACTCTATCACTAAATCTAAGATGGGCAAATTCCTTGTTACCACTCAACGGGCTGAGGTGTTTGGGATTTGTGTACCTTTCCATCTACCTAAGCTGACTTCAGACCATTTTCCTTTGAGCATTTGTTACAGCAGGTCCAAAAAGACCAGCAGAAGAAAATTTAATTTGAGATGGCTTGGTGTAAGAAGCCATCAAGAAGCGGGTTTAGGAATGGTGAAATGAGATCGATATGAATGCTTTTGCCACGGGGACCTTTGTAAGAAAGCCTAAGTATGTTCAGAAATGCCTTTCAATGGGGGTTGAGGCAAACTCAAGACAACATGTTGCAAGGAGGAGAGTGCTATTCACCAAATTAGAAGTTTTTGAATAAGGCGGCTTTTGATAATGCTTAAGTATGAAATATGAAGTTTGAGAACCATTTCTTATATCTGAATATGTTGCGTAGATATCTGAAAACTTAATGACTAAGAATGTTTGATAAAATACCTGAATCTAAAAACTAAATAGGTAAGATTATTTGATAAAATCTCTGAATCTAACAACTGAATATATTAAAAGATCGATTGATGAAACCTCTAAATCTAAAAATTGAATAAGACTATTTGATTCAAAATTTTATATCTGAATCTAGACACTCGATAATAACAAAACACATTCAAACTTTGTCTTCTGCCTCTTGTTCATTTTTCTTTTCTTTTACAATAATTTCTTTTCTGCTTAGTTAAAAGTTGGTTTCGACCACCTTAAGAAAGTAAACTTGCGTACATAAGCTACCCTTGTTTTCCTCTTTTCCCTTCTCTACTGTGGCCATGGGCAAGAACAGCCACAGCAGCAGCTGCTAGATTCGCAGCAGCCACCTTTGCTCCTCTCCATGATATCTCCCTATCTTGTATACCGTATTGCTATCCAAATCAAGTAATAACAACCATTCTTCTTCTTGATACCCTCCTTCCTTTGTCTGACTCTCCTTTCTTCCTAGGGATCTGCCTCCCCCTTTAAGCGGTCACAAAGTGCAATCTAGATTAAGAAGTAAAGCACCTGTAACGCCATGGCCATGGAGAAAGAAGGTAGGCTTCTACCGTCATTCCTCTCTCCACAACAAGACAGGTTTGCCACCTCCAAGTATACAACGCATCACCATTGGCCGGTGCATCACCATCAGCCGGCAATTCTTGGCTGTATCCTCACCCTGGCAGTGTCTCATGCTTCACTGCTCCTCACAACGTGCTATGCATCCAGCAGCAGTTCAAGAGAGAGCCCCTCTGGCAGATAATGTCTGGGTAGCAACCTCTAGGTGCACAGTATGGTGATGGCGACCAAACGAAAGTTCTGATGCATCACCGCCAAACATCTTTAAAGAGTCAAGGATAACGACTCTGCCTACTTCAGCATTAAGTGAATACGCTCCACTTAAAGAGTCAGACAATAACCACTCCTTTTCATTTGGTTAAGATCAGAAGTGAAAAATTTTATCAAACAATTTGAAGATAACCAAGTCCGACCAAATCAGACTAAGACACTGTTGAGCCCAATCAAACGGGCCCTAAGTAAATGATAAAGGGGGTGTGTCTGAAGACCATAAGGCTAAGTGGTTAGCCTTAAAGCAATAGTACAACAAGTAGAGTAATAAAGAGGAAGTCAAATGAAAGCGGAGGTCAAAAGAGTAATGGCTAAAAGATGATAGAAACACAAAATACTTCCATATTCATGCATCTCTTAAGAACAACATGAATTTCTTCCAAACCTTGAACAAATGCCTTCTATGAGGAGTTGTTCACGGAGGAGGATGCATAGCACCCTTTATTGAACTTTGGCAACCATAAGAAATTGACAGAGGAAGAGGCAATGACTCTGGCTAGTAATTTATCAAAAGAAGTGTTGGCAGCTCTCATGCTGATGGATTCATATGAAACCCCTTGTTCTGATGGTTTCTCTGATGGGTTCTAATAGAAGTGTGTTGGCGTCAACTTTTTGCAAAAAAAAAAAAAACAGCAAAAAAGGGGAATGGCAGGGCCGGACCAAGTTTCAGCTGACCCAATCCTTAATTGGTCCAAAAAAGACCTTAATTTGACCCATTGGTGCACCCTCAGCTGGGGCAGCCCTATTTTTGATTTAATTAGATGATTTCCCAGCCCTTGAAGCCCATTACGTACAGCCACATTAAAAGGAGAAGAAGTGGGCCGCAGTCAGCCAAACAGGGCCCAATCCAGTCCACATCAGCATCCACCTCAACTGCCATGTCATCTTTGACCCATTTATGACATGGGGAAAGCCAAGGGTCTGGCCAACGTGGGAGAACTCAAAAGGCAGGTCAAGGAATTACAATCCTAGGGGAATTCAAGGAGTCAAGTGAATCAAAACTGTCTTGGCGAAAGCCAAAGGTCATCCTACGTATACCACCTGGCCTGCCCTTTCATATCCCCCCATCTCCTATAAAAAGAGAAGGGTGCCCAAGAGAAAAGGGAACCAGCTGAAGATGCCGACAGGCTGCCCCTCTGCTGGCTGCTGTGCGCCTGCTCCAGCCCCCCTGCCTGCTGCCAAGAAGGGGACCAGTTGGAGATGCCGACAGGCTGCTGGACTGCAGCCCCACCTGTGCGCCAGTTTCAGCTCTCCTACCAGCAGCCAAGAGAAGAAGAGAAGAAGAAGAGAGCTGCTGCCCCCCTCCTGCCCACGTGCATACCTGCCAGCAGCCAAAGAAGAAGAAAGAAGGAGAAGAGAAGGAGAAGAAAAGGTAGGGGCATACACATATTAACTATGCAGCCCTTCAAGGGCACCCCTTCTTCCTCTTCTAAGTTCTCTTCTCAACCCCTCTCATGGCCTAAACCAGTCTTCATCGTCATCGGCAACCCATGGCCTCAAGCAAAGCTCTTTGCCAACCTCATTTCGGCCAGCCAAGATACCTCTAAAGTTCTAAACAGGTCCATAAACCGCCCCTGTCAGCCCCTGTTCGGTCTCCAAAACAGGCCCCAATCAGGCTCTGTACCAGTCCTCTAATCAGCCCTCTAAACAGGGCCTGTTCAGTCCTCTAAAACCGGACCTCAGCAGGCCCCTGCCCGGTCTCCAAATCAGATCCCTACACAGGCCTCAACCAGTCCCCAAATCAGACCCCAATCTGGTCCCTGCCCAGCACCCGAACCAGGCCCTTGAAATGCCCCTGTGCAAGCCCATTTCGGCCCATCTGAGCCCACCTGAACATACCCCAATCTGGTCCCTGCCCAGCGCCCGAACCAGGCCCTTGAAATGCCCCTGTGCAGGCCCATTTCGGCCCATCTGAGCCCCCCTGAACAGCCCCCAATCCGGTCCCTGTCCAGCAACCGAACCAGGCCCTTGAAATGCCCCTGTGCAGGCCCATTTCAGCTCATCTAAGCCCATCCGAACAGACCCCAAAAACCAGTCCGGTTTACCACAAAAAAAGAAAAGCCTGAAGTCTTCTCCAGCAGTCCCCCTTGTGGCCTTCCGGAAAGATAACAGTTTGTGGTGCTTCAAAAAGAAGAGGACAGCGCTGCGGCATGCATCAAGAAGTGCAAAAACCGACATTGTTCTAGCATTGGTGGGTAGGGGTAATGTCCCAGACCCTTTCGGAATCCGTACGACGGACCGATCGTTTGTTCGACGGGCCCTTACCCTACCATCAAGACAATGGAGGCGCGCAAGCACAAATCCAGCAGGCCCTTCCGGCCCGAAACAGCCCAAGATAGGCCCTTCCGGCCTAAGAAGATTGAAGCCCGGCTTTGAACGCCGATGGAACTCAAAACTGGCACAAGCGGCCTTGACAAAAAAAAAATAATGAAAACAGAAATGCAAAATGCAAAAAATAAAGGAGTAGCACCCTTCCCGGGTACTCTATCTTTTGGACGGCTCCCCCGGGTACGCCTCGAGATGTCGATCCGGACGTCGGCGCAGGCACGCTCCCGTATGCCGATGATCCTTCCCCCAACATGACTAAGTCATACGCTAGCCATATTAGATGGGTAAACTTCACCGAGTTAGAAATTGACCGGCATGCCGTCGTAATGTCGAAATTTTTCTAAACCGGTGAAGAACCTATGTTGGGGGAAGGATCACCTATCATGTACACCAATGTACTCCACCTTCAATGGGGTGAAAGGACTTTAATGTTGACTTGAGATGCATGATTCCGGGCACCGAATGGTAGCTCGATGGGCCGGATGAAATGCAAACCGCCAAACACAATCAATTAACAAGATAACATAAAATAAATCTGAAAATTCAATAAAAAAACAGAAAAATCAGAATTAAACAGAAATCTGAAATTTAAACTTAAACTCACCTCGATTTAACAAAACAATTGAACTTCAACAAAAAATGAACCGATTTTGAATCAAATCAAAAATCAGATTTTGATCAATTCAAAGCATAAAAAAATCAGATTTAAGTCAAATCCGAAAACACATAAAAAATCAGATTTAAGCAAATCTGTGACCTCAACAAAAAAATCAAAATCATTAAATATAAAAATTAAGTGAAAAGGCATCAAACTTCATTTAAATAAACAACAAATGCATAATCTTCAAAAGGAGAACTAAATAAACAACGTTTCAACACCCCAAATGAATCAAACCAACTTAAAATAGAAAATTCAGATCTAGAAAATTCAGATCTAAAACAGAAAATCCAGATTGTCAAATAAATCATAAGCCATAAAAAAATCAATCAAATCAAAAATCCCAACATACTTAAAACTTTTTAAGCATAGCAGAATTAAAACCAAAACAACTTGAATCAATCAAACTCAAAAACAAAACAAATCAAAACCAAAAAAAAACAACAAATCAAACAAATTCACTCAAAACTCAAACCCATAAAACCGGCTCTAAGTCAATCAAAATCAACCAACAAATCAAATGAAATCAACCCCAAACATCGGTTTGCATTTCATCGGGCCCAAAAGGCCGCTGCCCTTTTGAGTTCATTTTATTTTGTTGATGTGCACACCCTCCAAAAATAGGTTTCTACGACGGTTAATCAAGGGCATTCGAGCCGTTGCTCGATGTAAATTAACGCCGGATATTCGCACCATCCGGCAGAGAGGGGTCAAAAATCAAATTTTCAAAGAACCCGAACCTCGGTTCTTATACTTTTAAACTATCACTGGACTATCTAATATTTTTAAGATATCACCTATTTTTCTAGGCAAGTCCGGGGTATCGACAAAAGTCATTCTTTCTCGAGAAGGAAACGTAAAAAAAGAGGTTCACACAAAGTGCTAGAATATTATTAAAAGTGACTTCATGCCTATGGTCAACAAATTCAAGGCAGACCCTTGCTGTACTAGTTTCTTAACTCGTTCTTTGGTCGTGATCCCTGAGAAAGCAGGTCTCTGACATCAAGGATTTGAGACCTATAGGTCTCCATGATTGCAGCCATAAATTTTTGAAGGTTCTTGCAAAAAGGTTAAGCAAATATGTGGAGCAGTTAATCAATCCTTCACAGTCAACTTTAATCCAGGGCAGATATATTCTTGACAGATTTATGGCAACCTTTGAGTGCATTCATGATCAGAACTTGAGGAATAGGGAATGTGTGCTGCTCAAACTAGACTTTGAAAAACTTATGACAAGATAAATTGAAAATGCCTCAGCAAGATTGTGCAGTTATTGGATTTTAATCAGAAATAGATCAACTGTATTCAATGTTATGTGAATACGGCCAGCAGCACATTTGGTTTCTTTGGGAGTTATAGAGGACTCAAGCAAGGTGACCCCATTTCACCTTTCCTATTTGTATTGGCGGGACAAGGCCTTAGTACCATGTGAAAGAATACTCAAGCAGATGATCTAAGAAGGATTGAGGTAGAAGTAAATAGAGTCCAATAACTGTATGCAGATGATATTTATTATTCTCCTCTACTTCCTAGGACAAATGTATCAGATTGAAGAACTTGTTATATTTGCTTGAAGCAGTTACAGAACTAAAAATTAATCATGGCAAATGCAAAATGATCGGTGTTAGCATTCCTAAAGCAGTTAAGAAAAGGATGCAAAGAATATTTTGTATGCCAGGTGATGGGGGACAAGGACCTAGACCTAGGGGTTTTACTATGAAATCAATGCACAATTAAAGAATTATAACAATTTCAATTCAGAAAATCAGAATTGACAGAAATAGGAATCTATACTCAGTTATAACTAGAAATTGGACCAGCAAACAGTCACAATTTAAAGCAATTCAGGAATTTGGCAATAAACAGATGCAATCAGAATAGTCCACACTAACAGGATGAATTCCAAACAATTAATAACCAGACCAGGAAACAAACAGGAAGGTTACTCTATTTCAACAATATATGCCAACAACATATGTAAAAGTGGCTAGAGATCCTACCACTCAAGAGCATGGCAAAATTGATATGGCATAATAGAGAAACAAAATCAATTATGCAAGAAAAAATGACAGATTCAAGAAATACCTTGACACCTTAGGAATAGCAATATTCTCCCCTTTTAAAATGTCCGAAATATACAGATTATACCACCTGTCAGGATTGAAGAAACAGATACCACAATCCAGAGAAATCCATCACAAGAACCAGACCAGCAATGTGAATACCAATTAGGCACAAGACCTGGAATCAGACCTTCCTTATTCTCTTCAAATAAGGTCAGTTGGATGACCTATCAATAGAGAATTTTGATTTAAACAGATTCCGGCATTTTGTATGGGATATACAAGACGCCTGGGTAACCTCGAGGGAAAATGGTCATCACTTTCAGTAAACAGTAACCAATCGGATACCAACAATTTCCAGACAGATTTACTTCTGTTATAATCACAGATAGATGTCCTTCTATCTCATATAAAGCTGTTTCAATCAATCAAAATTTGGATATAAACCAAATTCAGTAACATCATTAGAAGCCAGCAAATCCGACAGCAGACCAATTGATTATAAGCCAACAGATCAACAAATCTCAATGAGCTGAGCTCATTTCCAAACCGAAATGACCAAAGAGACTGGAGGCCGAACCAGTCTGAATATCAGAATTAATCAACATCATGTAAGTTATCGGAACAGGAAAACCAAATCCACCAGCTATTGAAATAACTGGACCAAATGATTGGAGAAGGATCAGTCTCAGATATGTATCATCATTCGAATAATGCTAGAAGATGAGTTTAACTGTAAGCTCCTTCAACAGTGTTCGAAAATATAATATCCATGGAAGAGGAATTCAGAGGCTACCAAACGGAACACAAATCCGGGCAACACTCCTTAGGAGCTGACATACTTCAACCAAATATTGACTTAAACTCACAAACAGTAGCCGAATGTTTCTGTTCAGATCTCAGATCCACGGATCTACTGTTACGAGACTGAACTTAGCATAGTAGGGATAGGGTTTACCGACTTGAAGTTGAAACATCATTCAAACCAGCTGAAAATTCCTTCATACGAGCAGATCGGAACTCCTATTGGACAGAAGCAGCTACGGAAATAGCTTGGAAGAAGTTCCGCTTCAGATCACCCATCGGGGAGGACTTATTCGGGACAATACCTTCAGATGTAGAGATTTCCATCAACCAAACCAACCTCAGCTAGAGATGAGCTGAAGGGGAGGACGATCCAGCTCGGAGGACGAAATAACAGCAATCTCGGTCGCTCGGAATCCCTTCATTCTTGCTCGAACAGAGGGTTTAAGAGAGGGGAAATGTAGATCAGGAGGAGGGCAATGTTTTTCTCCAAAGAAGCTATCGGTTTCGAGCACCGGAGAGAGAGATCGGAGCTGGGGATAGAGGAGCTAAGGTTTCGCCATCGCCGGAGAGAGGGAGGAGCTCGGCTCGAAACGGCGTCGAATGTCGTGAGAAAGAGAGAGTGAACCGCGGGATTAAGTGATCAAAGGGGTAAAAGCGGGAGAAAGAAAGGTTCGCGAAAGCCAACAAAAGTAACAACAGAGGCAAATGTGGAATCAACCATCGATTTCAAATTTCATTGCATCATATCATCCGACTTACAGGTGTGCTCCTATTTATAGGAGTAAAAATAGCAAATGGGTAAGAAATACCCATTAAATGGAAAAAAAACATCAGAAAATGTCGTAAAATGCTAAAAAATACAGAACTTGCATCATAAAATTAAAGAAAAATTACCAGGACATCAGTAATTACTAAAAAAATCACTAAAGTCTCTAAAAATTTCATAAAATTCCCAAGATGCCTCTGAAAATTATTTTGTTCATCATATAGTCTCAGAAAATTATTCTCCCAGCCAAATGGACTCCAGTCGGCGTCTTCTACGCCGATAAGTCTTTTCAAATCGGTCTTTATTTCTGGTGTCCTCACCACCAGGGAGTTCATTTCCTATCAAATATCTGGATTTACCTCAGTTAGATGGTGCATCTAGAGCGCGGGATTGGCAACCCCTTAATCAGAAGGTAGAAAGAAGACTGGAAGGTTGGAAATGAAGACTGTTATCTGCTGGGGATAGAGTGATCTTATCGCAGAGTGTGTTGCAGAACCTACCATTTTATTATTTCTAAATCCTTAAAGTTCCCAGATAAGTTTGTAATAAAATTGGAAGTCTGAGAGCTTCCTTCCTTTGGCATGATAGTGACAGAGGCAAGGGTCTTCATATTGTGAAGTGAAACCAAATATGTAGGAACAAAAAGAAGGAAGGTGTAGGACTTTGCCACTACACTCAATGAACACTGTCTTCTCACTAAATGGATCTGGAAGCTTAATCATGATGAGGTCTCTCTTTAGAGCAAGATAGTTCGATCAAAGAATAGAATAGCTGAGGTCCAAACTTAGATTAGTGACTTTACTATAGGCGGAGACTATCTAGCATTTGAAAAGGCATTCTTCAGAATTGACACTTTTTTCTTCTTCTTCCTCTATTTCTGTTGGCAATGGAAGGAAGATCCTACGTTGGAAGGATCGCTGGGCTGGTCACACGTCTTTTGATCTTCGTTTTTCTAATCTTTACAGAAAAACTATGGACAAGGATGCCAATGTTGGGTTGCACAGGTATGGTATGGCATTATAGGACAACTGAACATTTTCTTTCATAAGGCTCATGAAGGGTAATGAGGTCTCTGAATTGGCAAGCTTGATGAATCATCATAAGAAGTTTAGTTTTGTGAAGAGACATGGGAGACAAGCTGCTTTGTAACTTAAGTAAAGACCTTTCTTACTCTGTGAAGTATGTGTGCACGAGGTTGTCACTGAGGGGAGGCACTGAAGTTTTGTGGTGGAAGGTTGTATGGTAATTTATGGTCCCTTAAAAATCAGGATTTTCCCTATAGAAAATCTGCATAGGAAGGCTTCCAACGAAGTCCTACTTACGGAAGATTTTTCTGATGGATATCAACCAATATGTTTTCTGAGACTCCTTTCCTGAAGACATTGATCACTTATTTCTGTGATGTGATGTTATTGCCTATAAGTGGCATGTTCTGTTTCATAGCTGGAATATTGTGTGGGTTGAACTGGATGTTTTGAGTGAAACAGAAAAAAAACTCTTGAACTAAAGAACCTTTGTTGTGGAACTTTGCTCTGCCATCAATGCTTTGGTCCATTTGGAGAACAAGAAATAGGACATTTGACAACCACTTCGAGAATCCATCTGCTATTCTTTATTTGGTGGCTAATTGTGTTATGGATTAGTTGTTCACACAAGCTGGAAGGACTCCTAGTGACTCCTTTTTCCCAAATAGATTCTTTGTCAGGAAATCCTCCGGTTGCTAGTTGTGGTTTCATTGGAGTGCACCATTTTCTCTACCATCTTGGTAGTCAAGTTGAGTGCTACCCTTCTCCCTTCCCCTATTTTTCAGTTGCTTTCTTTTCTACTCTCTTCACTTGTACCCATGCTTTGAATCAATGAATTGTGAACCTCTGTCACCTTCTAAAAAATAGCTTTCTCTTATGGTCATTAAACCATTTCATTCTTATTTCTTGCTTCTGTAGTAAGCCTTCTTTTGCAATTTTCCCAAGGAAAAGTTGAATCATTGATGAAATATTCTTCTCCCAAATTGTAGATACCCACTACTAATAGTCCAACAAAGCTAAGCTTCTTGGACACCAACCAAGCTGACCTTTATACAGCCACTAAAACTCCAACAGCACTCACTCTAGTCCTACTCAATCAGCAGGAGTTGTCATTTAAGAAAGGTCTTCATTCCTCATCTTTCTTAAACAAAGCTTCATAGAAAGACACTGCAGCTTGTCCTATCATGTTTGTCCTCCTTGTGTCCACATCATTAATGTTCAGTGATTCTAGAAGATTGTGTTTTCTTTCAAACGATGCCATAGTATAAAATAAGCATGTATTTCTGTCCCCCTGTTTAAGCCAAGTTTATTTAGTTAATTTTTCACATTTAACAACCTCCATCTCATTCAAGTAAATAAATTCCTGCTTAGCAAGCATCCGTCTTCCAGATCAGATTGCACAAGGCTTTGGCTATCATTCAATTTGTCAGAAACTTCTAACTTGGCCGGTAAACATATGCTCATTTCCCCTCTGGTTTTTCTGTTCCTTGCCTCCCATTTTTTTCAACTTTACTCAGCATTTTCAGTTTTTTAATCCATCTAGTGGTGACAACACCAGCACAGCATCCAAAGAACACAAAACTGGAGAAGATCCTCAAATCCTGCTCCAAACAGGACCCACAAGGATCCAACAAAGTCAGACACATCTCTTGGCCCAGCCGGGTAGTCGCCGGAAGACCTTCAATCTAGGATTCCGCTGCAGGCAGAACTGCAGTGCTGCACAATCAATGGGCCCTGTCTCCAGACAGATGGAGAAGAAGACAAGCCCCATCCAATGCTGAAGCCCCTTTCTTCAGCCAGACCAATCAAAGAAGCCCGCTAGACCGGATCTAACATGGCAGATTACAAAGGTGCTTAGCCAAACCAGCCCAGGTTCCCACACCACCCAAGCCGGACATGAATGACTTGTTGGTCTCAGCTCACTACGACTTATGCTAACCGGATCCTTCTCGCAACGGGTCCTCGGAGACCCAATAGCACCTCCTTCTCACCCGAAGTTGCCGGCGTCCCAATTGCCTCCAACTCAGGCTGACATCCCGCCATGATCGCCAGTACCTTGCAGCAACCATCCAAGGGAGGAATAGCAACTCCTTCCAAAACATAAATCCGTTCTTTATGAGATTTAGAATTCAAAATCTCCTTATCCAGGGCCTACATCAATCAGGTGAGCCCCAACCACATAATTGGGCTTAGAAATTCTAACCAGACAGAAGAACTGATGGACTTTAGCCACTAAACGCATATATTTCTCAAGGCTCCTATAACATCTTTCTCCATTACAAGGCATTCAATGTCAGATTTCACTGACAGAAGAAGATTGATCGGCCGAACGACGGACTGCACTGCTGCTATCAACCAAGCAAAAGGTGGCAAGCCAGACAAGCTAAACCAAACAGTCTTTCTCTCCCCATTAGCCAATCTTTCGGTAAAAGCTCATCGTAAGAACAAGAGCATCATCCGGTCCAGAGCTCCAAATGCTCCATCCACCACTTCATTGTGCCACTTAGTAAACCAATTGCTTCTGATCACAAATTCTGCTAACCCTGCCTAACTGATCCACCATGATCATGTATTAGGCCAGAGCTTCTCCTGTGCTGTTCTTACTCCTTCCACCTACTCCCTTCAGTAGCCTGAAATCTCCTCAGTCACACAACTACCAATCCATCTCTGTTTTGTATCCACTGCCAACATACAGGGAACAATCATAGGTGGTCCGCCTCAACAGACACAAGAGCATCTCTTTTGGCGGTGGCAATCTTAGGCACCCAGCACCTACAGTAAAAGCTTAAGTGTCCAACCCACCCCAACAGCATCGACAGACTAGCCCATTCCTTCAGGAACAAACAAAGTGGCCTAGAGACGGATATCTCCAGCAATGCCTCAGCCTCCCACGGGACCATACACAAAACAACTAGCAGGTATTCCTGCCCATCGACTCCAAGAACCATGGGGATGAGGACATCCCATAGGGACCAGGTAAACAGAGCAACCACTGGAAATAGAAGAACCCTGTGAAGCACCTCCCACCAGCTGCCCTGGCAGCCCCACTCTCCCCCTCCTAAAAACCTCTGACCACCTCCACCCTGGGAGGGACAACCACGGAAACCTGAACCACAGTTAAACATACCTCCAAGATCACTGGAGCAACCCATCCTCTTTATCTCTTCTCTAATATCCAACTGTCTCCCAGAATAGTATTCTATTTCCAACAACAATTTCACTTAAAAGGGTGGAAGAAATGGCTCACTCTCTTGAGACTTCACCAAACCCCAGCCCCTGTATAAGGACATTGGACGGCTTCCACCCAAATTTAGTAAAGGAAGGTCCCCCTACTTGGCTGTTCAGAGGGCTTTAAGCATGGCATTTTCATTATGTGTAAGAATGCTTATGGTCCTATTTCTAAGAGCCATTTTATTGATGTGGCTTGCACAAGCATCTACTATTAATTGATAAAATTGTGGTACAACCCACTCCTTAAAAACAAGTATGTGATCTCCATCATAATGAAAGCAACATTTTTTGTGCTTGTTTGCAGGGTTTAAAAAGAATAATGAATAGATTAAAGTATCCGCGCTAACCACACTGTTCCTGATTGATTACAAGTTACTTTTACGACCAAATCCTTTTGAGACATCCATTAAGGTTAAGAAGTAGTTTTAGAGGGTACCTTGCTCAAGCTAGATGAGCCTGGGACTCTGTGTGAACTTCTTTTTTTACGTCTGTTCTCAAGAAATAAAGATTTTTGTCGATACCCCAGACTTATCTAAGAAAATAGGTGATATCCTAAAAATATTAGATAGTCCGGTGATAATTTAAAAGTATAAGAACCGAGATTCAGATTCTTTGAAAATTTAACTTTTGACCCTTCTCCGCCGGATAGTGCGAATATCCGGCGTTAACTTACATCGAGCAACGGCTCGAATGCCCTTGATTAACTGTCGTAGCAACTTGTTTTTGGAGAGCGTGCACATCCACAAAATAAAATGAACTCAAAAGGGCAGCGGCCTTTTGGACCCGATGAAATGCAAACCATTTTGTTTGGGGTTTGTTTTGTTTGTTTGTTGGTTGATTTTTGATTGACTTATAATCGGTTTAATGGGTTTGAGTTTAAATGAAGTTGATTTGTTTCTTTTGGTTTCGGTTTGGCTTTTTGGTTTGTTTTGTTTTCAATTTGTTTTGATATTTTTTATTTTTGATATGCTTAAAGAGTTTTAAGCATGTTGGGATTTTTATTTGGTTGGTTTTCTGAATTTTCAAATTTCTGAGTTTTCTGTTTTAAGTTGATTTTTGACAAGCTTTAGATGTTTGAAATGTTGCTTGTTTGGTTTCTTTTGGAGATTAAGCATTTGTTGTTTATTTAAATGAAGTTTGATGCCTTTTGAAATGAAATTTTCAGATTTTACAATTCTGATTTTTTTTTGATTGAGTTCACAGATTTGCTTAAATCTGATTTTTTTGTGTTTTCATATTTGACTTAAATCTGAACTTTTTATGTTTTGGATTGATCAAAATCTGATTTTTGATTTGATTCAAAATCGGTTCCTTCTTTGTTGAAATTCGGTTGTTTTGTTAAATCGAGGTGAATTTAAGTTTAAATTTCAGATTTTTGTTTAATTCTGATTTTTCTGTTTTGTTATTGAATTTTCAGATTTATTTTATGTTATCTTGTTAATTGATTGTGTTTGGCGGTTTGCATTTCATCCGGCCCATCGAGCTACCATTCGGTGCCCGGAATCATGCATCTCAAGTCAACATTAAAGTCCTTTCACTCCATTGAAGGTGGAGTACATTGGTGTACATGATAGGTGATCCTTCCCCCAACATAGGTTCTTCACCGGTTTAGAAAAATTTCGACATTACGACGGCATGCCGGTCAATTTCTAACTCGGTGAAGTTTACCCATCTAATATGGCTAGCGTATGACTTAGCCATGTTGGGGGAAGGATCATCGGCATACGGGAGCTTGCCCGCGCCGACGTCCGGATCGACATCTCGAGGCGTACCCGGGGAGCCGTCCAAAAGATAGAGTACCCGGGAAAAGTGCTACTCCTTTATTTTTTGCATTTCACATTTCTGTTTTCATTTATTTTTTTTTACGTCAAGGCCATTTAGGCCGATTTTGAGTTCCATCGGTGTTTCTAGCCGGCCTTCGGTCTTGTAGGGCTCGGAGGTCCCATATTCATTGTTTACGGAATCGGTGGAATCGGACCGATTCCGACCGATTCCGGAATCGGATCGGTGGATTCCGATCCGATTCCATGCGGAAGGACCGATTCCGGCATGAATTCCGCGGAATCGGTCGGAATCGGTAGGAATCGGTCCGGAATCGGCCGGAATCGGTCCGGAATCGGAATCGGAATCGGAATCGGATCGTTTTTTTTCATTTTTTGCTATTCCAGTCGGATCGGCCAGAATCGGTCCGAATCGGCCGGAATCGGCCGGAATCGGTCCAGAATCGGTCCGAATCGGCCGGAATCGGCCGGAATCGGTCCAGAATCAGAATCGGATCGTTTTTTTTTTTGCTTTTTTTTTACCGATTCTGGATCGATTTTCTTCCATTGAATCGGTCGGAATCGGTCCGATCCGATCCGATCCGGATCGAATCGGTACCCACCGATTCCGATTCCGATTCCGATCCCGCGATCCTTGCCCATATTGGACTGATCTTGGGCCGGAAGGGCCTGCTGGATTTGTGCTTGTGCGCCTCCATTGTCTTGATGGTAGGGTAAGGGCCCGCCCGGACAAACGATCGGCCTGTCGTACGGATTCCGAAAGGGTCCGGGACATCACCCCTACCCACCAATGCTGGAAATGGGCAGTTTCTGCACTTCTTGTTGCATGCCACAGCGTTGTCCTCTTCTTTTTGAAGCACCACAAACTGTTGTCTTCCCGGAAGGCCACAAGGGAGACTGCTGGAGAAGACTTCAAGCTTTTCGTTTTTTGAGGTAAACCGTACCGGTTTTTGGGGTCTGTTCGGATGGGCTTAGATGAGCCGAAATGGGCCTGCACAGGGGCATTTCAAGGGCCTGGTTCGGTTGCTGGACAGGGACCGGATTGGGGGCTGTTCAGGGGGCTCAGATGGGCCGAAATGGGCCTGCACAGGCAAGGATCGCGGGATCGGAATCGGAATCGGGATCGGTGGGTACCGATCCGATCCGGATCGGATCGGATCGGACCGATTCCGACCGATCCAATGGAAGAAAATCGATCCAGAATCGGTAAGCAAAAAAAAAAACGATCCGATTCCGATTCGATCCGATTCCAGACCGATCCGGACCGATTCTGGCCGATCCTGGCCGATCCGACTGGAATAGCAAAAAATGAAAAAAAGATTCGATTCCGATTCCGATTCCGATCCCGACCGATTCGGCCGATCCGATTCCGATTCCGATCCGATTCCGATCCGATCCCGACCGATCCGGCCGATCCCGACCGATTCTGCCGGAACTTTTTTCCGGATCGGTCCTTCAGCCAAGAATCGGATCGGCAATGGCCGATCCGATCCAGGAATCGGCCGATTCCGATCCGGATCGGCCGATTCCGTGATCTATGTGCACAGGGGCATTTCAAAGGCCTGGTTTGGGTGCTGGGCAGGGACCAGATTGGGGTCTGTTTTGGGGACCGGTTGAGGCCTGTGTAGGGGTCTGATTTGGAGACCGGGCAGGGGCCTGCTGAGGTCCGGTTTTAGAGGACTGAACAGACCCTGTTTAGGGGGCCGGAACAGGGCCTGATTGGGGCCTGTTATAGCTCTGTTCAGCAGGCCAACAAGGGGGCAGAAATGGGCTTTTAGGTGGTCCGAACAGGGGCTGATAGGAACCATTTTTTTGGGCCATGGGTTGCCAATGACAAAGAAGGCCAGCATAGGCCATTGGAGGGGTTGAGAAAAGAACTTAGAAGAGGAGGAAGGGGTGCCCTTAAAGGGCTACATAGTTAATATGTGTATGCCCCTACCTTTTCTTCTCCTCTCTTCTCCTTCTTTCTTCTTCTTTGGCCGCTGGCAGGTATGCACATGGGCAGGAGGAGGGCAGCAGCTCTCTTCTTCTTCTCTTCTTCTCTTGGCTGTTGGCAGGTGCAGGTGCAGGTGCAGACGTACAGCAGCAAGCAGAAGGGCAGCAGGTATGCCAAGAAAGGGAGCAGCAACCGGCAACCTGTCGGCGTCTTCACCCATCCCCCCTTTCCCTTGGGCGGTCCTCTCTTTTTATAGGAGATGAGGGGATATGAAAGGCCAGGTGGTGGTGTACGTGAGAGGCCTAGGTGGGGTGGTTAATAGGATTTAATTTCTTGAATTTCCCATGCTTTAATTCCTTGACTGACCCTTGAATTCCCCATCTGACCAGTCCCCTCAGCTTCCCCACGTCATCAATTGGGCATGGTGACCTGGCGAATGAGGTGGCAGGTGAGCTGGCAGTGCTGATGTGGCCTGGATTGGGCCCTGTTTGGCTGACCGCAGCCCACTTCTTCTCCTCCTTATAGGCCTGTGCGTAGGTGGGCTATGGGAGCTGGAAAATAATTATTTTAAAATCAATAGGGGTTGGGCCAGCTCGTTCTTGCGCCAATGGGCCACCCCATGGTTTGCCTTGGCCCAATTGGGGGTCGGCCCAACTAGAATTTGGCCCGGTTCAGTCAATTCAGGACCTGATTTGGTGCAATTAGGGGACTGGACAGTTGGAGCTTGATCCGGTCCTATTTTCCTTCTTTTTTTTCTGCCTTCCTTTTTTTATAAAAATCTGACGCCAACAGACTCATAATTTTCCCTTATACCTAATAGATGTGTATAACATGCATCAACATCTACACATATCTAACGGGATGAGAGTGAATTCCACCGTACATAGACATCTTGTACACTGAACTCGCAACACAAGAAGCTACGCAGGAAGGGCAAGAAGAATGAGAGGCCAGACATGTAGAAGAAATATGCTTGAAAGACTTAATGCCAAATTTCCTTAACATTCCTTTGGTCAAGTAGTTGTACATTAACACCTACCCACAAGTATTCTTCCCCTTGGTAGCTTGCAAAATAACGAACAATGTTTGGATGACTGCACTGCTGCAACATTTCGATCTCACCACGAATCTCTTCATAGCCTTCTTCCTGAACATAAGATTTTCAGATAACAAAAGCATGGCTTTAAAGAATAAAAGAAATAAGATAACAAATGCATAGCTGATGACAACATGGAAATAATGTTGATGAATATAACATGAATGTAAAGATCTTTCTCTCATACATATTTTATTACTGCTAACAAAGAAAATATATATGCATGTATAGTTACATAAGTATCTAAATGTGACCAACCATTAAATAAAAGCCTGCATAATACAGAGCTTTTACTTTCTGCTGTTTCCACTGTCCACATCTTGATATAGCATATAAGCATACAGAAAAAGGTTGAAAATCAGTGCTTTAAACCTGACAAGCCTTAATATTTCTCCACACAACAAATCCAAGAACAGAAAAAAATCGTATCTATCTAAGACTCCCTTGAAGGCAACTGACGGTTCAGATTTGAAATACCAGACCAAGAACCCTAGAACCTGATTTCCAGCACAATAATAAGAGGAAAAGGGACTAAGTGATCAGCTTCACCCTTAAAAACCACAGGGTAAGGCAGCTATGGAAACAACAGCATCCCAGCCCCGTTTCAGTAACTTTGGATGGTGTAGTCCCTTCCTTCAGTTCCTTGTCTTTTCCTTCTCGTTGCTGGCTCTGATACCTTGTTAGAATATAAAACAGGAAGAAAAGGTAGCATGGAGGTGCAAAAGACTATATTAGAGATTACATCCCAGCCCAATCTCATATTTTAACTAGTAAAATCCCTGACCTTTATACCCTCAGGTAAGATAGAAGGTTATGATAGAAATTAATGATAACCAAAAAGCCAATCAGCCCAAAAAAATCAAGACAGGACACAAGAAATTGGATCCAGTGGACTAATGAGCACCACCTCTCAACAAATCAATGATGAAACTAAACCTGCACCACCTTCCTCCCTTGTTTTGCTCACATATTTCAAAAAGTTCGGATAAATCTATTTGCCTAAGACCTCCTTAGCAGATGAAATTAGCTCTTAAGCAAGGATTACGGGATAAGATCTAGGCACCAGGATAGAATTGGCATGATCAGCTGATCTAGAAGAAGCTGATGATAAGCCTGATTAAGCTGAAAGATCCTGGTCAACAAAACTCTGGGATTGGGCAAGTCAGGCACATATTTGGTATGACCCCAGCCAATCCTGGGCAGCTGGGCCGGCAAAGCCAGTTCAGCCAGATTTGCTGATCTGGCTGATCCTGGGACTGATTCCAGTGGGTAATAATGCCAGAAACATGCCTGGAATTGCCAATTCCGATGCATATATGTCCATTCTGCATTCCATGCTCTCTTAAAGAATTGTTCCTTTGCATATTACAGTTACAGAAAGCATACAGCCAGACTAAATATAAATCCACCTACTAGCTGCTGAAATAATACTTTCCTTCCATCCTTCAGGTTTCCAAATTTTCCGATCAGCATTTACAATTTACTTTAAGTTAAAGGCAACTCAAATACTCAACTGGACATTACCCAACAAGGCCCAAGGGTTATGGAAATAATAGCAATTTCCTATGATATTTAGAGAAAATTTATATATACATAAGAAACTTCTCAAGAAAAGCTTTTCCTTTTGCAGTGGCTTGGCAAAGAGGTAATCCCTACTGTTTTCTATAAAGTGCATGATACTACTTTCATAATGAAAAGAATGTAATCCATTGTAAATTTCTAAAAAGAATGTATCAAAAAGAGATACCTTCTGAATTTCAGATGAGACAAAAACAAGTGAGCATTAGAGAATAATTGCATCACGTGGATAGCAAATATGTAATCAATGAAGATATTAGAACAGTGTTTACCCCTTCAGACAATGATATCACTTTGATGGCAACCAGTTCAGAAGTTTTTATGTCTCTAGCCTTGTAGACAGCTCCGTACGAGCCTTTGCCTGCCAATCCCAGAACGTCAATTGAAATAGAAGATATTAGCATTGAACAAATGAATTAGTAAAATAATGAACTTAACCTTGCAGACACCATACTGCACTTAAGTTTACTTCTAAAGCAACATGTACCACTAGTTAGTAGTCATTGTTAAAGATTTTAGAAGATCAATCTCACTCTATAACTAACTTCACTGTAAGTAAATCAACGATGACTCCACGGTATTTCCAAAAAATAGAAGTGACTTAATAAAAGTTTTAATTTATTCTAATTTTTTATTTTGTGTTCTTCCTCTATTTCTTCAACTGGATTGCAGGGAAAGGGGCAAAGATTGCGAGAAGGGTAGGGTACGACACCAGAATCAGTCCAGCAGCAATAAAACCTGATCAACATAATGGACAACTCAGAAACTAGTTTAGCATGGAGCACAATGAATGAAATCAAATGGAAACAAAGAGCCAAAGAAACTTGACTCAAGGAAGGAAACAAGAGCACCAGATACTTTCACATGACGGCTTCATTTTCTTTCTTGAAGGTGCCAAAAGATGTGAACACTATTCATCTATAAATGTAATACAAAGAGTACAAAGAAAGCTACAACTTGTAACTACGTGAAAGTAGAAAAAGACAGCAACAAGCATCTCAAAAGAAGTAAAGCTGTGCCTTCAAGAGTGCAACGGATGGATCAGTTAGCTTCACTAGATAGTCCACGGATTTGGGACTGATGTTGGCTGAGGATACATCTCCAGTATAGTGTGTTTCGGACTTCTGGCATTTTTTGGTTCATGGAATGCAGTGGACTTAGTATGGGGAAGCTGATCACAATGGAGGTGGGAGCCTTAAATGATCCAGCACTGTAGCACTTGAAAGTAGGGATAGAATGTTGTTCTTTTGTCTTGGCCAGTCAAAACTGAAGTTAATGTATGAGGTATTCTTTGTTGGGCTTGGACCTCACCAATTTAGAATGGATCAAGAGATGCTAGTGACCAAATTCTGATGACTCCTACAACATCAATGTCACCAGAGCCAGAGAAGACGGATGCTCTGTTTTAAAATGAATGCTAGTAAAGACAAAAGATACAATTAAATCTCCTACCTTTGCGGAGTGTCTTGCAAGGAAGATTATGAATAAGAAGTGCATATACAAGAGCTCATTGGAAACTCCCTACCTAGTTTGGAGGGACATTCCACAAATCTGTTCCAATGGTCCTGTGGGCAGAGCATTAGCAGGCAATCAGGTAGAAAAGATGATGTGGCATTTAGTCTTAACAAGTTGGAGAAGGCTTGATTTGAAGGGGTTGATCAGGGATTCAGGATCCACTTAACCTAGTTCTTGAACCAGTTGCTAACTCAAGGGCGGAATCAGTTGAACACTAGGACCATTGAATCCAAATCGGAACTTGGATCAATGGGTCCCGATTTCAATCCAATCCAAATCAGATTGATAGAATTCGCCAATTCTCAAGAAGAAATTCCGATTTAGCATTGGTCTAGATCGGTCCATTTTTTAAAAATGATTTAAAATTAATAAAAAAATCAGTAAAAATTATAAAAAACAGCAAAATTATAAAAAATAATAAAAAAGTAAACTAACATCCAAGTACACATATATCTCTTTTTAAAAAGTATGAAGATGAGTACGCAATTGCATATCAAAAATTCAATAACAAGTACATGGTACAGATGAAAGACTCAACAAGTAGTACTTTAATCTCACCAATATCAATGATAAGTGTCATGTGGATCCTCATTGCCTCTTTCTAAAGTCCCCATATCCATATCCAAATGATTATTGGGTTATCTCATTAAAGTCATCATGTCCGTCCAGTGGTGGATGCATAGATGGAATACAAGCCTACAATGCACATAGATCTAGCCCATCTAGATAACATTGTGTTGTGTACCGATAAAAAAAACTCATTTGTGCCCAATGTTGACTTCGGCTACAAAGATATTGACGTTGGCTCAAATCATCCTCACTCGCTTCACTTATATGTGCATCTATATATCATCACCTCCACCACCACCTCCACCCGAGCCTCCTTCATGCTGTTGTGGAGTTTCGGCAATTGCTGCTTAGTCACTACTTCTTGAAAGGGGGGTTTTGTGTACTATCATCTAGACTCATAACTTTTCTCCTAATTTCTAATTTTTCTTACTTTCCAACTTCTTTAACATGCAACATACCTCTATGTTGCTAGACCTTCTTCAAATGTTCAAATCCTCCAAACTTACTTGTAATGTAAATTGTCTTCTGTGAATTTTTTTGTCCTGAAGGAGTTGGAGTTGGATCTGGAATTATTGTTGGTTGTGTTTGTTGTTGAAGCTCTTCTTCTTCATCCTATACATTGTCAAGTTTCCCTTCGGCCCATGCACGTTCATTTAAGTCGAACTCTAAAAGTGGTCTTCCATCCTTGTCCTTCATCTAAGGTGCAAGTAGATGATCCCCTTGGAAAAAGTATTCCAAGTCAACATCTGCAGTCTCTTGTCATTCTGCTTCAACTATTTGCTTATATGCTACACTTACAAGTCTAGTAAATCCTTCTTCTGATATTCTTTGCCACTTTTAATATATGTGATCTTCAATCGCATGTTGTAGTGACAAAAGATTGATTTATCTAATATGTCACTTTTTTACATATTCCTCATGTTTGTATATCTAAGATTGAACATGCTTCGATTTCTCTCACATTGTGAAGAACTTATGTTTTAGCTCAATATCTGAATAGTAATAGCCGCAAGTGAATTTCATCCACTTCTAGTGTTCACTTGTATCTGCCACTCAACTACAAGAATTGAGAATAACACATAAACATCATAAGTCTTCTAGTCCACAACTACTATAAGTCTATAAAAAAATAAAAAAATATGTTGTTGTATCATATCAAGAGTAATTATGTCATATGGATGTGTCAAACATGGATCGAAGTAAACACCAATTCACATCCTATGTGATTGTATCTAAAATTAAAAGAAAATATTAATAAATATTCAAAGAGAAAGTCATAGAAAAGACATCTTTAGATTTTTTTCACATACATCTAACTCAGCTTCTACTCTATCTTGTTGAGTTCTTGATAGACATTGTATAACTAATAATGAACCCCCCAATCACCTTAGCATTACAGCACATTTGTCCTCCATATTGCATCATTGGATTTAAAAAATATCATATGCCAATGCATTGATACAATTAAGCTATTGTTCTATTTTAAGTTGACAAAAGAAATGAATTATAGCTATTGACAATTATTTGATGTATGAGCATTATGGTAAAAGTGTCTCATCCTAGCTATTACCTACAATCTTTCACCACTTCTTATAACCCTTTGAATGTTTCTCTTTTATTTTCATCTTTGCTTTGTCTAGTGTATCGTATGCAATCTTTATCGTTTAAATGCACAAGTCTCAACACTTATACAAGAAGTTCTATGATGGACAAGTAATAATGAATCCTCTCTCAGAAATGAGTATTCATTATTAGATGCTCTATCTTGGCCAATATGTCATAGTGACCCATTTTGTTATGCAAGCCAGTCATGTACTAATGTACATGATATACTCAATCGAATTAATAAAATTTAGACAAAAGCACTTGTTACGGTTGAAATCTTTGCCAATTATTTGTGGATAAGGGGTATATTGTTACTAGTAAAGATTACTCCCTTGAAACCATGGTATGCCGGGTCGCGACCCGGGTCGCGACCCGGCCCCGACCCGGTCGGGTTTAGGCTCGGCCCCGACCCGGTCTCAAGACCGTTGCCAACGGTCTTGGGGGGGCGCAGCCCCCCCATTCAGCCCCTTGGGGGCTATTTAAAGCCCCCAAGGGGCTCTCCTTACTCCCACCCCCCCACTCTCACTCTCAACCTCTCATTTGTGCTCTCATTGCTCTCATTGCTCAAATTTTTTTCTCATTTACTTAATTATTTCATCAAGCATTTCATTAGTTCATTTAGTATATTTATTTAATATTAGTTCCATTGATTAGTGGGTTAAGTAGTTTATTCTTTTTAATACTTATTTGCTACTTGCATAGTTAGTTACCTAGAAGATTAGTTAGATATTTAGTTTAGTAGTTACTTAACACATCATTAGTAGTAAGGAATATTAATTACTTACTTAATCCTATATTTAGTTAATCATTCAATTTATATAAATAAAAATATACTTACATTAGTAGTCACTAATTAAGGTTATTAGCTATTTAAATAATTAATTACTTACTTAATTAATTATTTACTTAAAAATGTCTTCCAAGCCAAACAACCCAAACTACCGGCGCGACCGAGTGATCCGGCTTGATTGCATTGCAATTTGATCTCCATGGCAGAGAAAAGTGCAATGTAAATATTCGCGACAAAGTAATATTCGGTGGTATTTATCGTTTAAAATTTCATCTTGCAGCATGAAGGGAAATGTTCTTCCTCGCACACGGACTCCGCCGAGGTCGTAGCTCAATTTCGTAGGCACTCTACAAGCGATGGAGCAAACGAAGGGAACTAGCAAAAGACATAAAGAGACCATCCGAGAAGAATTGCAACAACCGGGGAGACGATCCGTACACATTTACTAACCGACAAGAGAGGTTTGGATATTTTTGAGACGAAGAGTACGAAGGGTAATGGGAGGTGTTACTCATAAACGTTGTTCATTATTCTATTTTAAAGGATAATTAAGTAGCCTCGATACTTAAATGTTTTTTAAAAAGATGAACTCTCACGAGGATGGAAGAAGTCGAAGATCATTCGCCGAGGAAGACTTCTGCATAGACATAGCGGCCGAACGACGGGTCGGCGGGTCCGGTGCCGGGAGTGGTCGAGGTAGCGGAAGAGGATCCAACAACCAACCGCAAGATCGGTGTTCACGATCTCACACAAGACGACGGCATCCAGAGGTCCCGTGGATCCCGTAATCACCGTACCACGACAACGTCAAACAACAATCACGACGGCAACGAAGAACCTCAAATTATGTAAGGATAGGGATCTGGTCGGCAACGCGCGTGGTTCTTTCTCACCATTACGCATTCCGCAAATGCCGCGAAGGGACCATACTACGAGAACACGCATCGACACGATCGCGTACGTCGAGGGGAGTGCTCGGTCCAAACCCAAAGGAGATATACAATGTATATCTTCCCTAGGTGCAAGAAACAAAGAAGTACGCGTGCGGTCATTCGAACGCATCCTAGGAACGAGGCTTGCACGTTAATGACCGACGGATGGACTGGTAATACGATTTTCTTTTACTTGTTCATATTATATGTATTAACATTCTTTTTTGGTATAACTTAGTTAACATCTTATACTTAACCGGTATTACTAGGAAGACTATGATTAATTTCCTAGTGTACAACAAGCACGGCCTTTTCGGAAGTCGGTCGACGCATCGACAAAGAATGCAGTATCTTTACCAATTGATAGATGGAGCGATGAAGAAATAGAGAGAGCCGGGTAGTTCAAGTAGTCGCGTACAATGCGGCGGCATACAAAGCGGCCGGTCGACGCTTGGCGGTCAAAAGACCAAAGTTGTATCGGGACACCCCGTTCCGCCCACTTCGTAGATTTCGATGTTGGAGGATATATGCAAGGATCCTCAAACAGACAGTAGTTAAGCTCAGCTCAGCTTTATTTCTTCATTTATTTATAACCACAACTTTGTCCTAGCACTTATGAGGGAACACAGCAAGGGGCGAGAGTTGTTACGGCCCAGTGCAACCCGGTTGGCGTCCCACTATATTTCCTTAGAAAGTTTATTGAGTCAAAGGAGAGCTCTAAGTCAAATGGGCATTTCAACGGTCAGGGTAGTCGGATGGCTAGATGTAACCCATCGGATAAGAGAAAGGGGAGAAAAGTAGAAGAGACATAGAGAGTGGAGATTTTTGGAAAGTTGTAAAGAAGACGTTAGACATCGTCCAACCCATAGTAAAGGTACTAATGATAGTTGACGGAGATAGAAAAGCGTATACGGGTATTTATACGACGCGATTCGAGAGAGCTAAAGAAGAAATCTCCAAGACCGTGTCCGACTTCGCCGTGGTGGGATATTACGTAGATCGTCGCAGGGAGCGTACATTACATCAACCCATACATGCAGCAGGTATATTTTTCTTAAACATTTACTAATCTTTTTATTAATCAAAGTCGTGATAACTTGTTTACTAATACTATTTGTTTCGTAGGTTACTTTTTCAACCCAAGACATCGCTATAGTCCACATTTCAAGGCGACGAACGAGCTATTGGGGATGACGCGAAGAGCGTCATCCGACGGTTGCTCGGTGACGACGACCGGCTATTATCGCTCACAACAAGATGTATGATTACAGAACGCGGAGTTTTCACTTTGCGACGAGCAGAGTTGAACGAGCCGCGACGATACTAAGTCCGGGCACGTAGAGATGTTTTTCATCACTTAATTAATCAAAGCTACTTAGATAATAACGCACGACATTCAATTTATACCGCACGATTTGGACGGACCAGCTGGTAAAGTACTGTACGAGGACTTGGCGGACGTAGCCATCGTGGTCCTAAGTCAAACCACATCGGCTTCCGGGTCGCGAGCGAAATTGGTCTCACATTCGGGCTCGATTCATACAAAGCGAGAACAATAGCCGACACCGCGAGGCTTCAAGACCTCGTGTATTGTCACTACAATACGAGGTTAAAGTCGAGGAATTTGGACAGAATGAAGGCAACCGTATGGAACAAAAGAGTTCGGATAGCACGCGCCGGGACGTTCTGGTCGACGAGCCGCCAATCGAAGAGGAGGATTTCGATTCGTGGATCAAATATTCTACGAGAAGAACTCCTGTGTTTCTGGTAAACGACCGAGAAGGGTCGGGAGAACCGGAGTTCAACCCCAAGACCGACAATGGGCCGAAGGAGTGCTCGACGATGTCCCCTTTACCGAAGAATTCCGCATCCCTCCCTCACCTAGCAAAGCGCCGCAGGACCGAGAAGGAACTAGCCAAGGCACGCAAAGTAGGCGAAAAGGTAAACAAGTTACGACCGATCCTTTTCGATATCGTACGTCGATACGGTCGAAGACGATCGAGAAGATACGCCGAGCCAAACATCCGAGTGCGTACCGTACGTCCGAGGATTCGTCGTCAAAGAGTAGCAAACGATGACGGTGCTCGACATACGGGGGCACGGACACTTTACAAGACAAAGGACCTCGCATCCTCTCATATCTCCTACCACGTCGCTACGTTTTCACTTGCAGGAGCAATATACTCACGCGACCCAAGATACCGATCACGGTAGAAGGCCGCCACAAGGCAGTAGGAGGTCATCGTAGCCACGTGAGTTGGAGCGACACCACGATGCCCCCGACTACGTGTACGATTCATCCCAAGGTTCTTCGGTTCCCACATACGATCGCAGCACCGTGAAATGAATTACGTGGAGTCACCGATACTTCGATCCAATCGACCTATAGTTATGGTGACTCGTTTGGATCAAGTCTTAGGATAGTTTCCCCGAGGACAGACGATTACGATCGCTACGCGCATACGTATCGTTTGTACTCAACCCAAAATGACGCGGGAGAGTACATCAACTACCTACAAAGTGTACAACACATCATGTTGGAATAAAATTGATGCATTATTCATTTAAATCATGTCATTTAATTTATCCAATTTTTCTGTATTTTTTCAGATTTTTTTTCGCATTTTTCTTATTTTTTTGAATTTTTCAAAAAAAAATATTTAAAAAATAGGGTCGCGACCCGGGTCGCGACCCGGTCGCGACCGGGTCGGCCTGGGGGTCCCGCGACCCGGTCGCGACCCCCGACCCTACCCTCCTTGCTTGAAACTGTCAAAAGAAATGGAATTTTTGCCTTTTGGCTTCAATATGTTTGTTCTCGGCTAGTTTGAGAGGTGGATTAACTTAAAAATAAAAAATTAAATGAATTCAGAGGATTCGTTAGTAGCTACTACACACATAAAGTCCATTATTTATATGTATATTTGACGATAAAAGTTAAATAGACTAACCTGCCACCGCTACATACATATTAGCGTTCGCATAAACATGCAAGAATATAAAAATTAATGCCATTCATATACTAACATATATATATAATATATAGATCTATATATCATTATTTTGCTCAATGAATTTTTGGGTGCCAATCTATTTGCTACAGACTCGAAAACGGTATCCAGTTCAACTACTTTTGTACAATATACATCAAACCAATATGTGTAAGTGTCATTTAACCTTAATATATTTTTAATTTTCTATGTGGACAACCATATTTAAAATTTAAAAGTAAACAAAATGTCATCTATTTCTGATTCTGGTTCTTGCATATGTAAACTTTAATTTTACTTATAATTGTTTTATTTTGAAAATAATATTCAAAATTATTGTTTATAGATAAATTCCTAAAACTATGGATAGGAATGATTCTAATAATGTCAAAATGAAAAGTGTGGTAGAGCAAAATAATCTTCCAAATCAATAGCAAAGTTTGGCAAAATTAAGAAAACTAAGATCAGTTGTTTGGTAAAATATGACAAAAAGAAAGAAAAGAGATGAAAATTGGAATGCAATTTGTAACCATTGAAAAAAGAAAATGTGTGCAAATAGTTCAAATAGAACTATACTATACACTTGAAGAATCATTTGAAGTATTGCGCAACTTTCCAATGTTTGTTAAGAAAAAAAAACCAGATGTTGCTTAAATGACATTAAGCACCGGTGTAAAAAGAGTAATGAGAGTACATCACTTGAAATTCTAACAATTGATCAAGAAAGCAGTAGGCAAGATTTAGGCAAGATTTGACCAGAATGATAAATCTCCATGAATATCCATTTGCAATTGTTGATCATATTAGTTTTAGAAATTTTGTTAAAAATCTCTAGCCATAGTTCCAAGTTATGATTCGCAATACAATGCAATCTGATTGCTTAAAGATATATGAGAGTAAAAAGTCAAAATTTGATAAAAAAAATTTAAGGTAAATCACTCAAGAGTCATTCTTAGAACAGATATGAGGACAGCCATTGAAAATTTAAGATAAATGTCCTTTTATTTATAATGCTTGGAAACTTCAAAAGAAAATTTTGAATTTTGAGTATCTCAAATCTCCATGTGATGCTGATAAATTGACAAGAGTCATAAATATATATATATATATATGATTGAGGTGTAGATGAGAAATTCTTTAGTATTATATAGGATAACGCATCAACAAATGATGCAGTTGTGAATCAACTTTTACCAATTTTCATTTAAGGTCCAAATGGCATCTTATTTCATGTTTGTTGTTGTGCACATATTTTAAATCTTATTATACAAGATGTTACAAAGTTAGAGATGTCAATGAAGTGATTGATAGAATTCGTGATGGTGTAAAATTTTGGAGAAAATCACAAGGAAAGAAAGAAAATTTTCAGAAATATGCAAGTCAAGTTGCTATTCCAAATAAAGCACTTGTTCTTGATTGTCTAAGAAGATGGAATTCAACATGTTCAATGCTTAAGACTGCAATAGAGCTCAAAACTGTCTTTTCTCGCTTGTCTAGGATGGATAGAGCTTATAAATCATCATCAAGTGTTTTTGATTGGGATGGTGCCCGTAAGTTGATTAGTTGTTTGACTTTATTTGACGAAACAACTAATAAATTTTTAGGAACAAAGTATCCCATTGCGAACATTGCTTTTGTTGATATATGCTATATTCATATGTCATTGAATGAGTTGTTTAAGAGTGATTGTCATCATATTCTTACAATGAGTTTGAAAATGATTGAAAATTTTGAAAAATAATGAAAAAAATCAAACACTTTTGCTAGCACTTGGATGTATATTGGACCTAAGATACAAAATGAAAATCATTGAGTTCTTCTTACATGAACTTTATATTAATACTTTTAAAGAGGAGATACATACTAACAACATTAAGATAGTACTTTTAAATATGTATAATGAGTACTATTTATGTTACATCTTGTAAAATTCTTCACCTTCATCTAAAAATGCAAGTACTAGTGATACTTCTAATGTTAAAAATAGAACATTTACCACAACTGAGATGTCTTCATTATCTTTGGTTTGGAGGGAACTTGGTCAATTTCTTCAAGAAGCATTTTTAGTTTAGCATCAGATTTTGACTTATATTTAGTGGAATCAGTTGAAAAACTGATGATGAAAATTTTGACATTTTGAGTTGGTGGAAACTTAACACAGGACAGTACCCGATTGTATCTTTGATGGGGCGACATTCTAAATGTCCCAAATAACTACTATTACTTCAAAGAGTGCTTTTAGCTCAAGAGGACCGGTAATTGATAAATATCATAATTGTTTGGACCCGAAGATAGTATAAAACTTTGTTATGCTCTCAAGATTGGCTGAGAGATGAAATGCGAGATATTTTTCTTTCCATATCATTTGTGATAGTTAAGCAATTTTATAAGATTTGCTTTTTTATTATGATTTTTCTGTAGTTGAACAAATTGGCACTTTATTTTCAAGTATGAAATTGAGAGAAGTCGTTGAATGTGTCTCAAGTTGGTAACGAAGAGGAAAGAGATGCATAGAAAAATAGATGGTAATACTTATATTCTTGTATTATTGACTATTTTAACTTATTCATGATTATTATAACTTACACTATTATCATTTTTTGATGGGTATGTGACAAGTTGAAAAGGGCGAGGAAGGAGGTCTTGTTGAATCCATCAAACCCGGTAAGTCTATGATCCAGAGCCTGCCATAATAGGACATGTTATTCCCAGATCCGCAGACATGAAAGAGGGCATAGTGCTCAGCAATGCCGCAGCCTAATCAATCCGGAATCGGCCGATTCAAGTCGAATTGCTCCCAATCCAAATTGATTTGGCCAATTCCAACGGAAGTCCAGCTTGGAACAGGATTCTTGACCAATATTGGATCAGTGGGTACTAATCTGGGAATCGGCCAATTCCAATCCGGATCAGCTAAATTCGCAATCCATGGATTGGACAATTCAAGTCCAAGGGGAATCCCTTCAGTAGTTGAATTTCTATAACCATTTAGTGAGGAGAGCATTATTCATGATTTCCGAATGGAGGAGGCCAACACCTACCTCCTTTCTACTTCTTCATATATGGTTCCACTTGACAAGATGAAATCTCTTAGCTTCAGCACTGCTATGCCAGAAGGAAAAAAAAAACTAGCTCTCAAGTTTATTGCAAACTCCCTTAGGAATTTTAAGAATAGATAAATAATAAAAAGGGATGCTCTGCAGAACACTATATGACAGAACTCATCTGCCACCCACTAACAAATTCCAACCTTGTAACTTCTTCTCCAACTTTTAAATCAAAGGTAGACAATTATTAGGCTTGGCAGTTAGTACCTTTGGCAGACAAAGGTAAGCCTAAATAATTGGTTGGCAGTGAGGACCAAGGAATGCCAAAAACCTCTAAGCCATTCCCTATTTGTGTCATGAACATGGATACCGAGCAACTATTATTTCTCCCGATTAACCATAAGACAAGTGGTGGCCTCCTATAAATACGTAAGTACCCACAGATTAGAACATTTTTCTTTGACACATGAGGCAAATAACAACGTGTCATCTGCAAATTGCAGGTGAGTAACGTGCTCCATGTTAACACCAATCTGAATTTCCTCGATAACCCCTTCTTCCTTCACCTTCTCCCTGGCCAATAAAACAAAAAGAAAAGGATAGGTGGGATCTCCTTGTCGAAGTCCTCTGGAGCTGTGAAAGAAGCCAAAAAATGTCATTTAAAGTCACAAAGAACATAACCATACTCATAGTGTCTGATCTAATCAATCCAGTTTGCACTAAACCTCATGAGCTGCATGTTTTTAAAGAGGCATTTCCAATTGACTCTATCAGAAGTTTCTCAAATTCAATTTTCAGCAACACATTTCTTATTCCTTGGTTCCTAGTCATGGATGCTTTCATGCACCACCATAAAAATATCGAGGATAAACTGCCCCTAAATGAAGGCTGATTGGGTGAGGCTAACCAACTTATCAGAAAATCTACTTAACCTATTAGTCAGAACTTACGCCACCATCATATAGTTGCAGTTACAAAGATTGATAGGTGTAAGGTATTTAATGTCTTCAACACACTCTTTCTTTGAAATCAACACCAGAGAACAAGAATTAGAGCCTGATACACCTAAGGTTCCCCTGAAATTCCTTTATCATAGTCATAATGTCATCTTTAATGATCTACCAACCCTTCTGATAAAACCCTATTGAGAACTGTCTTAACCTAGAGATTTAAAGGGATCCATACCTTGAAGTGCATTGAAAACCTCCTTTTGGTACAAGCATTCGAGAGCCAACCTGCCTCCTCCTCCGATAATTTCTTGGGCAAATTAGAGTATAAACAGCCTCCATCTATCTTCCTCCTTGAATAAATTTTCATAAGAGACGGTAGTTGTCTGCCCAATTTGCTCAATTCCCTCTTTCTGACTGCCATCAACCCACTGAATATTAGAAGAAATCCATTTATGTTTCAGAGAAGCCTACTGTTGGCACTCAAAATTTCATACATAAGCAAGGGGGAAATTAAAAATATTTAATTCTCCCCCATCCTGACATCACTATATGAAGCAAATTAGGATGGGTGCAAATGCATGAAATTCAGCTCATATACGGGCAAAATTTGAAAGAATCCAGAGAATGGAGGATCAGAGATCATGAAAGAAATAAAAGCCATATAAGGATATGCCTAGGCAAGAATGGCACATATATGTGCAAACAAAGGCGGGGGGTGATGAGCACTAAAGAGGCCCACGGCTAGCACCAGTTACAGAGGCCTGCATCATAGAGAAGAGCAATAGGGAATAAGATACTCAATTCCCTGTAAGCATAATATCGGTGCATGAATTGAAGAAGGGATCCAGTGCATGCACCTAGGGCCGAACATGCCTATTTGGGTATAAATATACAAAGGGTATGGGGAATGAAAATAATTCTCGATGGCCTACCATCGATATATGCATAAGAGGACCATTGGTTGCCCCCCCCCTTTGGTTCAATAAGAGAAGAGGACAATCTGAAAAAGCCAGATGGGCTCCTCTTGAGAGGCCCCGGGTATGTATATGACCAGCTGAATCCCCAAGGCATCCAACCATATGTATGCTTGTGGGAAGGATTGGCACAAGTCAGAAATGAGGGTAGCAGCCAGTAGATCCCGCTCAAAAGGATCCCATCCCACATTGAAGAGCCGAGTCCCCAAATCTATGCAACATTCCTTCTCTCCTCGACGGAAATTTAAAAGAAAAAGGGCTGAAATGTGATAAACAGAAGCCACATCCGAGTCCTGTTTAAAATCCAGCTATGCTCATTGGAGTAACAGGCTGGAGGGCAGCTATTTGGCCCGGGAATTGGAGGATGGTCCAATCCAGCACATTGAAGAGATAGGTCTTCACGTATATATGCAAATCAACACAAAACAGATAGAGGGGGGGGATAGATAACATCCCCAATCAAGGATGGCATAAGAAGAGAAACTCCGCACACAACAAAGGCATCCCCAGTGCAACCGGCCATACATATATGCTATGGTAAGGGACAATCAGAGCAATAGGGATGCTGCCGACAAGAAATAGATAAGAGGGCATAGCATGAATGGACAAAATTTTTGATAATGGAAGCATTGCTCACCCGAGAACAGCTAGAAGAGTATCCCCCTCCTCGGCTTGATCCCAAGAGGAAGAAGTAGCACCCGGAAGCTCCAAACAGCAGGGACAGTGATCTCCTTTGGCAATATCCAAACGGTGGTAGACCTTGATAAGAAGAGGAGGGACTGTTTAAAAGGAGGCCGCGGTTAGACAAATCTGTCTCCCATAGGAGACTTAACAGAATTTGCAACAAAGAGGGGGAGGAGGTTGAGCCGCGAGGGAGTTAATTGGTGAATTCAAATAGGAATAATCCAATGGCCAGGATTGACTGATTCTAAGTCAATTGGATCCTAGTATACATGGATCCTTATCGGAGCAGTGAGATGGGTCTCCCGGACCCTTAATGGGATAATGTCCAATGGATCTACCTTAATGGGGTATCCGATGGACAAGTGATTAGCAAGATGATTACCGGATTGTCAAGTCATCCCGGATCCTTAATAGAATTAATATCCATTAAGAAATTAAGGGCTTGGATTAAATGGAGAGACACTTGATCAAGGGCCGGGGTCAAAGGTTGAACAAGTCAAATGGAGCATAGAGCTCCTGGATGGCCAGCGATATAGCATGATGAAGAGGCCGGATCCTTAGTGGGATTAATGTCCAATAACAAGATCAAGGGCCATGATTGGATGAAGCATCGATTGATCAAAGATGTCCATCAAATGAGGGGCCGAGAGTCAATGAGAGATGCCTCATTGGATGCACTCTCTCGTGAGAGGGAATATAGGAAGGGGGGACTGCCACCTGTCCCCCCATGATCTCCCACTCTCTCCACTCCCTATGGCACGCATACCCCATGATCTCCCACTCTCCCTTGGGTGAACAGCACCCACCAATGGCCTATAAATGGAGCCAACCCCGCACATGGAAAAGGGTCGGAGGAGGCAAGAGCAGAGGAAATTGAAGAGGAAGGTACTGTTATTGGGTGTGTTTTCCAGAGTATCAAGAAGAAGGAGCAACTCAAGGGCTTGCGGCTACTGTCATACAACAAGATAGGTGCAGGTTCCGAAGACTGTAAGGTGGGATATCATGCTCATCACCCTACCTATCCCCTTCTAAATATCATGCCCATATACATGTCAATATTTGTCCCTCTATCCGACCATTCCTAGATATTATACCCTTTGGTTGATTTATGCCCATAATCCCCTCTCAACTTGGCTTGGATATCACCTAGATTGGGTTGAGAAGAATTAGGCAAATGATGAAGTCTCGCGGGCCCATTGAGTTGCCTCCTTTGGCCTGAAATTCACTTTCACCTTCCTATATAGGTTCATGGCATATCTTCATCTCCCGGATACTAAGAGATGATCAAAGATCAGTGGCTTAGATGGATTCACTTGGTTAGGATATATATACCAAAGTGATAGCCACTGCCCCGGACACCATGTAACTCACAACCTGATCTCTTGGTTGACTTCCATAATTGAGTCCATTCTGTCCCCTTCCATCGGATATATATATATATGTCTGTCCTGTCATGTAAGGAGTCTTTATATCTGTGAGAATATAATGGAACCAGGTCTGATTCTCTTATCAATTCCCTCTCTTTCTATTAAGAGTCTCCCTCGGCCTTGAAACTATGGGAGATGAGGCTTCAGAATTTTGCAGTCGCAGTAGAAGATGAAGGGCTTTCAGCAGTGTCAAGCTGAAAATGAGGTTATACCCGGTCTATTTGGAACCCACATGATGGACCAAATATCCCCCGGGTAGCCTTACATTAAGCAAGGAATTGGAGGAGAGATGGCCAACCAGGCCTTGATGAAGATGTGGCATCCAATTATGGATACATACAGTACATGGTCCGAGGATACCAAAGGACTGTTTGGTGCCCAATATTGGGCATAGTACCATGAAGATGTCCCGGACAGGATCAAATATATACATGATCCTTTTTGATCCAGCTGGTGATGAAGGAAACAAAATATTTGGTGATATAAAGCTTTAATATGAGGAGGCTATATACACACCTCACCATATGAGGATGTGAAAATTGCCATATGGCACGATTAATAAACATATGACAAATTTCATAGAAAGATGAGAACTATATGCTCATAATAAGTCATTATGGGTGCCTAATATTAGGCTAGGCCTTAAGCCATCTCACAAAACAGACTCATACAATTTCAGGATGATGAAATTAGAGTTTGATTCTTCTATCATACCCAATGTTTTCAATCGAACATATGAGCTAGGGATCTTCTTATACATATGAGTGATCCTTTTGAAGAGGTAGACTAAGTCCCATCATAGGAGGACAAGGTGAAACTGGTGAATATACCAATGTGAGTGAAATCTGCCAAAAATAAAACAGATTTCAGAGCCCGGATCCTATGTATAATGAGATGATATATCCCGGACAGAACTAGGGCCGTGGATTCACAATCCTTTTGGTCCATCTTCATGTGCACTCTCCGAAGAGGTGAAATAGCCTCGACATAATAGAATTGTGGTGACATGCATATCCCACCAAACAAGGGTATGTTAGTATGCCATTATCGGGGCCTATGTGCCAATGATCATACTAAGGTGAGTAAAGATCATTGTATATGAATATATATACACTGGTTATAAGAAAAGTATGCAGGCCGCAGGGTTGATATATGCCCCGGGCACATATATATGAGGTCAATATAGTGAGATTAAAGTCATAGGTGAATTTCACCATGTATACCATATAGCACCAATCAAGGACACATATTGATACTCATGAGAGTCTAATTGGAGACATTGACTCCGAGAATGGATGCATAGTCTAATCATAGGCTGAACACTAATCTCTAGAAGGAAATGAACCGAGTCCGGACATAATTGGGTAAGGTAGGAAGTTGATCTCCAATATGTGTGTACATCATGACTTGGTGACCAAGGCCGGAGGGGCCTATGGGAGATAATTCCCAATCCCGAAGCATAATATAACTCAGTCCACCTGTCTTGGGCAGAGTAGGGGCAATATGCCCATTCCTCTTAAGTGATTCCATCATGAGCTCGGTTCATGGTGAGAAAAAAAATTCATATGGAGAGGAAGTTCATCATGAACCAAACTTCTATGTCAATAGAAGGCTGAAGCTATATACATATTCATTCACTTGACTCATCTCCCAATAGAGAGGGAGCTAATAGGCTTAATCACCAAGATGAAATGGTGAGAGGATGCGATCATAAATCTGGATTTGTGAAAATGAGGGACCGAATTTTAACCCTCAGATTTCAGGCTTATGAACCTGATATCTAGGTTCCGGATCACCCTTAGATCTGAGCATAATCAGATCTTGCTCAATATCTTGACATAAATAACATGCATCCATAGATATTCATGTGATGAACATTATAAGAGCTGAATTGCCATAAAAGATAAGTCAATCAGGGCCTCCATTCCTAAATTTCAGGCTTATATCCAAGACACCTAGGTACCGGACCATCCCTCAGGAATAAAGGGAGAGTGGTCTCATACACTGAAGACCGGATGTATAATGGGCCTGTCCAGGATTTTATTTGTCCAAGGGATAAGCAGAGAGAGGTATCCAACTCTGATCCAGATTGTGCAGAAGGTTGAGAGGGAGAGCTTGCAGCATATACACATATGTATATGTAGGTCCCATATGGCAAACTTATAATCAGACTTATGTTGTCTCAATATCGTACATTTCAGGTTTATGTAAGCCCGGGTCTAGGTGTGAGATTTCAGACTTCATATAGGGGGGGGATGTGACTACCCTCGGTAGGAAGCTCCAATACAGTGAGTAATAATTTGGTCAAAGGTCAAATCTGAACATAAGCAGGTCTTGAATGGCTGAAGAGGAAGGTCATATAAGCCCCTCAATGGACATGCATTTCAGGCTCATATAAGCCCGAATATCCAGCCTATGCTAATCCCACAACTGGTCATATTTTCTAGCCCCCGGAGGACCTCATACAAGGTCGCATATAGTCCTCTTTTCCAACCCGCATGTAAGGCATATGCCCACCCCGAAAGGTCATTTATCAGCTCCTTATCAATCCTATAAACCAGGTGAGTTTTAACCCTCGGATTTCAGGTTTATAGACCTGATTTCAGGGGGAATAGTCTCATATTGGAGATTGACCAGAACCTGTCTTAGGCCTTGAGATCCCGGCTAGAATCCAAAGGCTTCTAATATGAGGAAATCAGTACATTGGGTCTCCGGCCCTAGTCTCAACTGACCTGAAGCAAGGGCACAAGAGAGGTTCTTGATTTGGATTGTGCAGAGGGCCGAGAGGGGTATCTCATAATCCTATATAAGTTTTGTATAGCAAACCTGTAGCCGGGCATAAGTGGTTTGGGTGGTAGGCAGTGCAGGATCACACAGGCTCCATTTTATGTCCCATCATAGGGTTGATTTGATGTTTATCATATAATGGATCCTAATATCGGATCCAAGAGGATAGTAATCAATCCAAGGCCTGCCTTAAATAGAGATCTTGGGTGTCTAGGGGAGGAACTGACTTATGAGCTTAAATTCAGAATTCAAAAATATGAAAGAATGCTTTCGATAAGTAGACATATGCATGTGGTACCCAGGGGACATATCTCTTGTTATTTTTGGAATCTAATGTCAATATCTTCATCAAGATCCATCTCCGGCTGGGGTAAGATGGAGCCTAGAGGGAGAGGGAGTGATACATTTGCTCCATGACATACCAAACCCTAGGCCCGATCTCATATACGGGGTGATTGGCTTTAGGCGCATTTACCTTTTTACTTATTTTACTAAGTCGAAGATATCGGGACTTAAAATTTCTAATCACCTAACGCTATGGTATAATCAATAACTCCATGCAAACTTGTCCTCATCCTCAATATAAGGTGATAGACTTAGATGAGTCCATCTAAAGGACTAGATTTCATATATGAATGAAATCAACACAGATTTTGATCTGAATATACTCAGATCTTGCTCAGCCTCAATAATTCGACCTATGTCTTAATATAAGACATTAGGTTGAGAGACTAACCTATTGCAAGGTATTGTTAAAATCCTTGCCCTTAAGCTTAGACATTAAGTTTTTGGCATCAAGTCTGCATTCCATTGCTTTTATGGGTCATAATCCCCAGACACTGATATTTGATGGATGAATGTTTTCTTTCATATGCAAGTTGCTACGACAGTTAATCAAGGGTGTCCGAGAGTCTCGGTGTAATTAACATCGGAAATTCGCAACTTCCGATGGAGAGAGGTCCAAAGACAAACGTTATGAACCCTAACCTCGACATATACTTATATACACATATCATATATTTTGGCTAATATTTTCTATGAAATATCATATACTTTCATAGTAGCCAAAGATGAGATAATGAAAGTTCATTTCCCAAATAAACGGAAATCAGATGAATTTTCAAACTATGTCATACAACATATATTCCCCCCCCATATATATTTTTAATTGATAAATTTCTCGAGGTTTCACACCTACAAATGAAAGAACTAAGAGTTTTTTTTTCCATCCTTTAGCCAATGCTCTTTGGACCTCTATTTCAATTTGATTCCCTCTCTAAGGCTCCACACATTGCATTCGGTACTTTTTTTGGCAGCCGTCCGTTCTTTTTTTAAGATAGATAATGAGCCACAGTCATCAGCGCATTCAAAATACTCCAGTTTGGCCAAGAGCTATTTTCTGGTTTCAACAGATTGCTAGCTAAATGTTTCAACCCAAACCATTAACTACTACCACATAGATTTTAGCTTGATGACAAAAACAATTGTTGCTGATCCTGAGAAGTTCTCCCTACTGCTGGAGAGAGAAACCCATTAAGTGAACCACCCTCAATTTATTCATATAATGCTAAGTTGCAAAATCCGACTTTGTTTCCTGCAAAGTGAATATATGTGGCCTATGAGTTGAAACCACCCTCTTGATCTCCCTGATTTTGTTCTTCCCCTGTGAGCCCCTACATTTCTAGCTAATAATTTTAGAGTAACATATAATGATATCCTTCCCATCTCACCCTTTTCTTCTTGACTCCACTAATGCTATTACCTATTAAGAATTTGAGCTCTCTGGAACCTACTTTTGCCTGCACTGGTCTCCTTTCAGTAATCGAACCATCTACCATCTTGAGAATGGCTCTCATTTTATTGAAAAAGTTACACACCAACACTTCTCTTCCAACAAAGCAATCTCCACCATATCGCCAATGTGAGTATGCCTTTCCGATAGACAATTAGCCTTCCCTTCATCACCTCCGTCGAATGACCTTGGGCCACCACCCCATCAAACTACACAACGGCTGTGACCCACTCCCCATTGCAGACCGCATTGGCCCTGGACACTATTGATTTTCTCTATATCTCTAGACCCCTTAAACACCTCTTCTGAAGCAGTTTTTAACACCATCAGCTCACGCACACAATCCTAGCCACCGCCACCTTCCTCACATTTCTGTAATGCTGGAATCCTGCATACAGCCCACTCTGGAGCAGAAGATGCAGAAGCCTACAACCCACCAAGCAATGAAGCCTAACGGTTCAACTCACCTGGCCGATCAGACCGGTTTACCCAACTCAAAAAAATGGAAGAGATAATTTGAAACAACTGGACTGGCTTGATCACCGGTTTGCCCTCCAGCATTAGTTCGACCACCAGTTTGCACACACCTGAACTGCCACATAAGTCAGTCAGATCCGATGTTAATTGGTTCCTAACCTTCACCGTCCCTCCTGCCCAAGGATTACCTCCTCTTATAAATTGGAACCACCTCCCTCGGAACACATAACGGTAGACATAATCTAACCTTACCCCCGATATCTCACCTTGCCCAGAATTACGCCCCGAGGAAAAAAGTTACTCATGAAACAATCAGCTGAATCCTTCTGGAAGATCTCCACCTCATTTTCCGGCTTCACTTGCAACACTGAAAACCTGACACCACCTCTGTGACATTGTCAGCTGCGCCCCCTTGACCGGCAGGATCTTCACAATGCAGGACATTTCCTCAAGAACCACCGAAATAGAAATAGGAAGCTCCACCACTCTAGGCACCTCTAAGGACGCATACACGATGCCCCCCACCAGCCATAGTCCTATTCTCCAATCGTTGGGAACAATGACACCAAAGCTTGTCGCAATAGCAGACATTGTCGATGAAAACCAAGCAAAAAGTAAATGTCCAAGGAAAGAGACATGCCACCAGACAGAACAAATAAGCTCCAGACATAAGACAAACTCCACTAGATGAAGAAATACTTAGACCTGCCAAAGCCTTCAACTATTGACCAGCCACCTCCCTTGCCCGGACAGGGGAAAGAGGCATCCCGACAAGGAACCTCCCTCCAGACATGCAAGGTATCCACAACGCTGATACCCAGGCCACTTATGCTTCCACAGCTCCCTCAGCTTCCATTCCTTCACCTCCGACATCTTCGACCCACAACACCTATCACCCCTAACTCCAACCAAATCTTCCTCGCTTGCAGCCCGTCTGATGCATCAATACAAACCACTCCACCTGAGGACCTACCTAGGGGTGCAAACAAACCAACATGCTTGACAAGTAGATTGACACTCGGCTCAATAAAAACTCAACTCAGATCATTTATTAAGTTAAAAAAACAAACTTGAACACAAAAAATTGGCTTATAAACAAGCTAAGTCTGAACAGACCCCTGCTCAACTCGATAAGTTCGCAACTAGCTCAATTAAATATTTGATTAACTACTCGATTAAATATTCATTTAACTACTTGATAAAATGATTAAAGTATAAGTAAAATTTATTATGATATATATTTATTATATATAATATTATGTAATAATATATTTTTATATATTTAAATAGTTAAATAGATTTTAAATAATGTTAAATAAATTTTGAACATTTATCTATTATGTCCCATGCTAGATGAATATGGGCCATTCATCTAACATATCCCCTTTACACCTTTAGATAATGCTAAGTAAATTCATTTAACACATCCCCTTCACACCTCCCCACCCCCCACACCCTAGCCGCAACTCCACGACAAGGCTATTCCTCTACTCCTTTTCTGGCTTGGTAGTGCAGTGCATCGCTCACACCAGTGGTACGGACACCACCGTAGTCAAAGGATGGCAGTGCCACTACCGAGACACTCAACACAACCCATGACACCTCCACCGGTCCTTCCCCAGCTGCCCATTGGCATATGCCTCATTGTTGGACCCCTCAGCCAAGGCGACAAGCAGGCTATCTTGGGTGAGAACCTTGAGCTCCACCACCATCGACACCATTGAGGTGGTGGCCTGGCTACATAGCTTGCTGAAAGGGTGTCTTTGTCAATGTTGCCGATGATCCAAGCGTCATGCCCAATGACAAAGGTGCGAGGCAGCACCGAGAAAAAGAGCCATAGCTCAACACAGATGGACATTGAGTTTGAGACAGTGAGGGTTTTACCTTTATTCTTCTCCCATTTCCTTTGTCATTGTTGGATGTGTCATAGGAGCTTCCATAGTTCGTCCCCTCTCAGATCTACGAGGAACAAGCTTAAATAAATAAACCAAATTTTTATTTGAGCTTGAGTTCATCGTTTGCATAAACGAGTGACTCAACAAGCCGAGCTCGAACTCATCGAGCTCAAGCCGAGCCGAGTTTGAGCAGCGATATAAATCGCTGAGCGGAGCACAAATAGATCCCTACTCAGCTCAACTTTACTCGTTTGCACCCCTAGACCTTCCCCCTGCCATTACCCCAACGCCTCCCCAAACTTGCTTCAGAGGATCCTCCTTATATGACCATCTTCTCCGGTTCGGACAAGCCCAATGCCTATGACCAATTCCCCTACAAGCCATGTATCTTCATCCATTTCAACATGATGATGCCAGTTGGCCTTCCTCTAAACACTGCCCACCAAACAACCCGGTGGCCACCCGGATCTGCATCCCTGCCTCTGCTCCTATGCCCAAAGCCGGTGAACACCATCTCCACATATTTACTCCGAGGCTTTGCTAATGACGAGAAACCTCACGCATGGCTCAAGTGGCATTCCCCCAAATGCTCTACCCCAAAATCTCCGAAGCATATGAGTTTGCCAGAGGGCAATGGACTTTTTGATGGATGGATGGTTCTTTTTTTTCTTGCACCTTCTACTGTTTACACTCTTCTAGTTTGTAACGAAGTGATCTTTTTGTTGGTCACTCAAAAAAAATACTATTTGCATATGGCAACAAAACAAAGAAAAAAAAACTCAGCAACATAGATAAAGCATAACTGACTTTTAGCACTACACCTAACTACATGCGAGATCCGTTGCAAAATGGACCAATACTAGATTTCTCCGCCAAGGAACAAATACGACTACAGTTACCATAGATTGCCTCATAGTTTAACGTGTTGTTTGGTATGCTGTAAAATATTGTAAACAACTGCGATTGTAGGCGTTTTTCATGGTCGGTATGCTGTAAAACATTGTAAACAGTTGTAAATCATGTTTTGGGTGCTGTAAGAAGAAGTATTTTAAAAACAGACTGTGTATATGACAATTTATTTTCATGGATTTTGATTTTCACTCTCAAACTACTGAAAACCAAAATCAATGGTTGTGGAATCAACCATTTATAATCAATTAAATATATTCAACCAAACGACTTCTACAAGAACTATATGTTATCCTCGAGACCCAGGACCTAGTCTTACCGAGCTCATGTAGCAGCTCATACTTCGTCGTGGGATCTTCCCTGGTAACGCTGTCAGGAACTGAGCTGACTGACATTCTCCTCCTCTGATGTTGTTGAAGCTGGGTTTCTTCCCCCTGCCTCATCATCTCCAAAGCGCGGCTTAAAGCAGAGGAATTCCCGAACCCACCCGCCAACCCGCCGCCGCCAATGCTGCTCGTCCTCCTCACCACTGTTCCCGACCCCCACTCCTCCTTCGGGCTAGCCTCCCTCGATCGCTGCGTCGTTCGCCGCAGAAATGTGGAATACGTCTCGTCGAGTTCAGACCGACCTCGAGGGCTCGTTCGCCGGACGTCTATGAACGGGGACCGGAGAGGACGCCTTGCAGACGGAGGCGGGGAGGGGCGGTCTGGCCTCACGATGACCGTCCCGGAGAATCCGAGCTCGTCACCGTCGACGTCATCGTCGTCGTCCGGGTTAGCCCCAAATCCCTTGGGGAGGCGTTGGAGGAGAGGGGGAAGCTTGGAGATGTCCTCCTCCTCGTCCGAAGGCAAGTCCTCGCCTTCATCGCCGTGAATGACAGTAGTGGAGTAAAGGTCTGGCGGCTTGCCACGGGCGTTGCCACCACGAGAGGAAGAGGACGGGGAAGCGCGAGGAGAGAAATCCATGGAGAGAGAGAGAGAGAGAGAGAGAGAGTCGATCTCACGAGTTCGGGATTCCGGGCAAGGGAACTACTCGCGTAGCGAGTCGATCTCACGAGTTCAAGATCGGAGAGAAGGGAGTGACTCGGGTAGTAACTCGTTCAATAGGACAGCGTTACAGAACAACTGGTGGAAAAATACAAACTACGACGACATGAAAGGATGTATTTATTGGGAAATTTTGTTTCACTTATTCTTGGTTGGCATTAATAACGAATTGTTTGAAAAGTATAACCTACTTCTCCACTCAAAAAAATCAAGATATAAATACGGCAAAAACAATTTTCAAACAAAAATAGTAAATAAGAAGTATAACATAATTACATTATAAATTTGCAACAAAAAATGCATTTATACTACTGAAAACCAGAATCATAAAAAAATTATTTATAGAAATAAATTTAATTAGGCATATAAATAGAACTACAAATCAAATAAATATCTCTATGTTTGCAAAATCTAGAAAATAAAATTACAGAAGTAAAAGTATGAAATAATGCAATTGTAAAATTAAAACTAAGGTGGAATTTGTTTTGACTTAATTTAAAAATATAAACGGTTAATTATGGGTATAATTTTTCCTCTGATAAAATCAAGTACTAAATTTAAATAGCATATTCATGTATTAATTATTTAAATATGTATCTGAATGTGTTCTATGTTATTTTCTTTCACCTGAACGATGTCAGCTAAAGATCAAAAATTTAAATAATACAATTTATTTCAAGAGGTTTATTAAGACACAGATGTGTTCAGGAAGTAAATTAAAAAAATAAACACTTTAAATACATCAATCTCTAACTGATGGAGAGGTCAGAGATTTGTTGAGCCAAATCAAATAAAATCTAAATCGTATATAATGTACGTTTATTTACTTGGTAGTCGGTATATGATATAATATGTTATATATATATATTGATTTTTACTAAGTTTTATATAATGTATAATATAATATCGAACCTATTATACAATTATATAAATTAAAAATATTAACATGCAAATGCATTCTATTATCATATATAATATAAATGTGAATATAAGAATAAATAGGTGTAGATATTATAACTCATTCGATTTCAGACGACGTGATGAGTCATACCGTAAATATAAGAGGTATCAGGTGTGCATGGACAAACTGATATCATTCCCCAGATCACCAAATATCTGAACTTCTAGTCTTCTAGACATCTTGGGGCAATATAAAAAGTAAAAAAAAACAAAACAAAATGAAAAAACCTCTCAAACCCCTCTTTCTCGACCGATCGATCGATCGCGATCGATCGAACAATCTCGATCGATATCTCTCCCTCGCAAAACGAGTGCACCTCAAACGCCTGGTTGGAGCAACTGCTGTTACAGTTACCAGAGTTTTTTTTTAAATAGCACGTTTTTTTTTATTTTTAAAAGTAACACAGTAAAATTTTAAATTGCAAAACTAGCCCATTTGGTCAAAATAGAGTTTTAAAAACTCGATTTCCGACTATGATATGAACTCCGCGTGATTCCAATTGTTAATAATGTTTAATGAAAATCCAGTTTTGATTAAGCGACTTTGAAAGTCGAGTTTTTAAAACTCGATTTTTATACACCTCTTCCCCCTGTCGACTGACATGCGACTCTGTTGAAAATCGAGTTTCTGAAACTCGATTTTTAGATAGAGCAGATTCCCCGTCTGGGCCATAGCTTCTGCCAGGCGATTCTCATAAATCGAGTTTTAGGGTTTTAAACCCCCCCACCCCGCCCCCGCCCCCGCCCCCTGCGACTCTTTTCCCCTTTACCCCGCTCCTTCGTTTTCACCACGACACCCTGCACTTCTCTCCCGGCGGCGAAGAAAGGCTCTTTCGGCGACCACTCCTCCGGCGGCGGCGGCGATGACCTACAGCATTTCCAGCGACTGTATTGGCGGCTTGGGTGGCGGTGGCGGAGGACGGCAGCGGAGGAACGGTGGCGAGGCAAGCTAGGGCTGACGGCGGTTTCTATTGGGGGCGGCAAAGAAGGGCGGACGACGGCTCTCTTGGTGGCAGCAACGGTCAGCTTCTTGGTCTGTGGAGGTGGCAACGGCCAGTAGGTATAATTTTGTGCTTAAATTCGTAGATTAACTTTACATAAACACAATTTGTATAGATATTTTGTTGTAGGATAATATAAAATCTTAGTTTATCATTATCATAATTTATTGTTGTAGGATATTAAATTTTTTATGTTTTGATCGGTGCGCACAAACTAGTTTAACATTGGATCAGATATTGTCGGACGAGATCAATTTGATCTCGAGGACAAATTGGATTAGCATTGGATTAGATATCGTCGGACGAGATCAATTTGATCTCGATCACAACTTGGATTAGCATCGGATCGGATATCGTCGGACGGGATCAATTTGATCACGAGCACAAATTGGATTAACATCGGATCGGATATACAAAACTGGAAAACCAGGAAACTGGTAAACCGAACCGAACCGAAACGATTCGTTTTAGTTTGATCGTTCGATGGGCTATCCATTCAGTTTTTTGAAGCGAACCGGACCGATAATTTCTTATCGGTTTGGTTCGGTTCAGCACCTCCCCAAACCGAACCGAACCGGTAAACGGTTGACCTGATTTGATAAGGTTTGACCCACTTTATTTACATATTATATTACATTTAAATAAATATTATATCAAATTTAAATATATATATTATTATAAATTTAAGTTAATTAGTATAAAGATATGAGTATATATTATAAATAAAGTATTAGTCTTCAACTCTTCAAACCGAACCGTTTACACCCCTGCGTCCAGCGAAGTGTGCACATCCTCCCATAGGCAATTGTGCACATCCTCTATATTTTATAATAACATATTATTTTATAATCAAATATGAATAGGTCTAGAAACCAAATCATTTAACACGTGCATTGTCCCTTCCGATATGCGATCTTAACGAGTTCATATATCAAACTAGTGTCAACATATCAAACGTATGGCATCGAGGGTAATCAATATCCGACTAATATTTGATGGAATGCTTTCTATAAGTAATGATTATGCTTATTATTATGGTGGATATGAACGCATCATCAAGATATTGGAAAGATGTAGACACGAAGAATTGAAGAGTTACATATATGAGGCAATTGGATGTAACTCAAGATCAATAAGTTTGAAGTTATTATATAATTATTTTGATGGTGTGAACAATGTTGTGGATGATAATTCTACTAAAATATTGTTAACGAGATGTCTTGAGATTGATGACATCGTACTGTATGTTGTAAAAGAATGTCTGGACATGTCATCTGAGGTTGGATGTAGTACATGGATTCCACATACTTATAATCAACCAACTATGACACAGTTATTATCTCAAGCTCAAAGTAACACGAATGAGCAAAATGAAGCGCATAATGAAGATGATGAACATGATGAGAATGATGAAGTTGAGGATTCGTCAAGTGATAACGATGAACTATCGAATGAGATGGTTAATAATATCTTGGTGGTCGATGCATTCCATGATGGCGAAGATATAACTTGGATTAATAATGTTGTCACAAATAATGTTTTCATAAAAAGTGATGAAGAAGATGTTGGAGAGGAAGACACAACTGTAGTAAGGGGTGAAAAAGAAAATGTTGACGATTTTTCAGTGGGAGATGTATTCAGATGTAAAGATGATGTTATACAGGCCGTTGCTACTTGGGCATCGAAGCGTAACATGCAACACCGAACAGATAGATCAACAAAGTCGAAACTCACCTTGATTTGTCCGTCAAGAGATGAAGGGAGTAAGTGGAGACTACATGCTTCTCTCAGCACTCGGGTTGGAGGGTTATGAAAAATTATGAATTTTGAAAATAACCACACTTGTAACACTCTTGTTTGTAACATGTCCCATAGGCAATTAACATGCACCACAATTGGTCATGTAATCATGTCTATTGTTCGTTCTTGCTTGGATATCCGACCAAAAGATATCATGGATATGGTCCAAGTAAAGTATTCCCTAAGACAGTCCTATAACAAGGTTTGGAATGCTCGAAGAAAAGCTTTTAAGAAGTTGTTTGGTGATTGGGAGAGTTCTTACACTCATCTTTTGAGATACATGGAAGCGGTTAAGATGACCATGTCAGGGACAATAAATACATATTTGTGTGAGCGTGATAGTCAAAAATTGTTATTTTTCTTTTGTAGTTTCATGCCATGTATTGAAGGTTGGCGCTCATGTCGTCCAATTTTAAGTGTTGATGCTACTTTTTTTATGGGAAATACTGTGTAACACTTCTAGTTGTTTGTGGTGTGGATGCCGATCAAGGCTTATTTCCTATTGCATTTGCAGTTGTAAATAGTGAGAATGATCGGTCAAGATCATGGTTCTTTCAACAAATGTTGTATCATATTCCATCTGTAATAGAAAGACAGCATGAATTATGTATCATATCTGATAGACATGCTAGTATTAAGAATGCAATAGAACGTTGGTTTCCTTTAGCAGCCCACCGATATTGTCTTCGACACTATCAACAAAATTTTCAAACACATTTTCACTGGAAAAAGATCTATTTAAAAGAATGTACAATGCAGGCATGGCTTTTAATAGTTTGGATTTCAACAAGCGGATAGAGGACATACAGTTGCGTTGTCTAGATGCATTTGATTGGTTATTACAAGTTAATCTAGAACACTGGGCTCTGGCATTCGACACTGATGGTAAAAGATTTGGAATCATGACAACTAATTACTCTGAATATTTTAATAGTGTTTTGAAAATCGCAAGAGGTTTACCTATTCATGCTCTAGTACACAGGACGTACCACCAGCTAAGGCTTATGTTTTTCAACGTCGTGTATGCGGCATGAACATGGAAACACAGTTGACCCCTAAATTTGAGAAAAAAATGCTAGAAATGAAAGAAAAAAGTTGTGAGATAATTATTCAATCCTGAGTAAATGTTGGTGAGTGGGATTTAAACGATGCATATGGCCGTGTATTTCGGGTTGACGTTGACCGTGAGTCAGTTACATGTACTTGTTGTGAGCCAATGCTTAGACATTTTTCATGTAAACATGTTATGACTACTCTGGGGTCAATAAATTGGAACCCGTACACATACACATCAAAGTGGTATAGTAGTGATTATTACCGATCAACTTATGAAAATGAGTTTCACACTATTTTGGATGCACGTTACTGGCCATCATTTGATGCAGATAGGAATATAATTCCTTTGTTGCTCAGTTACATGTACTTGTTGTGAGGCAATGCTTAGACATTTTTCATGTAAACATGTTATGACTACTCTGGGGTCAATAAATTGGAACCCGTACACATACACATCAAAGTGGTATAGTAGTGATTATTACCGATCAACTTATGAAAATGAGTTTCACACTATTTTGGATGCACGTTACTGGCCATCATTTGATGCAGACAGGAATATGATTCCTTTGTTGCCTCCATCTAATGTCCGAAAGAGTGGTAGGCCAAGGAATAAACGGTTTCCAATGGTGATGGACCATGACCCAAACAGGCAACGAAATTCATGTAACATTTGTAAAGAAAGATGACACAATCGTTCAACTTGTCGTAGGAACCCACGGTATGTATTCTTAACATGTGTAATTGAAACTTTTTATTACCACGTAACATTCAATTTAAAAAATTTTTGTTACCATTATTTTATGAAATTTTTTTGTAAACCTGTCTTGTAACATTTTATGTTTTAAATTGAATTGTAGACATGGAGCGAGAACCTCATGATGCATCTCTACTCCACGATCAGACTCACCATCGTTCGACGCAGTCGGAGGTAAAATTCAATACATGAAATTGTCATGGTTATATATTGTAAGCAATTTTTTTAAGGTTGAATATCATTGTTCTTTGATACTTAGGTTTCATTTATAAGTTGTGCATTTTAATTCTTTGATTATTGTCCATTGGCTTTTATTTATCTTTTACATTGCAAAGAAAAAAATTATAATCTATCTTAGAATATTTCACTGCAAATGTGATATTCTTTGTTCACATATCATTGCATATTATGATCTCGCATTCTAGTTTTTGATGATATTCTTGAATAGAATAGTTATGCGTTTTATTGATTGCATTTCTTTGACAAGCTGGGTCAACACTATATTTGGTCTCTCATTTTCGCCAGATGTCACTTTTGGCCGATTGAAAATCATATAGTTTTGGGTTTTTTTAGAGATGGCTAGATTTATACATTTGCGTCACCTTAAGGCTTTCACTTTAGATAGACAGCTTATCACAGCTCTCGCGGAACGATGGCGTCCCGAGACATCGAATTTTCATTTTCCTCGAGGAGAGATGACAATTACTCTTCAAGATGTGTCAATCATTTTGGGTCTTCGGATAGATGGTCCCGCCATTATTGCCCCCCCCCTCCCGGGTTCCTTCTGGGGAGTTTTTAAATTGGGGAGATGTTTTTGCCCGATATTTGGGAGTTTGACTCGTGCAAGGGGGTGAGATCGAACCACTTGGTCAAAGGCTGTCCACATTAAGGTTGGCATGGTTATAAAGCGAATTTGGCCAACAGGCGGCAGAGTTACCGACTGATGATGACGACGAGTCCCGCTTAACATGTTTATATCATACTAGGGCTCTTATGCTTAAGTACATTGGCACTCTTCTTCTACCGGACACCTCCGAAATCAAAGTCCACATGCAATATTTATTTTTTATGGAGGATCTTGAGGAGTGTGCTAGGTTATCGTGGGGTGGTGCAGTGCTCGGGTATTTGTACCGTCAGTTATGTGGGGCTACGGCTTTGAACCGCAACCGAATAGGTGGATGTCTTCACTTATTGCAAGTACGTATTGAACCATGAAAAATTAATTTGTTATTTTTCTACTTAATTTTATAATATGTAATTGACACTTGTTCTTTGCTTAGATATGGTCATGGGAGCATATCCATGTTGGCGACCTGATTTGCCACTCCCGGTTGGTGGAGAAAGACGACCTCTTGGATATCGATAAATTTATTAAACAAGTATTTGATGTTGGTTATTTTCTTATTGATGATAGTATGTAATTTGTACAGGTGGAACCCACAGCCAGGACGAAAACAACATAGGTCTACTCTCTTTTTTTACAGGAATGAGCTTGATACCAAGGAGGATAGCCAAGTAAATATACTATCATATGTTCAAATGCTTCTTTCTCATTTATTTTGAAGCATGTTTTGATATGATACTGTGCATTTGTATTGTGCAGATTACTTGGCAACCGTATACCAACCAAATTTTAGAATTTGTACCTGAAGTGGCTGTAGAGAATACCGCACTATGGCTTGCCTCGGTACCACTCCTCTGTTGTTCAGTGATGGAGATACATGCCCCAGAACGTGTGGTTAGACAGTTTGGCCACATCCAAAGAACACCGCTTAATAGGAAGCAATATGACCGTAAAGATGGATGTGGTCATTATTTGACTACTGGACAATTGTATATGCTTATTATATTAGATGGTGGAATGAACGGGCAAATCATGTATATGATTATTCTGATGAGGAGATGGATATTGTGGAACAAACACAACGGTATGAACAATGGTATATAGAACGCATCGTTCCATATCTTGTTCAGGATGCTCCTCAACCTCCCGAGCAGTACTATCCTAGGGTTCCTGTGGAACGAGAAATGATAAGATTAGGTAATTTTGATCTCAATTATTTCTTTTTATATTCAACATTAAACACAATTGTTCATTATGTAATTTGTCTATGCCAGCTTCATACACACCATGAGATTCAACGCATGCTCGTCTTCAGTCATGTCGGTGAGCTTGAGCAAACAAGAGAAGACATTTTGGAATTCAACGAGAAATGCATGAAAAGCTCCGTATGACGATGCCAAGGTGTTCTTCATCAGGGGAATGGCTCGAACGTCCGTTTACTTGGAGTGGACAAGATGGTGCTGGACCTTCGAGTGCCGGTCCTTCGGGTGCCGGACCTTCGAGTGTCGGACCTTCCAATGCTGGACCTTCGAGTGTCGGACCTTCGAGTGTGGGACCTTCAACATACATAGTGGATCGTACATGTGTGGGATTTTCAACTTATATGAGGAGATGAGTACGTCATCCCTCCATGATTACTCCGACGGGCATATAACATGGAACACAACAATCACATATTATTGACAACATCACTCCGTCCGCACCTGTCCGCCTGACTCGACACGGAGAAAACATAACAAGTGATGTTTCTCCGAGTTGATCAGAATTATCTCCTCCTGAAGAAGCTGAAGAAAGACTTGTTAGGAGGAAGACTCGTCCAAGGAGAGAAAGGAGAGGGTGACTTCACTTATTTGTTTAAGTGATGGACGACTTTAATTTCAACTTGTAACTTATGTTATTCTAATATGTATTTAAGATTGTGGTGACCTTGTTCTTTATATATAATATGTTCTATATTTGTATGTAAATGGATGATGGTGTATGGAATTCTTTTTATATATATTTTGTTCTATGTTTGTATGTCAATGAATGATGGTAGATGGAATGTTGATGGTATTTTTTTGTTTCATGGGAAAAGAACTTCTGTGTATATGTTGGTCTTTGTATAGAAATAGATAGTGTATGTGATTGTATGGAAATGAATGGTTTATAATTGAGGTTTATGGTTGTATGAAAATTAAATGGTGTATGTGGTTGTATGAGATGGAAATGGTGTATTCTGAATATGAAATCATGCAAGGTGGTTGCTGCAAGGTGCTTGTATCACTCTTTTTCTCGGCATCCTTGTCATCTTTGCACTCACCATTTGGATGTTAATTATGTGGCATAGACTATATATGGGTGTTGGCTTGCCTTATATTGTTCACGGATGTTTGTGGTTGTATGAGAATAAACGGTTTGTTATAGAGTAAAATTTATATCTTTTTTTATACAGGTGTTGCCGGCATTGTCGGACACGTTACGGTTCATCTGTGTTTTTTTTTTTTGCGTTTTGTTTGAAAATCGAGTTTCAGAAACTCGATTTTTAGCAAACCAGGAAATGCCCAGACAATGGAAATGGCTCTGTCTGAAAATCGAGTTCCTGGAACTCGATTTTCAGCAGACCAGCAGACGCCCAGAAAGAGCTCTGTCTGAAAATCGAGTTTCAGGAACTCAATTTTCAGCAGACCAGGAAACGAGAAACGGCTTTGACTGAAAATTGAGTTTCAGGAACTTGATTTTCAGGGAACTTGATTTCCAGGGGAGCACGTAGAGGAGTATGAAAATCGAGTTTTAAAAACTCGACTTTAGAAGTCGATTAATCAAAACCCGATTTTTATTAAACACCATTAACAATTGGAATCATGCAAAGTTCATATCAAAGCCTAAAACTCGATTTTGACCAAAGTGTGCTAGTTTTACAATTTAAAATTTTACTATGCTACTTTTAAAAATAAAAAAATTGTGCTATTTAAAAAAAAACTCAGTTGCCAACGTAGCGACACCACATTGAAAGGGGTCACATGGAAAAAGAGTGCGGATGAAATCCGATAGAGAGAATATCTTCCACTTTCTCACGACAAATAGAGTCTACGTAATAATTGTAGATTTTAAAGGTCAAATCACAATTTAAATACATGAACTTCACTTTTTCGAGAATGTGAAAAGTGCTTTCTCCATGGAACTCCCGAACGAACTCGAACTCTCCATCGTACTCGTAACTTCTTCGTAGCCACCACGATCGTCGTAACCCTCCCTGCCCAATCGATCTTCCCACCCAACTGCTTGCACGTCGTCACCCCCCCTAGCCCTAGCGTCACCCTTTGAACCCCTGGTCGCTGCCTCCTACACAATGGACGCACAGTTCTCCCTCTCTCTTTCGCCCATAGCGTTGTGTCGTTGCAACATCGACACCACAGCGTTATCGTGTGAACCGAGCACCCTGCCGTGTCAGAGTGATCTCATCCGGCCAGTGCAAGCCGCCAATGGAAGTCACCGCCCTATTTCTCTCTCCCTCTCCTTGTGATGAAGCAACACCTTTGCTTTCCATCTTGCATGAAACCTACAACCACCCATTAGTCTTCCTTGCCATCTGAATCCCTGTTGACGCGCCCAATTTCTCTCCACGTAAAATCTCTTCCCATTGACCAACAGAAGTTGCCACTCATTTGTCATTTCTCTCTCCCCCTCCCCCTAGGCAATGCTAGCAATGCACAAGCACCGAGCCATGTCCAAAAGGATTCAGCACCACCCCGCGCACTACTACGCTTCTGAGAACACCACCCCGCGCACTACTACGCTTCTGAGAATGCTGTTAAGACATCCTCTCTTCGCTATCACAACGTGCCCCATCTTTTCTCTCGCTGTCAACCACCTGCACGGCCCTGTTTGACCTCCCATGCAACCCTGAATGAACCCATGCTTGCCTACAACCCTCATCGCGAACCAGCCCGTTGGTGACATAGATGAGGCACCCTGTAACATTGACAATGATTTGATCAAAGCATATGTGCGTAAGGTAGGCCATCCGTGGCATCACACCTAGCAATCCGACAAACACACCGCAACACCAACAACATCAGAGTCATCATATCAACCGGCCCTTGGAGCGTCTGCACCCCATGGGCTTCCCTGCCTTGCTTGACCGAGCCACTGGGCACACAGTTCTATGGCCTCAAATACATTAGCCCAATGCTGCACTGCCGAAAAGGCAACCCTAATAACAATCCAAACGTTGAGCATCTAATCATTATCAGATTGCCTAAGTAGGAACCATATCAATTATCCTGGTTCATCTCCAACCATCCGACTCTCAGCCATATAAGATATCATGAACTCAAAATCGAACTATCAAATGAATAAGCTTTTCTTACCTACTTTCATTTATGCCACCATACACACTACAAAGTAATATGTCATTGGGGATGACTTAATGACGACGGCTTCAAAAAGTCATCTCCCATAAAGTTAATAGCGATAGTTGAACCCATCCCCAATAAAATCGCCGCCATATACACAGTTATGGGTGATTGCTACAAGTAGCCGTCCCTATTATTTTTACTCATGACGGCTTAGGTCATCACCAAACTAGATCAATCTTTCAGACGCCAACCGATGGGGGTGAATAGAGACATCTTTATGAAGCCGTCACTAATGAGTGTTAATAGTGACGGCTTTAGCCATCACTAGTGCCCCTTTCTTACCGTTCAAGAGTCGATTAGAAGTGGCGATGGCTTAAGCCGTTCAGCCATCACAAGTGCCCCCCCTCCTCCTTTGCTGCCACCAGCCTCTTCCTTCGTCATCATTGTCGCCACTTGCGCCACGTCTTCCTTCCAATTGTGCTGCTGCCATCATCGGCCCTTTCCTCTAGTTATGCCACTGCCACTGATGCTAGTCACCTCCTCCTTACTAACCCTAACAAGTTGGTTTATTAGTTTGTATGTAGAATTTTTTATTTTTCCCATGTTTTATAGTTGATGTGTACTTGTTAAGCATGTTTAAACATGATAATTTAGTGGTTAACCATATATTGTTTAGCACGTTACACATGATAATTTATGAGTTAAGCATGTTAAAATTATTTGTGTAGGGTGAACCATAGGTACGTGTGGGTTAAGCATGTAATTTTAAGGGTTTTCGTAATTTAGGGCTTTCTAACAACTTCCACTTAAGAAATATGATTTTCTTAATTTTGGCCATTAGAAACTAATTAAAACAAATTATAATCAAAGTAGTTGTAGTTGACCACAATGACCAATTAATCAAAATCGATTTTAATTTTGGTCCAAAGTGACGAGGAAACCAATTAAAATTTGAAACCAGTTTGAATTGGTAAAAATACCATGGAAACTAACTCAAATCGATTTTCCAGTTTGAGTTGTCCTAAATTGACGTTAGAAAGCAATTAAATTTTGAAACTGATTTAAATTGACCAAATGCCATGAAAACTAACTCAAACTGATTTTCTAGTTTGATTTGTCCCCAAGTGGCGTTAGAGAAGTATTAAATTCTGAAACCAGTTTCAATTGGTCAAAATACCATGAAAACCAAATCAAGTTAGTTTTTGGTTTGATTTGAACAAAAGTGGCGACAGAAACTAATTAAATTCTCAAACTGATTTGAGTTGGCCAAAATGCCAGATAAACCAACTCAAATCGATTTTTCGATTTGATTTATCCCAAAGTGGCGTTAGAGATCAATTAAATTATGTAGCCAATTTGAATCAGACAAAATGTCATCAAAACTAATCATATGCTAGTTGGTGTTTGATTATTAGAGCTTTGAAACGTAATGTTGTCAATTGTTTATCTCATGCTGCTCCATTTTTTATTTTCAGGTAGTTTCAAACAACATTCTTGTTCAAGACTTACTTCTTTTGGAGAAGGTTTAGTTTGTATGTATTATTTTATATATATATATAATTTTTAACTTTTAACTATATGTTTGTTTATATTTCGAGAGGAACAATTAGGAACCATGACGAGTAGCTTAGACAAGTCTTGAATAGAAATTCATAACAGACTAAGTCCTAGGTACCTTCAAGGAGTAGAAGAATTTTTAAATTATGCTTTCCATGAATGTAGGACCCGATTTAGACATGGACATAACAAAAGTTTGATTCAATGCACTTGTAAATAGTGTTGTAACACTTTCACTTTAAAAAAACATAGTTAAAGAACATTTAATATGTGATGGCATATGAACAAATTATAGAACATGGATAAGTCACGGGGAAATAGAGCAGAGTTTAAGTAATGAATATGAAGTCCAATTAAATGAACCACAATATGAAATTTTAAATGATGAGGTGATAAAAATACTTGAAGATATTAAAAATATTCAAGAAACATCTAGACATCACGAGGGTGAAACAAATATAGAAACACATAAGTATTTTTTACTATTAAGAGATGTCGAAGCACCTTTATTTGAAGGTTGCACAGAAATATCTAAGTTAAAATTTATTTTCAAGTTGATTCAGTTGAAGTCAGTAAATGATTAATTAAAATAAGTATGAATAGTATATTATCTTTATTTAAGGATGTATTGCCCAAAGATGCAAGTGTTCCTAACACTTGGTATGAACTTAAAAGAATCGTTAAGTACTTATGACTTAGTTACGATAAGATAGATGCATGAAAGAACAATTGTGTTCTCTTTTGGAAAGGAAATGCAGACAGAATTACGCGTCCACAATGTAAGACTCCAAAATATAAAGATGATCACAAACATAAGAGTAAGAAGGTGTCAAGGAAGACATTACATTATCTTTCTTTAAGAGATAGGTTGTAACATTTGTTTATATCATCAAAAACTATTAAGTGAATGTCATGACATAGCTAGCCACATTTGTATCACTCGAGAGGTGAAATGCATCATCTTGATGATTCTCCCTCTTGGAGATATAGTATTTTTTGATTTTCTATCGTAAAAATGTAATATTTGACTTGGTTTGGCCGTTGGTTGTTTTAACCCATTTGGCAACAAGTCTACAAAGTACAGTGTGTGGCCTGTCGTTACGGTGATTTATAATTTACAACATTGAATATGTATGAAAGCGGCGTGCATGATGATTTCATGTCTAATACTGGGCCCAAGAGCTCGCATAAAAGATATTGATGTATACTTATAGCTGTTGCTGGACGAGTCAAGATATGTGTGAGTGATCGGATTAAAGACATGATGTTTTAACTAAAGAGAATTTTCTCATGAGAGCCATATTGTCAGGTACCATAAATGATTTTTCAGGTTATGCCAACCTATCTAGATTGAGTTCCAAAGGAAAATTAGCATATCCAATATGTAATTAGGAAACATATTCGGTTCAACTAGTTCATAGTCGAAAACAATGTTAGGACATCGTCAATTCTTACCAATAGCATATCGGTGGAGAAAGCACTATTATAGACATTTGTTTGATGGTGAACGGTGTGAGAGGGGCACACCAAAGATGATAACTGGACATGAGATATGGAGACAACAATAGGACATAGACCCTCTAAGATTTCGAAAACCATTTAAGAAAGATTTAGAGAACCTTAAAAAGAATTTATCAAAAAATAAGAATTGGAAGAAAAAGTATTTCTTTGAGCAACTACCGTATTGGGCATCTCTGATTGTCCGTCATCATTTGAATGCCATGCACATCAAGAAGAATGTGTGTGACAAGATTCTTGATATGTTCAACCTATCACGATCGGATAAAGACAACCTGAACTCGAGAAATGACTTAGTAGAGTTAGGAATCCATCCAAAGTTGTATCTACATAACATTCTACCTTGGTTTCTATATGCTATTTATATCCTTAACAACATATAAAAATATCATATCCTAGATTTTGTGAAGAACATTCGAGTGCCGGATGTGTATTCATCAAGTTTGAGTAGGTGTGTGGGTCGAAGTAGCATGATCATTAATAGATTAAAAAATCATGATTGCCATGTCATGATGTTGGTGATTAAACTTCTAGTTTTTTAAGGGTTCGTACCAAAGGACATACTCAATCCCATTGTAGAGTTATGACATTATTTTAAGGTAATTTGTGCCAAGGTTTTAGATAATACTATTTTAAGGGATTGCGAATATAAGATTGCAATCATATTGTGTAAGTTTGAACAAATCTTTCCACCATTATTTTTTGATGTTATGATTTACCTTGTTATCCATCTAGCTTATGAAGCTAGCATGTCCGGACCAGTTCGATATCGGTGGATGAATCCGATTAAAAGATATTTAAAGAGACTGAAAGCTTATGTTGGCAACAAGGCGAGAGTCGAATGTTCCATTGCCCGTGGTTCTTTAGTAGAGGAGTGCACACAATTTATTTCTTTGTACATGCTAGATGTGATTGTATATAGTAGAGATTGGAACTATGATGGTGGTCCCTATGAAGATGCTCACGAAGAGGGTTCAATGTTTAAGCTAGTTGGTCATCCATTGAGATGCAGCCATGTCCTTAGAATGTTGACGGAAAGAGAAAATGATTTAATCCACTCTTATGTGTTGAATCAAATTGATGATATAGATTATTTTCATCAGAAGCATACTGATGCTCTTCTTAATGGAGAAAGTAGTAATCAAAGTTTTTTTGGTTTAGTTTAGAGCACACGTTGGAGAATTAGGAAACATAGGGTCAACTAAGTACACTAAGGACCTTGAGATTTTGTCGCTTGTCCCTGATGATTTGCATCTTCATTATATGGATATATATGTAATAGATTTAGATTCTGAACAATGGATTTAGATTCTAACCAAATCAAGTCAACTATGTGGTGTCATTGTGAATGTAAAACTATAATTTGGTTGCGATGTATATTATGGACAAATATTAGATATAGTTGAGCTATCGTTTAGTAATAATAGTCGTTTAGTATTATTTGAATGTCAATGTTGGAATGTGTATAATAAATATAGAGGTATAAGGTTAATGATTACAAATTTATATCATTGAATATACAAAGACAATTAACGACTGATGAACCATTTGCACTTGTAAGTCAAGTGGAACAAGCTTTTTATGTGAAAGATAACATGAGTAAGAGATAGGTGACACTGATGAAATTTCTACCTTTTAATAAATTCTCTATAAATACCAATGATTTCCTTCAAACCCTATCAAGTCAAGGATGAGAACCACTTTTACAACCTCTCCCTACCTTCTCCTCTCTTTGGAAGGTGTACATTGGTGATGGAGCTCCATTTAGGAAGAGTTTTCAAGCTCGGTGTGAAGGGAGAACATGTTGTGGATGAAATTCGTGTGAATACCGCTAGAGACCAAATGTTTGATTAATTTGAAGACTTCAAATTTTCTTATTCTTCTTCTCCAATGGGATTATATGAATTTTTATTAAGTATATTCGAACTCATAGATATCAGTTTTAGATTTTCGTTTTTCGATTTCGATTGAGACAAAGTCAACATGAACCCATAGTTATTGTTGCTTCCACTGTACCAAATTTTATAGGATGATTCCTTATAGTCTCCATATATCATATTCTATTAGCACCTTTGGTATTCTCTTCCCACACCATCGACTATCAAACAAATGCTTACATTGATTCTTTTTCCAACGATGTGCTACAGGTAAGAATTGACGATGATCTAAGTAACATTGTTTTCGACTATAAACTAGTAAAACTGAATGTGTTTCTTTGTTACAAGGTAGACATACTAATTTTCCTTTGGTACAACATCTGAATAGAGTTGCATATCCATAAAAATTATTCATGGTACCTAGCAATATCGCTGTCACAACAGAATTCTCTTTCTTTAAACTAGCGTATGTCTCTAAACCATTCTCCCATAAGTACTTTAACTCATCCATCAATGGTTGTAAATAAACATCAATATCATTTATGAGAGCTCTTGCACCTGTAATTAAACATGTCACATTGTGTATGCCACTTTCATAGACATCCATGATGGTAAATTGTAAATCACTGTAACGGTAAGCCACATACTATTTTTTGAAGATATGTTACCGAAGGGGTGAAAGTCATTTGCGACCAACCCCAAGTATACTGTTTCTCCAATGCGAAATCTGGATATGGTTCATCAACTTATCTAAAAGAAGAAAAATCAACAAGATGACACTTTATATCAGTTAATTGATAATAATGTGGCTTGATATGTCATGCCATCCACTTAGTAATGTACGTTGATATAAGCAAATGCTGCATCCTATCTCTTAATAGAAAATAATGAAATATTTTTAATGTCACATCCGTACTTCTATGTTTGGGATCATCCTTATATCTTGGAGTCTCACGCTGTGGACATACAATATTATATGCAATCTTTTTGTAAAAGAGAATATAATCATTTTTACATGCATCTATTTTCTGATAACTAAGTCATAGGTCCTTAACAATTCTTTTAAGTTCAAACCAAGTTCATGAACACTTGCATCTTTAAGTCTTTAAAAATAGACAGTATAATAGTTAGACCATTTATTTAATTTATCAGAATTAATTTTAAAAAAATTAATTTAGATTTATCTTTGCAACCTTCATATAAAGGTTTTTCAACATCTTTTAATATAAAAAATATTTTTGTATTTTTATATTTGATTCATTTTCATTATGTATAGATATTTATTGAATATTTTTAATATCTTTGAGCATTTCTATCACTTCATCATTACCATTTTTCTTCTTATGGTTCATTAAATTGGACACCATAGTCTTTAATTGACTTAACTTTGACTACATCGTGACTTATCCCTATTCGATAATTTGACTGTATGTCATCTACTATTAAATATTCTTTTTAAACTAAAAGTGTTAAAACACATTTTACAAAACTATTGAATTAAATTATTGTTCTAACCGTGTTTAAAACGGGTCCTACATTCATTAAAAGTATAGTTTAAAAATTCTTTTAATCCTTAAATATACCAAGGGTGTAGTCTATAGGGGATATCTGTCCAAACCTTATCCAAGTTACTTATCTAGACTAATGCTTTTTTTTGTAAATTATAGAGCAAGATATATGCAAAATTAAATAAATATAAATGCAAATTAAATACAAAAGTTATTATATCTGTACCTCCTCTAAATGAAGCAAGTATTAAGTAAGGATGTTGTTTAAGCTTCATGAAAATAAGAAAACGAGAGCCGAGTTCGAATAAACAATCAATCAATTTGTCATTGAAAGACCTAAAAAATCATAATACTTTTTATTCAATTTATGAGTTTAGTTTGTTTTGAAAGGGTTTATATGCCGATCCAAACCGATAACCAATTTAAATTGGTCTGACAGCCATGTTTTGGATTTTATCTCCTTTTTTTGGTTTTATAACCATTAGATAAATTTAAGCTAGTAACTAATTTGCATTGACCTAACAAGCTGTGTTTTGGGTTATGCATCATTTTCTCGTTTTTATGGCTGTTTAAGTGAGCCCAAATTAGAAACTAGTTTGGATTGACCAAACCAATGCCGCGTTGGGTTCCAACTCTTTTTTGCTTTTGGTTTTATGACCGTTAGGCAAATTCAAATAGGAAACTAATTTGGATTAACCTACCATCCATCTTTTGGGTTCTATCATGTTTTTCGAGATTTTCTGGTCGTCTAACCCAATCCAACTCATAATTTGGAGTTGCCTAACTAGTCGTATTTTGGGTTGTCTCATTTTGGCCAAATCTAACTAGTTTTTAGATTTTTAAGATCACTTTGGAATAAGCCAATTGATTTGAGTTCTAAGATCAAATAACAATGGCTAATCAATAGATATCAAATAAATATACTTAAAAAAATTAATTAATATATAAAAAGTTTTCAAACTAAACATATGTGACACCTAAGTCACATGTTTAGCATATTCTTAATCATTCTTAAGATATTTTTAACAATATTAACATGCTTAATACCTAAACTAACATGCTTAACATACTAAATCCAAAACCCTAAACTACAAAACAACAAAATTAAAATGCTAAACTCCTAAATCTATTCAAATAAACCCTAAATCTAGCAACCAAATACATAATTAAACATGTAATAATCAACTTTAAACAAAATTTTAGGGTTTATGAATACCTAAAGAAGGAATAATTCGGTGCCAGGGCATCGATGGTGGCCAACAACAGTGATGGTGGCAACTGATGATAGAGCTTTGATGGCTTGAAAGAAGATGCCTCGGGTGGAGACGTTGGCCGCAAGAGAGAGAAGCTAGCGATGGTAGCAACAAGTGGCGGCACGATCTTTCACGTGAGAGGGTATTTAGCGAAGGAAGAAGGGAGAGGGGGAAAGTGAGATGCGTGGGTTTAAAACAAAGAGGATCATTGGCAACATCTTTAATCATGCTGCCAAAAAGAGTCGACTGTTGAATGGTCAACTTGAGGTCACTAGCAACAGATTAAGCATTGCTAATGATAACAATAACAATGGCACACGAAATCGTCGCTATTAACCTCACACTCCTTCTAAAATTGGTTCCTCTAATTTTTTTGATAGGTTTAGCGACAGTCGAACCCGTCACTAATACTTTTACCAGCAACAACTTTATTTAACTTTGTCGTTACTTGAGCAGCTATTACAAGTTCCTTACGATCATTGCCAATAAGTAAATGGTGGTGACAACTGACATTTTAGCCATCGCCATTACACTTATTATGGTTAACTTTGAGAAACTGTCACCATCAACCTGTCGTTAATAACCCTTTTTCATGTAGTGAATAATAAAGCAACCCTCTTTCTCCTTTGCATGTTGTTTTCCGGGAAGTACCAATTCAACAAAGTCAAATTTTTGTGGCCACATCTCTCCTTAAGAAATATAAATGAAAATATATTGTCCCTTTAAAAATAAAATATTACCAATGACAAACTTTATAATCACATGGTTAAAAACACTTTCTAACTTGGATTTTGGTTTCATGATAAGTTCGGCTTAAACTACAATTTTATATTTTTCTAATAAAATTTATTAAAAGTGGTGTTTGACAACCAAATTTATGTTTTAGATAAGATTTCTTTCGTGAGAAAAGAGGTGGTAATGGTTGTCAACCTTTTTTTTTGTCAAATATGACTCTTGTCTTCTTTTGTTATCTAATCTTAGCAAACATGGCAATTTTATGTTATTAGTTAATGTGTATTTTATTTTAAGATACTTTTTATTGCGAAAGTATATAAAAAAGCATGCCCTCAAAATCAGTTTGATAACGACACTTACTATACAAAAAATATTTTATTTAAAATTTATATTTTTATTCTCGATATAAATTTAAAAAAAACAGTTCTATTTAAGAATTATATTTTAAAATGAAATATTATTTTGAAAACTAAATTTTTTTTACTACGTACTTGTCCAATTTTTTAACTTTCACGGAACTTTAAAATGCTTGAAATATGCAAATAGAGTTTAAAACGTTGATGTACACTTATTTATCGTAAGTATATTTTTCATTATTTGAAAATTTGGAAATTACTTCAAATAAATCAAGTAATGGTACATTTTATAAATATTTTATTTCATATAATTTATGTTCACATGTTCTGTTTTGACATATGATCGAATAACCCAAATAAGTAAATTTTTATATATAATTATCATATTTTACTTAAAATTTAAGTTAGTAAACATCATGCGTCTCGTTAATACATCTTTTAGCAAATTATATAATTAGAAATGCCACAACAGTGGTATCCAAATAAAAGAAATTATTTTCAGACAAACCAAATGACAACATCACGTTTTCACATTCGGTGAAAATCATATACAGTAAAATTTCCTGGATTTTACTTTTACATGAAACTAAATATGTCACGACCCGGAAAATACAAATACGCAGCGAAATAAATCTGAAAATCGGGACAGTTTAGAAGAACAAGTTAAATCCACATCACAACATCAAATCTGAATAATTTAAAACAACTTGTAATATTCCGATTAAACTCAAACTCCAAAGAATAACATAAGTAACCACAACCAAACAACTAAGAAGGACTCAACACATAGTCCATCCAACATTTATAAAATCAAACCAAGCAAATACCAAACCAATATCCGAAGGGAAACTCAAACAACCTAAATGATATACGGTGATCACTCGTCACCAAACTCCTCGTCCTCAGGGTCCTCGAGCTGCTCTAGATCACCTCCAACGTCCTCCTCGTAATCCTCTCCAAAGTCCTCTTCAGGAAGAGGCTCCTCGAAATCAGCTGAAAAAGTTAATAACGGGAAGGGGTGAGTCACCAATGACTCAGTAGGTCTTACACCCGAACTACCCTACTATAATAATGATTCCTATTGATATTAAATATATATTAAGCCTAAAAAATCAGATTATAATACATAGGATTTAAGCTAATTTTATATCTTCAATTAAGTGATTACTATAAGGAATCGTCCATTAAAATTTGGTGCAGCGGAAGCGACGATTCCTATGGGTTCCTTTAGAATCCGTCTCAATCAGAACCGAACGACGAAAACCGAAAATCGATCAAATCGGGTTCGAATATACCTGATAGGGATTCATATAATCCCATGGAGAGGAAGGAGATGAGCTTCTCAAGCTCTTCAAACCGTTCAAGTGTCCGGTCTCCAGCAGTATCCACACGAACTTCATCTCAGCAGGTTCTCCCTTCGCGCCGGCCTCGAGAACTCTTCCCGAACGGAGCTCCATCGATCATGGACACATTCTAGAGAGAGGAGGAGGTAGGGATGAGGCTAGGGACGTGGTTTTCACCCTTGGCTTGATGGGGTTTGGCTGAAACCATTAGTATTTATAGAGAATTATGGAATTTTTCATAAAAACCCAAAATCTCTATAAATTACGCCCTTGCCCTTGTACTTGTGGATAAGTCCTTTTGTGTGTGACCCACTAGGCCCAATAGCCTATTTGGTTGATGCCTAAATAAAATAGAACAATTCTATTTAATTTAATTAAATCCATTATCCGATAACAGATTAATCGACCTACCGATCATGAAGGGTACAAGCCACATCCCATGATCCCAAATGGCTATGGGGATAATCTCATCTCCATTGAGCCTTTCCATCATCAGTTACCACATGGATATAAACCCTCATCCATCCAATGTCCCGGTCGGAAAGGAGTACGGCATCGACTGTCAACTCCTTAGTGTACCGACTCTATAGGATCATGTACTCGGAATTGGATCAATTGGAAAACTCCTTTTCCAATTATCCTATCTACCATGGCCAGGGATTTAGAGTACTATCCCATAGGACATTCACTCTCACTTACCGAGAGTGGACGATCCCTTGTTGTCCGCTAAATTGCCTCCATCGGATTTTCCTTGTACCCGATCCATCGCTATATAGGACCATCTAAATTGTGACCCATAAATCAATGGTCAAAGCACATGTTCCACCCAACAAGGCATCTTTGGCGACTCAGGTCAAAGGTCCAACCATGCAACCGTGATGATAGAAAACCCTGATAGACAGTTCGGTAAGATACCATTCAGGGTTTCTAATTCGGTCAGTTCAGTGAACTCTTTCAACTAATGAGCACCTGTATGTGTATCTTAGTGTCTCCACACTAATGACCAATGAGATCGGTCGTCCTCATCACATGAGAAGACATCACATACACTAGTCTATCCGGATCCTTGATGTCCCGTCTCAAATATCCTATGACTAGGAACATTTAGATCAAATACCTCTAGATGATCAATCTCATTATCATGATCTCATCATGATTTAATCATCATTGTATTTGATCAAGGACTTCATTATGATATTCACTTCTAATAAGAGCTTATAATGAAGATTTGCCTAATTAACTGAATAAGATATTTCTAGAAATGTCGAATCATATCATATATGATTGGCTTGTAGGGCATACATTTCTATCAATTACAAGGTCACTCTACTACCCCATATGATAACATGACACTATATGCACTAAAACCAACACATCCTACACATTAGTCTACTCTTGGTATGCTCATAACACATACACCTGACATAAAACCAAAAGACACAACTAGACCACTAATATCTATGGCAAAATGCACAATTAAACACCTGTCTGAGTAAATATCATGCTCCATTTGAATAATGTAGCCACATCACAAAATTAGCACCAGATTTACCATATAGTAGAAAGTAACAAATAGTAACTAAATCCCATAGTACCCCTAGGTAGGGGAGTACTTAGGATAAGTCGCGGTATCCGAGATCGAAGGATGCTCCGCATTCAACTAATCTCCACTGCCCACGAGCCACTAACATAGTCCAGTGAAGTACATTTGTATCACAATGCAGCTCACTGCATTAACCACATTTCACACAATGCAAGCATATAAATAACTCAGACAATAACCATGAATATGAACTTGGCAATCCAAACATGAAATACATAGATAAACACCCATGGTTCTATGCATCACATATTTGCATTCCACACCACAATTTAGCACAAACTAGAGTCATTCAATCATAAGATGCATAAAAATAGGATCATGCAATCTACAACCTATACATATCAAACACATGCTTAAACAGAACTATCTATTTCATAAAAGAAAATAAACTAAACTCTAACATCACTATGCCTAACCTTACATCGGCTTTTTATCGAATCAGGATATACATGTTTAAACTTTACCGTGATGCAAACATGCTAAACTAGCTAAGTTTAAACATATAAAACATATCATGATGACTAACATACATGAATAACTAAATTAACCTAAACATGCACAGTTTAAACATGTTAAACTAACTCTATCTAAACATGCTAATAAATAAAAAACAGCTCACTATTTACAATCTATTAAACCTGGTGATCTAAGCATGTTTTTTATGATTTAATCAAGTATATAAGGGTGCTAAGAATAGCTGAGACGCCTACCTTTACGGCGACGACGAACGGCGCACGGAATTTCAAGGAGAGCAAATCGGGTGACGAAACTGCCGCGGTCACGACGGCGTCGAAAAATCGAGCCGGATAGGTGGTCTCAAAATCTGTTGGTAGAAGAGAAATCATGAACTAGAGAGGTTAAGAGAGATGAGCGAAAGGAGAGAGAATGATAGGAGAGAGAGGAAGAGAGGGTACCGCGCGGAGGGGGCTCGGCACACGGCGGTGCACGGCGCGCGCAGGCGGCGCAGGCGGTCGCGTGGCGTGCGCGCGGGCGGCGGGCGGTCAAGGGGAGACGGTGTCGACCAACGGCGGCCGCGGGACGACACGCAGCGACGGTGGCGGTCGCGAGCGCGGGCGGGTGAGGCGACCGAGGTGGCGGGGTGACGCGGCGGGTGGCCGTGAGCGCCGGCGGGCGCGGGGTGACGCGGCGGGCGGCGCTCGGGCAGCCGAGCGCGGGTGATGCTGTCCGCGGTCGCGGGCGGACGACGACCTGAGGGGTCAACGGAGGCAGCGGCTGAATGGCGGGGGTGGCGACGCGCGGCGACGCGCTCACGCACGGATCGAGGCGGCACGGCACTGGTGAGCGCGCACGAGCGAGGCTGTTAACGCCACGCGGCGGCAGGGAGGCGACGGCGACCGAGTGCGGGCGGACACGCGGCGGGCGGCGGCCGGCAACCGAGGTGGTGGGTGAGGCGACGCGCACACGCGCGGCGAAGCAGAGAAGACAAGCGACGCGCGGCGACGGCGGCGACCGAAAGGGGAGGGGAGATGAAAAAAAAAACTAGGGCTCGGGAGAGAGGAAAAAAAACGGCGCCGCTGGGTTTCGGTGGGGGAGGGAATAACCGAAGGAGAAGAATAAATAGGAAGAAGAACAGGGAGTAAAATAATAATAAATATCTATTAATCAATTTTTTTTTTGAAAAAAACGGTAATGTTACAAAATAAACCTCTAAGCGTGAACACCCATACATGACGTGAAGGTTATATTTACATCTCTTTCTCACTGAATACAGCTGTAAGAGAACTAACATACTCCGACAAATATCTCAAATTTGACTCAATATACAGAGGACGATTAGTTTATTAGATTAAATAAATGAGTTTGAACAGAAAAAATAAAACTCGAATTTTCAAGTTAACTCTCACTCAAGTGGAAAAGGTTACAGTATTTTCAAATAAATATTTGATAAAATATTTATTTAAAATTTAAATTAGAATTATTAATAAATATATTTTGTCACATAAATAAATAAAATAAGTCTAAATAAAATTTAATTTTTGTTTAAACTTGAATCGAGCGTTATAAATGGTTGAAATTCAAGTTTTATAAATGAGCTCAAGTTCACGTTGAGTTTGAATTTGTAGGTGGATCGAACTTGAGTTGAGCTCTTATTCGAGCTCAGGTTCGGCTCAATTAATAGCCAGCCAATCTTTAACCAGAACTCGAACTAATAAACAAAATAAATGAGGTAATTTTCGACGTAGGCGGCAGGGCCTGTTTTGCGTACCTAAAGCTGAACGAGCTAGTCGGACCATCGTTCAAGGCCGAGTCTAGGATTGGGCCAGGATGCTGGGCCGAGCCCAAACATCTCCAGCAGCATTTTAAGCTGGATGGCAGGAAAATCGGGGGCCCATGAAAAAGTAATCTGTTGACTACATATTTCACCGATTTTGGCATCCAGATATTTAGTCCGGGTGCCGTTTTCTGGGGAAGGCAGATAAAAGTAATTATTAATGTGTTTTAAATTTTTAAATAGTAATATTTTAAAATTTTGGTGTTGAGAAAATATTATAATATATAATACTTTAGAGTGATGAATATGATAGATAGAATCTGTAAAAATAATTTAGTTAACATGTGTATTATTTTATAATTTATTTTATATTAAAATTTAAAATGTAAAATTGTTAACGGTGATTAAAAAACAACTAAATGATTGAAAATAGCTTCAAAAACTAATTTATAAATATTTAAATAAAAATATGTTGTCAAAAAATAAATTATATGTAAGCAAACAATGTATTTTATTTTATATATATTTTTGGGAAAGTTATTAAGTAAAATTTTTTTATTTAAAATTATTTTTACATGGATCCGGATAAGCTCTTACTTACTTTTTTTTAAAAAATTAATTTACGTAGAATAAAATTATTTTGTTAATTTTTATATTATTTTATAATTATTATTGTATCAAATTTTAAAACATTAGAATTTGAAGAATTATTTAAAAATATATAAATGAGTAAAAATATTTTTAGAAAAATGATTTAGATGCAGACAAATAGTGTAATGTATTTTAAATTTTTTAAAAAAGTTGTCTGAAAAATATTTTACTTTGATTCTACTTTTTATGAAAAATGATATACCAGCATCCAAACAGTGGAAACTAATTTCAATCTCCACGGAAAAGTTGTTTCATGAAAAGTATATTTAAATATTTTGTTCTTACGTCGTAGAACCAAACGGACCCACTCTGTTAAGTCTTCTATTACTTTTATGATAAAAATACCCTATCCAATCTTATATCGCCACCATTCTCTCTCGTACCCTCTTTGTCTCTCTAGAAAATTACGAGACAGTATTTCCAACAAAAAGTTAAAATAAATACGTAGCTGATCACAGTTTCGGGGTGCTTTCAGAAGGATGAACTTCTTTTTCAAAACTACCAGATTTCAAGGACTTTTTTAGGTTTTTTATTTTTGTGTTGACACATTTATGGGGTGTTTGGTTGCATGATAATTGAGGTTTTTTTTTAATTTTTAAAAATTGTAAGAAAATTTGTTAAAAGAGGTGTTTGACAACCATGACAATTTTATGTTTTGAAAGTAATTTTCTTCTTAAACAAAAAAAGAGGGTCTCACCTCTTTCTTTTTTCTTATGGTCCCCCACTTTATTTGGTCATGTGTGGTGGTTACTCTTTTTTGTAATCACATCCCTCCAAACATGATAATTTTATGTCATGAGTTGGTTTACTTTTTATTTTAATACAATTTTTTTTCATGAAAGTGTACAAAAAATTATCATGCAACCAAACACCCCATTAGTATTATTTTTTGGTCAGGATGGCCGACACAATTTATAGGGTGTTTGGTTGCATGATAATTTTTTGTACACTTTCACGATAAAAAATTGTATTAAAATAAAAAGTGAACCAACTCATGACATAAAATTATCATGTTTGGAGGGATGTGATTACAAAAAAGAGTAACTACCACACATAACCAAACAAAGTGGGGGACCACAAGAAAAAAGAAAGAGGTGAGACCCTCTTTTTTTGTTTAATAAAAAAATCACTTTTAAAACATAAAATTGTCATGGTTACCAAGCACCTCTTTTAACAAGTTTTCTTAAAATTTTTAAAAATTAAAACGAAAACCTTCGTTATCGTGCAACCAAACACCCATTAGTATTATGAACAATTGTGAGAACCTGCATGCGAAATTTTCTGTCATAAACAAAAAAGATTAAGATAAAATTCAGAACTATACCCTCGAGGTAATCAAAGCTTATGAGGTGTTTGGTTACATGATAACGAAATTTTTTATTTTATGTTTTTAAAATTTAAGAAAAAAATGGTTAGAAGAGGTGTTTGACAACCTTGACAATTTTATGTTTTGAAAGTGATTTTCTTCTTAAACAAAAAAAGGGGGTCTCACCTCTTTCTTTTTTTATGTGGTCCCCCACTTTGTTTGGTCATAAATGGTAGTTACTCTTTTTTGTTATCACATCCCTCCAAACATGACAATTTTATGTCATGAGTCGATTCACTTTTTATTTTAATATAATTTTTAATCATGAAAGTGTACAAAAAATTATCATGCAACCAAACACCCTGTTATGTTCAATAATGTCCACCGGAGTATGTTTGAAGTACGTAGGAAGGCAGAAATCTTGTTTTCCTCTTGCATTTCCTCTCTGGATACCAACATCTCACTGAGCCCTCTTATCTAACTTGATGAAAAGAAAAGAAGGCCATGGAGATCGGAGGGGCTTGAAGTCCACCTGAATAAGCGGTAGTGGAAGCCTGCCATTTTGTATTTGATTGTCCCTAAGTGGACAGGCATCACGTGGATATCAAAGCTATTACATGTGGGATGCACCATCTCACTGGTCGGGGTAAAGATGTTGCACCATATATATAGAGGGTCATTAAAGCTATTCCATGAGGATTGCACCATCTATCTCATTGGATCGGATCAAGACGTTGCACCACATGGAGGGTTGTTTTTAACATGGGACGTAATATTTGGGGTTTTAAATATTATACAATAAAGAGAATAAGAATATTAATTATTATAATAATTCTCTCTCTCTCTCTCTACCCCTATTTATACCATCGTGACCCCCTCTTTTTACTGTAATACCCCGGTTATTTATGTAAATAAAAAAAGATTAATAAATATTTATTATTATTTTATTCCCTTCTCTTCCTATTTATTTCCCTCTTCCTCCCCCGTGAGAAACCCTCCCCGGCGCCGCTTTTTCTCTCCCTGCGAAATCCTGTTTTTGCTCTCCCGCGTGCAGCCGTCTCTCCCCAGTTTCCTCTTCTTCTCTCCTGTCTCCCGCGCGTGCGCGCCGTTGCCGCCCTCGAGCGCGTGCCGCCTCGCCCCTCGCGCCACCGCGTGACCGGCCGTCGCCGTCTCCTCCCGCGTGCCGCGACACCACCGCCAGCCACCTCGTACCTCGTACGAGCACCGTCGCCCGCCTCGGTCTCCGCCACCTCGTACCGCCCTCGAGCTCCGCGCGCGCCGCGCGTCGCCGTCCCGCGGCCGCCGTCTCCCGTCGCCACGTGCCTCCGTCGCCTCGGCTTCTCCGCGCGCGCCCGCGCGTTCACGACCGCCGCCGCCTCTCCCGGTTGACCGCCGCCCGGTCGCCGGCGCCACCTCACCGCGAGCGCCGCCCGCAGTCGGCGCGAGACGCCCCCTTGGACCGCCGTGCGCCGCCTGCGCCACCCGTCCGCGCGGCCACCGCCCGTGTGCCCGCCGTGCGCCGGCCCCTCCCCTCCGCGGTATCTCCTCTCTCTCCTCTCTCTCCTCTCTCCTATCATCTTCTATTAAAATCCCTAATTTATTATTCTTCTTCCTCCGGCATTTTTGGAACCACCTACCCGGCTCAGTTTTTCGTCGCCGACGCAACCGCGGCAGTTTCGTCGCCTGATTCAATTTCCTTGGAATTCCGTGCGCCGTTCGCCGTTGCCGTCAAGGTAGGCGTCTCGGCTATCCTTAGCACTCTAATATTTTGATTAAATCGTAATAATCATGTTTAGATCACCAGGATTAGAATATTGTAGTTAATGGGCTGTTTTGGATTTATTAGCATGTATAGTTAGAGTTAGATTAATTTGTCTAGATCGTGCATGCTTAGATTAATTCGGTTATTCAAGTATCTTTGGTCATCATGATAGGTTGTATATGTTTAATCTAGCTAGTTTAGTATGTTTTGCATCACGAAAACCTTAATCATGTATATTCCGATTTGATAAAAAGCCGTTGTAAAGTTTAGGCATAATGTGGTTAGAATTTAGTTTATTTTCTTTTATTAGATAGATGATTCTGTTTAAGCATGTAATTGTCATGTTTAGGTTGTAAATTGCATGATCCCATGTATATGCATTAGTTCATGTTAGATTGTGGTATGGTATGCAAATATGTGGTGCATAGAACCATGTGTGTTCATCTATGTATTTCATGTTTGATTGCCAATTAAATGTTCCTGTTTTACTGTCTGAGTTAATTAAATGCTTGCATGGTGTGGAATGTGGTTAGTGCAGTGAGCTGCATTGTGATGGAAATATACTTCACCAGACTATGGTTCGGTCCTGTGGGCAGCAGATGAATTAGAACAATCTGGAGTATCCTTCGATCCCAGATACCGCGGTTGATCCTAAGTACTCCCCTGCCTAGGGGTACTATGGGATTTAGTTACTATATGTTACTTCCTACTATATGGTAAATCTGGTGCTAGTTTTGTGATGTGACTGCATTTATCAGATGGAGCATGAAATTTACTCAGACAGGTGTCTAGTTGTGTGGATTGGCATAGATTGTAGTGTTATAGATGTGTCATTGGTTTTATGTCAGGTTTATGTGTTTTGGGCATACCTAGAGTGGTTTAAGGTGTAGGTTATGTTGGTCTAATGCATTTAGAATCTAGTCATCATGTGGGGTAGTTGATTGATTCTTTAATCAATTAATTAAAGATATATAATTAGTTTACACCCTATGTATTAAATCTGATTTTTAGGCTTATTATTCTATTATACCATTAGAAATCATTATTATAGTGGGGTAGTTCGGGTGTAAGTCCTACTGAGTCTGTTGTGACTCACCCCTTCCGTTGTTAATATTTTTCAGGATTGCAGGTTTAGCGCAGCAGAAGCGTAGTGGTGTTGTGGAATTCGAGGAGCTAGTGGATATCTCATTCTATGTCGGTATTTAATTTGGTTAGAAAGGTGTTTGTTTATGGTGATATTACGTTGTAAAGTTTGGAATTATTTATTTGGATTGAGATTTTAGTCTTATTTGGTTCCAGACCGATATCCTTTCCCGTTACGTCGCCGGATTATCTTCCGCTGTGCATATTAAAAATCCGGGTCGTGACATTTACCCTATCCATTGACCGCGTGGCGGCGAGACGCCAGCAACCATGCTTGGTTGCTACAAGAATGCTATGATATAACGTTATAAAGAATGACCAATAAATAAAAACCAAGGTCAATAAATAAGAATCAAACAAGAAAGTATTCTCCTCTTTGTAATCAAAATTAATGATATGATATTCTTCTTGAAATTAAGTAGGAGAAGAAATTATGGGCGATGTTGATTTGGGATGGAGGAAATGGGGGTCACAAGTGATAGAAATGTATGTCCTACATGTCAATCATATATGATATGATTCGACGTTTCTAAAAATATCTCATTCAAATAATTAGGTAAAATCTTCGTATGCGAATATCATAATGAACTCTTTGATCAAATACAATGATGAATAAATCAAGATGAGATCATGATAATGAGATTGATCATTTAAAAGTATTTGATTTAAATGTTCATAGTCATAGAATACTTGAGACGGGACATCAAGAATTCGAATAGACTAGTTTATGTGTTGTCATCTCATGTGATGAGGATGACTGATCTCATTTGTCATTAGTGTATAAATACTAAGATACACATAATGATAGAAATGTATGTCCTACAAGCCAATCATATTTGATATGATTTTACATTTCTTGTAATATCTTATTCAATATAAATGACATAATCTTCATTACTTACACTATCGAGATGTGTCTATCGTAATGAAGTCCTAGGTTGCATGCAATGATGATTGAATCATAATGAGATCATGATAATGAGATCAATCATCTAGGAGCATATACTCTAAATCTTCCTAGTCATAGCATCCTTGAGACGAGACATCAAGGATCGAGTAAGACTTGTGTATATGATATCTTCTTGTATGATGAGAATGATCGATCTCATTGGTTATCAGTGTGGGGACACTGAGATACATGTACAGGTGCTCATTAAAGGAATGAGTTCACTGAAATGACCAGTACAGAATCCCTGAATGGTATCTTACCGAACTGTTGATCAGGGTATTCTATCATCACAGTTGCACAGTTGGATCTTTGACCCGAGTCGCCAAAGATGTCTTGCCGGGCATACCATGTACTTTAACTATTGACTTATGGATCACTTAATATTGTGGTCCTGTATAGTTAATGGATTGGGTATATGGAAACCCAGTGGAGGCAATTGAGATCACTCTCGGTAGGAGAGAGAGAATGTCCTATGGATAGTACTTTAAATCCTTAGCCAAGGTAGATAGGATAATTAAAAAATGGTTTTCTAATTGATCCAATTACGAGTACAAGATTCCATAGTGTCGATATATTTAGGAGTTGATAGTCAATGCCGTACTCCTATCCAACCGGGACATTAGATGGACGAAGATTTATATCTGTGTGGTAATTGATGATATAAAGACTCTTTGAAGAGGAGTTTATCCCCGAAGCCATTTGGGATCATAGGATATGGCTTGTACCATTCATGATCGGTAGGCTGTTAAATCTATTATGAGATAATAGATTTAATTTTAAAGAAGTTTGTAGACACGCAATTTTGGCCCAGTTGGAGAGTTTAAATTCTTGTTTTCATAGAGAATATTTAAAGCAAATCGTGTTTTCCGGACGGATCAAGTTTCTGGCACATTCTGAAGGGGATCGATAGAGCAATCGGCCGGACCAGATACCCTGTATGTAGGGCACCTGGCGCCCTATATATAGGGCACCTGGCGCCCTACATACAGGGCACCAGGCGCCCTACATACAGGGCGCCTGGCACCAAATCAAATCGACTCAACCGGCTGATTTGACCACCCACAGTGACTCGTCTTGTCGACCTGACAGACCTCATGATGCTGACGCCCCATATACAGGGCGCTATGCCGCGTGGCACTGCTTTTCAAAAATAGCCAAAGTGCCCTCTTTTGAGCTATAAATAGACCTCCATTTGGAGCTTGGAGGGGGTTCCAAGTCCGTACCACCTTAGAGCCCATCCAAGACTACGTTTCAAAGCCATTCTCATCTCCCATCGCCTTTCAAACCAATCCAAAATCGTCCACCAAAAACCCGAAAAACCCTCTGTTTCTGCCACCCAGAAACATGTTTTTTCTCCAACTTTGAGAGCTTCTATCCGTCTCTCCTCTTACATCCAGCATCCAAACCACCTTTCATTAGCTTCATTTGCATATTGTCTACAAGAAGGAGCCCCTACTTCGTCCCGGAAGCCGCCCAGCACTCCGGAGCGGCGTTGCGAAGAGGGGAAGAAAATCTGTTCGGGCCAGACTTAGTGCCCGTATACAGGGCGCTTTGACCTTGGTCAACGCGCCCCATAAGGGGGGCACCTACTGCTAGCGCCCTATATATAGGGCACCAGCAGGGGCAGAAGCTCGTTTTGCCATTTTCAGAGTCCGATCACCCATTTGATCGAGTTTTTGTCTCCCTTTTTCATCTTAGCATCGTTCATCATGTTATTTAGCATGCATTTGATCATTTTGCATCTCATATATGTTTAAAAACCTACCAAAAATAGGGGTTGGGATTCCGTCCCGATCCGGTTAGTTTATTCCCTTTTGCATGATTCAGAGTGTTGATCAAGCATGATGCTACACTCACGCCAGAGCTAATGATCTTCACTTTTTTTATGTTTTATGCAGGACATTCTTAGATGAATCGACCGGAGTGAAGCTTCAATCTGATCGTAGGTGAAAGAACTCTCTAAAGCTCTCCTCTCTCGGCCGGCCGAGAAAGGAGAAGTTAGAACCAAACAATCTCCCCCCCTGTTTACATCCCCAAGGTACGACGGTCAAACTCCTTCTAGTCCATTTGCTTAACACCTAATCACACTTTGGAGCCTTCGGCTCCTGGTGACCACACACTTCACCTTCCTTCACACATACACACTCTCCTTCTCCTCTTCTTCTCTCTCCCTCGCCGACGCACGCGCGAGCCGAGCCGGCTCACCCGGGTGCCTACAAAGTTGTTCTTTTAATTAGGCCTCAACCAAATGAGCTATTGAGCCTAGTAGGTCACACACATAAGAGCTAATCCATAAGTTTGGGGGTAAGGGTGTAAATATGGAGAGAGGAGGGGATTTTGTGAAAAACTCCAAATTCTCTATATAATAAGGAATTGAGCATGAGCCCCACAGGCCAAGGCTACAAAATTTGTCCCTACCTCTCTTCTTTACGTTTTTCCATGCTGGAGGCCGTCGAGAGTCAATGGGACTTCATCCGGGGTGAGTCGGAAGGTCCGACGCGAAGGAGAACCCAACTATGGAGGTGGCTCGTGTGGATATGACTAGAGGTTACACACTTGAGTGGCTGAATGAGCGTGAGAATGCTCGATCTTCTTTGGTCTTTAAGGATTATTTGAATCCCGCAAAGGTATGTGTTCGAAACCATTTGGAATATAGATTTTGGCGACATCATTCGGTTCTGATCTAGACCAAGACAATGATATACAAGGAATCAAATATTTTCCACTACGCCAATCTAATTGGACCGATTCCTAACATATTCAAGTGCTCATTAATTGAATGAGTTCATTGAATTGACCGAATTAGAAACTCTGAATAGTATCTTACTGAATTGTCAATCAGGGTTTTCGATCATCACGGTTGCATGGTTGGAACTTTGACCTCAGTCGCCAAAGATACCTTGTTGGGTGGAACTTATGCTTTGACCATTGTCTTATGGATCACTGTATAGTTGGTTCAGTATAACGATGGATCGGGTACAAAGAAAACTTGATTGAGGTAATTGAGTGGGCAACAAGGGATTGTCCACTCTCAGTAAGTGAGAGTGATTGTCCTATGAGATAGTAATCTAAATCCCTGACCAGAGTAGATAGGATGATTGGAAAAGGAGTTTTTCAATTGATCCAATTTCGAGTACACGATCCTATAGAGTTGGTATACTGAGGAGTTGACAGTCGATACCATACTCCTTTCCGACTGGGACATTGAATGGATGAGGGTTTATATTCATGTGGTAACTGATGATGGAAATGCTCAATGTAAATAAGATTATCCCCATAGCCATTTAGGATCATGGGATGTGACTTGTACCTTTCATGATCGGTAGACTGATAAATCTGTTATTGGATAATGAATTTAATTTAATTAAATAGAATTGTTCTATTTTATTTAGGCATCAAACAAATAGGCTATTGGGTTTAGTGGGTCACACACATAAGGACTTATCCACAAGTACAGTGGCAAGGACGTAATTTATGGAGATTTCAAGTTTTTCTAAAATATTTTAAAATTCTCTATAAATGCTAATGGTTTCAGCCAAACCCTATCAAACCAAGGGTGTTAACCATGTCATAAGCCTCCAACCTACCTCCTTCTCTGTTTAGAAGGTGTCCATAGGCGATGGAGCTCCGTTCGAGAACAGTTCTCGAGGTTGGTGTGAAGGGAGAACTTGATGTGGATGAAGTTCGTGTGGATACTGCTGGAGACCAGATATTGGAACAGTTTGAAGAACTTGAGAAGATCATCTCCTTGCTCTTAATGGGATTATATGAATCCCTATCTAGTATATTCGAACCCGATTTGATCAGTTTTCGATTTTTGTCGTTCAGTTCCGATTGAGATAAATTCTAAAGAAACTTATAAGAATTGTCGCTTCCGCTGCACCAAATTTTTATAGATGATTCCTTACAACAAGTCATATAAATATGCGGGAAATCCCTATGGGATGAACGTACAATAAAAATCCATCACCGGTCCCAAATTGGTCTCTCAACTTTGTCGCCCCTTCAGTCACCCTCGCCGAGGTGCAGTTGGTTCCGCCAACACATTGCCTAGGCCCACTTCCGTCTCCCTCACCACACCATCGCAGCCTTGCCTTGGGTGCCTTGTCACACACGCCATCATCACTGTCCCACCTTGGCATCTTCGCCATGCATTCTTGCGCTGACCATGACCATGCAACACTACATCGCCAACACTGCTAGCCATCTTCAACTACCCTCATTAGCTCCTTGCCTGCATGACTATGCCCACCAGCCCCGTTGACTACTTCATCGTCGGCACACATTGACCGTCGCAGCATTGCTACACGACTCCACGACCAAAGCCTCCTCGCCTTCAACGCCCTCACCGCTTGACCGCTAACCCTTCCTCGCATGTAGCAGCCAACACTAACCATAAGGAATCATCATACAAAATTTGGTACAACGACAGTGATGATTTATATTTGTTCATGTAGATCTTATATCAATCAAAATCAAACAACGAAAATCGAAAACTGATCAAAATAGATTTGAATATACCTCATAAGGATTCATCTAATCCCTTAGCGAGGAACAAGAAGAACTTCTTGTACTCTTCAAACTGTTCAAATGCCCGGTCTCTAACAGTATCCACATGAACTTCATTCATAGTAAGTTCTCCCTTAGCACTAGCTCGAGAACTCTTCACAAATAGAGCTCCATCACCCGTGGATGCCTTCCAAAGAGAGGAGATGGTAAGGAGGAAATTGAGGATGTGGTTCTCATTCTTGGCTTGATAGGGTTTGGCTAGATCTATTAGTATTTTTTAAAAAAAATTAGAAAAATCTAAAATATCTATAAATTGTGCTCTTGCTTCTGTACGTACGAATAAGTTCTTATGTATGTGATTCACTAGGTGAAATAACCTTTTTGGTTGAGAGCTAAATAAAATAGAATAATTCTATTTATTTTAAATAAATTCATTATCCAATAATAGATCAATCGACCTACTGATCATGTAGGGTACAATCTACATCTCATGATTCCAAATAGCTATGGGGATGATCTTATCTCTCTTGAGCATTTTCATCATCACTTATCACATAGATATATAAACCCTTGTCCATTTAATGTTCTGATCGAAAAAGAGTACAGCTTCAATTGTCAACTCCTTTGTATACTGACTATATAAGAGCATGTATTTGAAATTCGTGCAAATAAAAAACTCTTTTTCCAATTATACTCTTTGCTCTTGCTAGGAATTTAGAGTACTAACCCATTAGATATTCACTCTCACTTACCGATAGTAGACAATCACTTGTTGTCTGCTTAATTGTTTCCATAAGATTTTTCTTTTATCCAATTCATTGCTATACTGGACCATCTAAATGATGATGCATAAATCAATAGTCAAAGCACAAATTCCGCCTAACAATACATCTTTGGCAACTCAGGTCAAATGTCCTACCATGCAACCGTAATGATAGAAAACCCTTATTGACAGTTCGGTAATATACAATTCAGAGTTTTTAATTGAGTTAATTTAGTAAACTCATTTGACTAATGAGCACATGCTTGTGTATTTTAGTGTATCCACACTAATAACTAATATGATCGGTCATTCTCATCACATGAAAAGATGTCACATACACTAGTTTATTCGGATTCTTAATGTCTCATATGAAGAATCGTATGACTAGGAACATTTAGATCACATATCTTTAAATGATTGATTTCGTTATCATGATATCATAGTGCTTCAATCATTAATGCATGTGATCAAGAATTTCATTACGATGTACACATCTAATAAGCACCGGCCGGTAATGAACATTTGCCTAATGAATTGAATGAGATATCTCTAGAAATATCGAATCATATCAAATATGATTGACTTGTAAAACATATATTTTTATCACATGTTGTAATACCTGGCATTTTCAAAAAAAAATTAATTTTTTTTTTCGTAACAGCCCCCCCTTTCCCTCCCCGTCCCGGATCTCTCGCCGCCGCCCCCGCGGTAACGCTGGCCGCCCCTCCCTCGGATGCGTCGCGATCTCCCCCCCCCTTGACAGTTACGCAACCCCGTTGGATCCCTCTCTCTCTCGCTCTCGCTTGTGCCATCTCCCCGCCGCGAATCCTCTCCTCCTCCTCCTCCTCCGTCGCCGTCGCAGGACGCGATCGCCGCCCCCGCCGGAAGCGAGCGCCGCCGGACCTCCCCCTTGCCGTCACTGCCTCCGGCCCTCACCTCGTCGCCGTCTCCTTCCTCCAGCGCCTCCCTCGCCGGCGAGAGCATCGCCGTCCAGCCTTCTTGCGCCGCCCGTCGTCATCGCCGTCGGAAGCCGGCGCCGCCGTCGACTTCCCCTGTTCTGGCCGGAACCGCCGCGGGAGAGCTTCTCGCCGCCGCCATCGCCGGCCGTCGCCTTCCTCCCGCCGTCGCCGTCGTGACCAGACCCTCCCCCACCCATCGCCGTCGCCGTCGAGCGCCGCCGGCCGCCCCCACCGTCGCGAGCGCCATCTCCGCCATCGCGAGCGCCGCCGCGAGCCGCCGCCGCCTCCGCCGCCCGCGAGCCGTCGCCGTGAACCGCCGGACGAGCCCGGCCCAGCCGCCGGTCCAGCCGCGGTTCAGCGCCTCCGAACCGGCCTGGTTCAGCCGGTCGAACCGGCCCGGTTCAGCCGGTCCAGGAAATTCCTAATTTTCGGATTTATTAAATCCAGATATTGAAAAAGGCCAAGAAAAATAGCAGAAAAATCCAGAAAAATCAGGAAAATTCACAGAAGACTACAAGTAGGTTTCTCAAGATCGTCTATGTATTTGATCCCATTTTGATTAGAAAATATGCATGTTTTAACTTATGAACCTAGATTTGACTAGTTTAGACTTTTAAATCATGGATGGGTAGAACTATTTTCCATGAGATGTGACCATTTGTTATTTATGTATATGTTTATATGCTAGAATGGACCTAGAATTGAAAGATAATTATGTGGAGTTTTGGAAAAATCAAAAGTCATCAAATTTCACTTTTGGAACCTGTTTAGGTCAGATTATGAGTGTTAACATCAGAAGTTAGCTTGTTTTGATAATGCCAAAATTGGGTTTGATTAATTGTCTTGTGTATGTAATTATGTATGTCTAGATTTGGTTTGTTATTGCATGTGCATAGATCATGTAAAAATTATTTGGTTTGGTTCCAGATTGTGTAATATGTCTTGCATGATATGGCTAGGTTCATGTTATCAAGTTTGATATGAGTTTTGATTAGGATATGTTAACCATGTCGGTTAGTGCAAGTCTTGTCTAGTTTATGATAAAAACAATTTGTTTTGCATGGTTGACATTAGAATGAGATGTTTATGTCTTGTGTACATGGTATGCAGGTGTGTCATGATCTGAAAAATTTATTATGAATTTCTTGTACCACATGTTATGAGGCTTCACCAGCCTATTCTAGTCAAATTGCCCGTGGGCAGCGGGTATCTTAGATAAATCCGGCCCTCCCACAGATCCCGGATTACCGCGGTTTTTCCCTTGGTGTCACCACTGCCTAGGTGCACTTTGAGCTAGCTTAGTATATGTTATTGCTATATAAATTAGAGCTGGTGAAAGTGATCTGGATATGTGATGTGAAAAGGCAAGACGACCAATTCCTTGCCATATGACTATGAGTTTAGAAAGAACATGAAATTATGCTCATTGCATGTTATGTTTAGATGTTAAAGCATGATAAGTTAGAAAAATTCAGATATGTCTCATGTTAGATTGGTCATGTTAAGTTAAGTCTGAAGGTCATCTAGTCGATTTGTGTTTAGTTTTATGGTCTTGTATGCATTGGTCTAGAATTGTTTGGTTTTGGCATAACCTTTTCTTTGAAGATACTTATGTTTGGTTATGGGTTGTGAGATTAATATAGAAGACACACTATACTTTTGTATTACATCTCAAATTAGATATGTTACATACCACTGCTTGTTTATATGTTAATTACCTGATTGATGGGTGAAGGGTGTAAATCTTACGGAGTCTCCGGACTCACCCCGTTGTGGGTTAATATTTTTCAGCAGGTTTTGAAGATCAGGAGATTGGCTTGGAGGCTCAAGCAGAGGCCGTGGAAGAACCAGAATCTCCTGGAGTTGGAGCGGAGTGATATATTTCTCATTTTCATCAGGTTGCTTGTTTTGGACTGTTAGGTTGTTATGTACTTAAACAATCTAGTGAATTTGATGTGCAGTTGGCACATATGAACAGACTTGGTTTGGAATTTAGTTGTTTTAAATGTTTAAGTTTTTGATTGGAGTTGGACTAGATGAAGTTGGCTTGATTTTTAAGTTATTGACTCCAGGTTTTGGAAATCTTGTGGAATTTTTGTAGACTTGATTGTGTTGATTGAATTACATGCTTGTATGGGTTATGAAATCCGAATGATGGATTTCTCCCACTGTCACGACGTTGTGTTTTCCGCTGCGTAGTCGTGGTTTTATGTTGTTTATTTTCCGGGTCGTGACACATGTTGTTGCCTTTGACTATCCAACTTTGATGTCGATGTGGTGATCTCTCTCTCTCTCTCTCTCTCTCTCTCTCCTACCCTCTCTCTCATATCCCATACTTTCTCTCTCTTATTTTCTTCTCCTTCTATTGACAGCTAGAGGTGGAGAATATTAATCCTGATTTTGCCATCGCTGTTGCCATTTCATGCTAATCATTCAATTGACTTTATTATTTGGACTTTGGTTAGTCATTGACATCATCGAGGTAGGCACCTCTCATATCGTTCCAATAGTATTAATTAATGCCTTAAAATGTGATTAGTCTAATATTGGTTAGTGAATGAAATTAGTAGCTCTATATAGGTTATGATGTGTATATAGCATAGTGCTAGTTAAAGATTTAGTATAGTATCCATGCTTAGTTAACTAAGGTGCTATGTGTTATGTCATGAACTAGTAGGTTAAGTGAGGTTTAATTATGGAATCATATCATTTATTAAGTGAGGTTTAATCATCACAAAAATAAATTTTTATAGAGAACTTCTTTTTAGATAAAACAAAGGTAAAAGCTTATTTTTCCGGTGGTCCCCTATCTTTTATGGTTACACTTGGTTTTCAAATTTTCTGTTATCGGATCTAGCCAAACATGATAATTTCATATCTTTACCTATTTTTTATTTTATTTTATTATAAAACTTTATCACGAATACTTAGAAAAAAAATGGTTGTGCAACCAAGCACCCTATAAAAGTAGATATAACACCATCATCCAAAGGGCGCGCCCCATTTGTCAATGTGTTTCAACCTCCTATCTAGTTGACTCTCCCCATCATCAAAGAAGGCATACATTTATAAAGGCTGGATCTCACATTTAAGTAAATAATTCCTGTTCTATTCCCTAAGTCGGTCATAAAACCCTGCCTAGATTTTTATATAACCCAGAATCATTGTTCCTAGTTCTTTATTATCCTAGGTAGGGAATGATGGTTAAAGTTCCATACTGATTGTTATAGCCACCTGGTGCATATAATTAATTTCATGATTAGGAATCAGAATAACACCCATATCATATTTGGTGTTAAATATATACGTGCGCATCTTGCTTTCGAACCCCACTTAATTAATTAGATCTCCACTGGTGTCACTGTGATTGATCTTGCTGTGGAATCATCGAATTTCGTGAGAGGTAGTTTGAAGGAATCACTTGACTAAGACCAGCACTCCCACATATGGTGCTTATCTCTTAGAATCCATATAATCAAACCCCTGATTACCTTGGGCAGTTTTACACTTGAGACTGTAGTAGAATGGGAGTGTTAGACTAATTAAGGACCGATTTGATTGGTCTACTCTTATCTAGTCTCTAACCTATGATTCTGTCAAAGGTAAAATGGACTTAATGTGTTTCACTTAATGTCTAGATTAACCTCTAAACTTAATTACCTCTTAGGTCCTAATAAACTTCTTAAAAATAAATTATAAAATTTAACTTTTTAATTTCTTGACATAAACAACTCTTTACTAGAGATAGAGGTAACATATATAGATGACACCCTTTCTACGTAAATTCATTAACATTTAAATATCTTAATCAAATTAATCTTACCACAAGTTAAGATGCTATACACATGAAGTTATGAGTTCAAATTTTTAGATTAGGCATTGGTTTATCCTAACATGAAAACTTAAGCATTCAGACCACTTTTGAGCGGTCTTAACGCATTTCATCACATAATATTCATGTTGACGGATTTAGACTGTTTGATTTTATACCTTAATTAACCTTTAAACTTTCTTAATTGGGGATAGGAAGTAGCACATATAATACATCTTTTAAGTAAAAATTAAATTAATTAATATATACAATCATCATAGTTAAATGAAGTATTTTTTACCACGAACTAATTAAGAGGATAGCTGGACATGAAAATAAGAGTTCATATTTCCAATCAAGCCAAAGATAATCTCTCATGAGCTGATTATTGTTTAAGAAATGTAAGAGCATTTTCTGACTCTTAATTTATTTCGAGAAAGAAGCATGCTTCAAAGAGGGAACAACTTAATTACATCGATCCACTGCGAAGAATCTGCCGTTTTGCTGTCTTCCAGACAGGCAAAGACCTTTCCCAAAGAAATATATAGCCAAGGGTTGTGAAGGATACTCAATGCTATTTTATTTCTTCCTCACTTCCAAACCAAAGTTACATGATTCCCATCAATGGTTGAAGTTTTGTTTAATTAAGCCAAGATGTGAATGTGATTCGACTGTCTTATCAGAGCATAGCAATAGGAAGTCGCTTTTTCTCTGCCATGTCCAATCGATAACCAAAAACGAGAAAGAGATCGATGTGCGGCATGTGCCAGGACAGAGAAGAATAAGAAAGAGATCGATACACTATTATAAAGTTGTGAAGCTTAGTCGTCTGTTCTTCATGGCAGTCAAGTTACCCGAAATACAAGGATGATGACTTGATTCTGCATTACTGTAAAGGTAGTGGTCAGCGAGAACAAAAGGGTCAAAGACATGTATCTTTCATCTGGTTGTCAAATCATTTTTTTACATTGTTGTGATCGATGATATAATATAACTTAATCCAACACGGTGTTTGGTCGCATTAGAACTTAAGCTTTTGCTACACAAAATGCTTTTGATAAAAACCTGTCAAAAAGATGTGGCAACCATTACATTACAAACGTATGTTTTTACGTGGAATTTCTTCTTGAAAAAAAATGAATGAACACAAAAAGAGTGGGGGGGGGGGGATCACGTACAACCTAAAAGAGAAGGAAATCACGAAGCAAAATGAAATAAGATTTCACCTCTTTTTTTAATTCAAGAAGAAATTCTCTGCACCATCCTATTTTATCACGATTGCCCAACACCTTTTTAAACCTCTTTTGTTACAACAATATATTTTGTAGAGACCAAATCTATCTTAACATTACATGCACTGTCTCCTTCCACCCAAAGGAAAGCTACACCCACTTCAGCTGCACCGATCCATCAGTACTGCAGCTGCTGTTTTTTGGGTCAGGTGACATAGATTCATATTAAGATGAAAATGCCATTATTACTAAGAGGGTTCTGGATACAAGCCTACAAGGGGGTGGAACAGATCCCGAGATGTCCAAATCTATGTTAGATGAGAGGGTGCGTCCCCTCGCGAGGAGAGGAGCCGTCCCTTCGCCTCCGTGGGGGGTAGTGAGGTAGACACTAGACAGGCGCCCTGGAGCCCCCTGGAAGCCTCTAGCTTAGAGGATGAGAGTTCCCTGATCTTCAAGTTCATGTTCGTCCCCGAGTTGAAGGTGTCGACAACGAGATCTTAGGTCTCGTTTTAGACATTCGTATCTTTGACGAAACGTTCCAATGCAATCAAAATTTCTTAGGAAAATATTTAATTTCAAATGATTCATTATAATTTTTTTTTGATATATATGAACAACTAAAATTTGTGTTTCATAAAAAAATTGAGAAGAAATTAAAATTATCGACATTTCATTCAATCTAATCAAACGTCGTCTCAGAGTGACTGTCCAGGAAACTACTGATGGGTAGATAGAGAATAATAAAAAAAATGTTTGTAAAACTTATTAGTTTTCTCTTCGTGACAGTCGAATTAGTCCACGTACAAAGATGACTTGATTCCGCATTATTGCAGAGAAACTGATAAAAGAAAAAGAAACCACGCAAAAGATATGTTTTTCGTGGAATTTCTTCTTGAACAAAAACAAATGAAAACAAAAAGAGTGGGGGGGGATCATGTACAAACTTAAAAGAAGGAAAATTACAAAGAAAAATAAAATAAGATTTCACCTCTATTTTAAATCCAAGAAGAAATTCTTTACATTATAGTTTACCGTGACTGTCCAACACCTTTTTTTTGACAACAATATATTTTCTTGACAAAATCTATCTTATCCTTGCATGCCATGTCTCGTTCCACCAAATAAAGCTACACCTACTTGAGCTCCACCGATCAGTACTACTATTTTGGTGAGGTGAAATAGATTCAACCAAAAATGTCGAGGCGTTCGGTTGCATAATAAATTAGATTTTTTGTTATAATTTTATATTTTTGTAATAAAAATTATTAAAAAAAGTGATTGACAATTATTATAGTTTTATATTTTCAAATGATTACTTTTTCTTAAAAAAAGAGTGTCACCTCTTTTTTATTTTTGTCGTCTCCCGTATCTTTCAGTCATATATAGTATCCTCTCTTTTTTGTTATCCTGTCTTTTCAAACATGCAAATTCTATGTCATTGACTATAGTTTACAATTTATTCATTAGACAACTGAACACCCTATGAAAGAATTCTGAATACAAGGGGGCGGGACGGATCCCAAGATGTCCCATTAATCCAGATTAGATAAGAGCTAGGGAGTGTCATCTCGTGAGGAGAGATGAGCCGTCTCTTTGTCCTCCTGGGGGTGAAGCTAGCAAACTGATCTGGAGCTCTCGTGCAAGGCAAGGCTCTGGCTTACATGATGATTTCCCTGATCTTCCGGTGGATATTGTTCGCCCCCGATCGAATCGAAGAAAAATTGACAATGATCTTCCGTCTCGTTTGTTTTAGCTTTGATATTAGATATTGAGATAGATCGTTTCAGTAGCTTCTGGACGGCGCGCTGTATTTTTTATTTTTAAAAATATATAATTAACATTTATGTGTCGTAAGAGAAATTAAAGATACAGCTAAGAATTTAGACATTTCGTCGAGTCCGGCGAGTGGCATTTGATTGGACTTAATCTGAAAATATAATGGGGTGTTTGGTTGCATGATAATTTTTTGTACACTTTCATGATAAAAAATTATATTAAAAAAAAAGTGAACCAACTCATGACATAAAATTATCATGTTTGGAGGGATGTGATTACAAAAAAAAGTAACTACCACACAAGACCAAACAAAGTGAGGGACCACAAGAAAAAAGAAAGAGATGAGACCCTCTTTTTTTGTTTAAGAAGAAAATCACTTTTAAAACATAAAATTATCATGGTTACCAAACACCTCATTTAACAAGTTTTCTTACAATTTTTAAAAATTAAAACAAAAACCTTCATTATCATGCAACCAAACACCCCATAAGCTCTTAATTTCATCTCCAACCTCTTAACCAGTAATAAAAGAGTGAAAAACTTGATTAATATATAAATGGTTAAGGTCATTTGATAGAATATATAAATTAAAAATTTACGAGATGAATTGACATCAAGTGCGTACATCATAATATATATGTCAATAGGGTATATCATCGGCAAATAATCTAGATCATATGCCAAATATAATAGAGTGATATATAGGCATAAAATTTTATCAAATATTGATGTATATAAGTTTTAAATAGACTATAAAATTAAATATTTTAAAATTATTTTAAATAAAAGGATAAGTTTTGAATAAATTATTTTATTTAAATGAATTCATAATGAGAGAAAATCAACGTTATTGTACAAAAATGGGGCATGGGCTTCTCACTGGGGCATGCAGCCACATGCACATGGGGGGCAATGAAGGGCCCTGTCTAAATGTTTAAGAGCTTTTTAAGATATAAGTGATCTAATCAGATCTATATCTAGAGATATTACCTAATATAGACAAATATCTAATAGGATGTTTGGTTGCATGATAATGGAGGTTTTTATTTTAATTTTTAAAAATTATAAGAAAAATTGTTAAAAGAGGTGTTGGACAACCCTGCCAATTTTATGTTTTGAAAGCAATTTTCTTCTTAAACAAAGAAAGAGGGTCTCACCTCTTTCTTTTTTCTTGTGGTCCCCCATTTTATTTGATCATGTATGGTAGTTACTTCTTTTTGCTATCACATCCCTCCAAACATGATAATTTTATGTTTTGAGTTGGTTCACTTTTTATTATGGGGTGTTTGGTTGCATGATAATTTTTTGTACACTTTCACGATAAAAAATTGTATTAAAATAAAAAGTAAACCAACTCATGACATAAAATTATCATGTTTGGAGGGATGTGATTACAAAAAAGAGTAACCACTGCACATGACCAAATAAAGTGGGGGACCACAAGAAAAAAGAAAGAGGTGAGACTCTCTTTTTTGTTTAAGACGAAAATCACTATCAAAACATAAAATTGTCATGGTTGTCAAACACCTCTTTTGATAAGTTTTCTTACAATTTTTAAAAATTAAAATAAAAACCTCAATTATCATGCAACCAAACACCCGTAAGCTTTCACCGGATAAGAGTTTAGACCATATGGTTAAGTCAAAACAAACATTGCCCCAGAGTCACTCTCTGGGGAGCACCCGATGGGTAGACAGGCAATAATTAAAAAAAATCTTATATTATTATAAATCTGCAAACCTTATTAGTTTGTTCTTCATGACAGTCAAGTTGCCTGACATAAAAGGATGACTTGATTCTGCAATTATTGCAGAGAAATTGGTCGGTGTGGACAAAAGGGTCAAAGACATTTTATCTTCTATTTGGTTGCAAACCAACTTTTATACAATTTTATGATAATATTATATAATAACATTAAATCTGGCACGGCGTTTGGTTGCATGAGAAATTAAACTTTTGTTACAAGAAATATTTTTAATAAAAGATGTGGCAACCATTACAAACGTATGTTTTTATGTAGAATTTTTTTTCTTGGACAAGAAAAAACGAAAACAAAAGGAGTGGGGTTCATATACATAACTTCAGAAAAATGAGAAAATCACCAAGAAAAATAAAAAAAATATTTCACCTTTTTTCAGTCCAAGATAAAATTACCACCATGCTTGTCCAACACCCTTTTTTTTAACATTTGTGTCTAGAACAATATATTTTTTTAGAGAAAATCTATTTTATCATTACCACACACCTTATTTGTTATGCAATTGGAAGACAATTTGCATGTCTCCGTCTACCAACGGAAGTTCATCTACTTTATGTCCTGTTTGGTAACATTATTAGGTACCTTTATCACTATCAATTTTAAAATTGATATTGATAGGAACTATTAAGAGGTGTTTGAGTAATTGTATCAATTTTAAAATTTGTAGTCCGAACGAAGTATATTATGTAATACAAGTGTCGACTTGTATTAATTTTGATATGATATTCCAACATTTGAAAATATTAACATTAATATCGATGTAGTACCAAGAATGAAACTCTGACCAAACAGGACATTAGGTCTTATTTGGTAACAATATTAAATGTCTCTGTCACTGTCAATTTTAAAATTGATATTGATAGTAATCATTTAAAAATAGTCGATTAACATTATCAATTTTGATATTAATATTTTAACTTCTAAAAATATCAATATCGATATTATTTTTGATACTCTAACCAAACAGACTATCAGCCCCACTGATCAGCTGTCTGTTTGTTTGTTTGTCTTTGGTTTTTATGGTCAGGTGAAATGGATTCATGTTAAGCTGAAAATGTCATTGCAAAGAGAGTTCGGAATACAAGGGGCTGATGAACAGATCTGGAGACGTCCAAATCCAGATTATATTAGCTAGATAAGATCGATGGGGTGCCTCAAACGTGAAGATGAGTCGTCTCTCGTTCCCCTCCCTGGGGGTGATTCTGCATTATTGTAAAGATAGTGGTTAATGAGATCAAAAGGGAGAGAGGCAGGACACACACGAAAGGCTCCGGGACGCTGTGCCCGGGAACCCTCCGCGAGCTCGTATTCCGCGAGTCTTCGGGAACCCTTCCTTGCGCTTCTTGACTTCGCATCTCCAGGAACCCTCCCAGCACCTCGCTACTGGAGAGTTGCTGGTATTCCTCGGTCTCGGGGGATTTCTGTTTCCTTCTTCTTCTGGGCTCCTTCCCATAGGTTTCGACGAGTTTTGACTGAGTTTCTGATCATTTTCTTTTGGAACACCCCTAATCTTTTGGCGTGTTTTGTTTCCTTTTTGGCCTTATTTGCTTAACGATCTAGTAGTTTTGTCTGGGTTTTCTCTAAGCCAGTACCTGAGGGTTAGGATTTCTGTATCGATCGGTTGGCATCGTTTTGTTTGTAGGGTTTCCTCTTATTACCTTCTTGACTGTGTTTTGTTTGGTGTCTGGATCGCCAATAGCATCCATTATTCGCCCTTTGTGTATGCTCTTCGGTTTTTCTTTGTTCTTCACATCACCCTCGTTCTCGCCTATCCTCTTCTTTGCCCCCATCGCCGTCGGGTGCTACAGTGAGAGAGGATTTTCCGATTTCGCGAGTTTTCCTCACCCTCGTTAATCATAGTTAATTTTAGTCTAACCGGGGGTTAGTTTAACTCGCGATTTTTATCTTCTAGGAGATTCTAGGGCTTACTTATCTCTTTACTTCTTATTTTCTCGTTTTTCTCTTTTTCGATTTTATCGTCATCCTCTTAGAACCCGACGAGTGTATTTCTTCTCGAACCTTCGCTCTTTCCCCATCTTCGTGTTTTCTTTCTCCAAAGATCTCGCCGTGTTTCACCCTTGATAGTTGTTACTCTCGTTCCAACTTTGGGTGGCTTTGGCCTCCGTTGTATTCATCCGTTATCGGAAGGCTACTACAATGGATGAGGAAGCCATTCTATTGCAGTTTAAAAAGATGCTTCTTCCTCCCACTCCATCAGATCCAATATGTATTGCTCAGTCGTCGCAGCTGGATGAGAATCGATGGAAGAAGTGCTCGTCCTCAAGGTATTAACATCAAATAATGTCAGGCCGGCAGGACTCAAGGAATGGATACGTCGTATGTGGAATCCGGTAACTCCCTGGACTCTTTTAGATTTTTCGGATGAAGCTTTCCTCCTCACCTTACATCGAAGACGAGCTTCAAAAGATCCGTCGACGGACTCCTTGGTTCTTCAATAATGACATTGTTCTATCGGAAAAAGCTAGGCCTTTTAATTGCTCCTTCACAGTACAAATTACAGTTTGCGGATCTTTGGGTACGTATCTATGATCTGCCTCAGGAACTATTGGTAAAAGAAATAATTATGGAAATCATTTCACAAATTGGTAATCCGTGGGATCCGGCTCCTGAAATTGTAGCTTCCTGGAGTTTATTCGCTCGTATTAAAGTCCGTATAGATGTTTTACAACCTCTCCCTACTGAAGTGTCTGTGGTTCTTCCAGATGGTACTATTAAACTATTTGAATTGGCTTATGAACGAATAACGAAATTCTGTTATTTCTGTGGAAGGCTTGGACATAGGCATAGTGATTGTGAGACTCTGGCTCATTATTCTTCTTATATTAAATCGGAGTTTTCTGACCAACTCAAAGAGTTAATGAAAAAACAGCTAGTCTGTCGGTTTGGGGAATGGCTTACAACGGATGGTAGACAAGCTAATGGAGGTCAGAGACCGCTTGCTGCTTGTTCTCCTTTTTCTATTCCTTCAGGATCTCAATCACAGGAAATCAGCTCTTCTATACTTCAGCAAGTACAAGAAGGGACTACGACTGTGAATTCGACCCCGATGTCTTTAATGCTATTACCTGCTCCATCAGATCAGCAGCCAAAGGACTCTTCTCCTGATGTGTCGGCAGCCCCAGGTACCAGTTTTCCTGTGTTACTCACGGAAAGACAATTAAATGCCAGGTTTTACCCAGCTAATATTTTGTCGAAAGGTTCCTCAGTAATGGTAGATGAATCCAGTTCTCTTCCAGCACCTGCTTTCGATACAATGTCTTCTTCAATTACTTTACTACCCTCAACTTCAGTAGATGCTCTACGCTCTCACAATCTGAATTTATCAAAAATAAATTTACCCACCTTATCAACTCCTATGAAGAAACAGGGTGGAAGAGGAAAACAAAGGCGGAAGCAATTGCATCAAGCTCTTCAGCACACTATTATAGGCGGTAATGACTTTTGTCTTCCTATTAAAGTAGAGGTTTTATCTCCACTGAAAATTGATCAAGAGGGTGAGGCAGCTGCCCCTATATTACCGCCATGTCCCAAATGAAACTTATAGCATGGAATTGTCGGGGAGCGAATGGACACCCGACAATTCGTCACGTTGATAGTTTAGTCCATTCAATAAATCCTCAAGTCTGTTTTTTATCGGAAACTAAATGCAACACTCTTGTCAGTGAGAAGTTTTTCCATGATAGATCTATTACTAATTATTTTATAGTACCAACTGATGGCAGAAGAGGGGTCTTTGGCTTTGGTGGGATATGAACATTGATATACAGATCTTATCACATACTGACTCCTGGATAGCAGGTCTTGTTCAAGATCCTACTGTAAAATCTCCTTGGTTACTTGTTTGTGTTTACGCACCTTATCTTCATACTGGTCGGGTGCACATGTGGCAATCCTTGACCTCTCTTATTGATGAAATTTCATTTCCCCGTCTCATAGGTGATTGGAATTGCATTAGGCATCCAGAGGAGAAATGGGGTGGTTTGCCACCTAATAGGTCTCATATGGGTTACTTTGAGCGATTTATTAATGCCAATAGTCTTATTGAAATGCAAAATGAAGGACCAGTTTTTACATGGACTAACAAAAGAATTATGGCTCAGCATATAAGAGAAAAATTAGACAGATGTCTAATTTCAAATTTTCTTAAGTTAACTTTATTTCCAATTTGGACAACTCCATGTTTTACCGGCGTATTCTAGTGATCATAGCCCACTTTATTTGAACACTCATCCACCAATCCGGCATGCAAAGTCTTGGTTCAAGTTTGAAGCAATGTGGTTGCACCATCCTTCATGTCAAAACTTAGTACAGGGATGTTTGGGTTCATTCTCCGTTCTTTCTTCTAATTATGGTGGCAAGATGAGATATATTAGGAGACAGATGTTGGTGTGGAAAAGGGAAGTTTTCGGAAATTTCCAGAATCAGATGAAGCAACTTCAAAATGCTTTAAAGGTGGTCCAACAATCATCCCCTTCTCCTGAATCTTTAGAAGAGCAGGCTCGTCTTGAGAGTCACATTAAATTTTTTGAAGAAATTGAGGCTGCCTACTGGAGGCAACGTGCCAAGGTTCATTGGTACACAGCAGGTGATAAATGCACTAAATTTTTCTTTACTAAAGTTTTGGCTAGACGAAAATGGAACAGGATTCCGGGTGTTTATAAGATGGATGGTACTTGGTCTTCCCATATAGAAGATATACAAAGCTGTTTCGGGGCTTATTTCCGGGATATTTTTCCTGATAATTCATCTTTTTCAGTTTCGGATATCTTTCAAAGGCTGAACTCTACCATGCTTAGTCAACAACACCAGGAGGAGCTGATTAAAGTACCTTCGGCAGAGGAAGTAAGAGCAGCCCTCTTTTCCATGAAGCCAGAAAAGTCCCCAGGTTCTGATGGTCTCCCCCCTCTGTTCTTTCAGAAATTATGGAATATTATTTCGGATGACATTTATGAGTTTATAAAATATATGTTCTGCTCTGCTCGGGTACCTGTTTCTCTGAATCATACAATCATTACTTTAATCCCAAAGAAGGAAAATGCTTACTTACCTGAGCACTATAGGCCCATAAGCTTATGTAATGTTTTGTTAAAAATCTTAACCAAGCTCATTGCAAACAGGATTAGACCTTTTCTGCCAACATTAATATCTGATTTTCAAACAGCCTTTGTCCCAGGGAGACATGGTACAGACAATGTGATTCTTATTCAAGAACTGAGGCATGCTTTCAAATTTAAAACTGGGCGTCAGGGTTATTTTATGGCAAAGTTAGATATCCATAAAGCATATGATAAAATCAAATGGGACTTTCTCTTTTCAGTACTTATAAACAGAGGGTTTCCTTCTCATCTGGTTAGCCTTATCATGCAATGTACTTCAACTGTTTCTTATTCACTTAACCTAAATGGACATCTATCTGAAAGAATCATGCCTCAGAGAGGGATTCGACAGGGCTGTCCTCTGTCACCATATATTTATATTTTATGTGCTGACGTGCTATCTTCAATGATATCCCAAGCGACTCGGGATCACCTTATTTCAGAGTTAAATTATCTAATAATGGTCCCATCATTACACATCTTTTGTTTGCAGATGATTTAGTGATTTGTGGTTTAGCACAAGAAGATGAAGTCTCAATTTTCTTACAGCTTCTCCAAGAGTTTCAACAAATTTCAGGTCAGGCCATAAATTCCTTTAAGTCTAAAATCGTTTTAGTAGGAATGTCCCGACTGCGGTAAGCTCTAGAATATGTAATATTACCGGCTTTCGCTTAGCTTCCAAGGATGATTTATATTTGGGACTACCTTGGGATCCGGTGGGGGTAAAAAGGCCGTCTAATAGGCTTATCCAGATATGTAATAATAAGTTATCTGGTTGGAAGGCTCATTTCTTATCTACAGCAAGTCGATCGACACTCATTACTTCTACCTTTGGTCATATTCCAATGCATGCTATGTCTGTTTCAAGGTTATCTGCTAAAACTTTGAAAGAATTAGAGCTTATTCAAAGAAGATTTTGGTGGGCCTATACGACATCACAAAAACGGAAAATCCATTTTACTAACTGGAGAACCATCAAACAACCAAAACAACTTGGGGGAATGGGGATCAAGGATTTACATACATTAAATCTTGCATCTGGAATGAGGCTACTTTGGAATTTCCTAGTGCATAAGCATTGTTTTTGGGTAAAATGCCTTTCTGCAAAGTATTTACGTAGAGCTGATATATGGCAGGTTCAAATTAAGCAGTCGGATTCACCTATTTGGAAATTCCTTGTAATGGCCAGATCCTTACTTTTTCCTGCAGTGGTATGGAAAATTAAAAATAGGTCGGGGATCGAAGCCGTGGACTCACAAGTGGATCCTTGATGATAAAGGTCCTCTTCAGCCCAAGTCTGTAGGCGGTGTTCTTTCCGAGGTTTTGTTAAAGACTTAATTGTGAATGGCTCTTGGAATCATGAGCTTATTGCCGAATGGTTTGATGATTACTCAGTCACAAGGATTCTTGGGACAGCTATTCATCATGATTTGGATCAGGATATGCCTATATGGCCTTTCACTCCTCATGGGAATTTTACTTTAAAGTCTACTTATCGTTATTTGAATGAAGCACTTATTCCGCCTGGTTCTTCAACAGTATCGATTTGGAAGCAGCTTTGGCATCCTAGAATTGCTAAATTTTTATCCCAAAAGATCATTGTGTACCTTTGGAAACTTTTATCTTTTTCTTTACCAACTAATTGGGATGTTCATCGCAGGTGCTCTTACATTAGTCCCATTTGCAACATCTCGTGGGTCGAGAAAATGAAACTCGGGAGCATGTTCTTTTTGCCCTCGGAGCAAAGGTTTGGATGCTTTCACATTGGGAAGTACCCCGGTTTGGCAACTAAACTCTCTATCTAATTTAATTTCCCAGTAGCTGAGTTGGATAATTCAAAAAGATTATCACATGTGTACACTGGGTGTTATTGCATTATTTCTTTTCTGGCACCTGTGGAAAGCAAGGAATAGATTCATATTTCAGCCTCACAAAGATACTCCACATAGAATATATCAATTAGGTCTATCGGATGTAGCATTCGGTTGGGATAAGGCTCCTCTGTTGCTAATCTGTTTCGGTCGCCGTTGGTCTCCACCGGCTTGTGGTAATTTCAAAATTAATGTTGACTGTGCCACTACATGTGATGCGAGCTATAAGTATGGTAGTCAGAGATGAAAATGGGATTATCATTTTTTGGAAATCAAAGCTTCTTCCTCATACGAATCCAGAACTTCTGGAGGCGGTAGCAATCTTGGAAGCCGTTATTTGGGCAAAGACTACTCCTAAACGCACACTGGTGGAAAGTGATGCTCAGAAGATAGTGCATGCTATTAACGGACAAGGTCCATTACTGTGGAGAGCACAGGACTTTATTTCTGAGTGTACTAGTTTACTTGCTGTATATTCTCATATATCGGTGTCGTTTGTTAGTAGATCTTGTAACTTTTTAGCGCACTCTATAGCTAAGTGGGCTTTGGCCTCTTTGAAGCAGGATATGTTCCCTTCCCCTCTACCTAAGGAGGCTTGGGGTTACTTCTGTACAGACTTACCGGTTTAATAATATTCCTTTTCTTGCTTCAAAAAAAAAAGAGATCAAAAGGGAGAAAGAGATCTATCTTCCATTTGGTTGTCAAATAATTTCCATACATTGGTGTGACAATATAATATAATAAAATAAAATCTAACACGGTGTTTGGTTGCGTTAGAAATTAAGCTTTTGCTACAAAAAAAATGTTTTAAATGAAAACTTGTCAAAAAGATATGGCAACCACAAAAAGAGTGGGGGGGATCATGTACACCTTAAAAGATGATGAAATAAAAAAGAACAACGAAAGAAGATTTCACTCTTTTTTTAATCCAAGAAGAAATTCTCTACACCATTATATTTTATCATGATTGCTCAACACCTTTTTTAACCTCTTTTGTTGCAACAATGTATTTTATAGACAAAATCTATTTTATCCTTACTTTATTTCGACTGATGAGTACTACAGCTGCTTCTTTTGGTGAGGTGAAACATATTCGGTTGAAGATGTCTTTATTAATAAGGTGTTTGGTTGCATGACAACTTGATTTTTTTGTTAAAATTTTATACTTTTGTAACAAAATTTATTAAAAGCAGTGTCTAACAACTATTGCAATTTTATATTTTTAAAGAGCTTTTCTTCCGGAAGAAAAGAGAGTTTCATCTCTCTCTTTTTATCTCTGGTCCCCCCCACTTTGTTTAGTCATATATGCTATCTAACTCTTTTTTATCACCTATCTTCTCAAACATGATAATTTTATATCATTGATTAGTTCATAATTTATTTTAATATAATTTTTTATCATAAAAATTTATTGGACAATCAAACAACCTATAAAAGAATTTTGAATACAAGGGCCGGGGATGGATCCCAAGATCTCCAAATCCAGATTAGATAAGAACCTTGCCAGGAGATGAGCTGTCTCTTAGAAGACAAACGTTTTGGAGCTCCCTTGGAAGGCTCTACCTTATAAGATGATTTCCCTGATCTTTCGGTTGATGTTCACACTTGAATTGAAGGAGACGACAATGATCTTAGATCTCGTTTGTTTTAGCTTTGATGTTAGACATTGGGATCTTTTGACAAATGGCTCCAATCAAAAGTTCTTGATAACGCAAAGGTTCACTGTAATTTTTTATTTTTCAAAATGTATAACTAAAATTTGTGTTTCATAAAAGAGATTAGGGATAAAATTAAAATTTTAAATATATCATTAAGTCCGATCAAACGTCGTCTTAAGTGGTATTTGATTTGGTTTAATCAGAAAATCTAAAATTTTAATTTCATCTCTAACATCTTAACGAGTGATTGATTAAGATTTAACTGATTACTGTTATTAATTTGATAAAATATCTAAGTTAAGAACTTATAAGATGAATTGACACCAAGTACATATATTATATTATATATGTCAATAGAGTATATTATCAGCAAATAATTTAGATCATATACCAAATATAAATAGAGTGATATGTATGACATTTTAAAATATTAATATATATAAAATTTAAATAGACTATAAAATTAAATATTTTAAATTATTTTAAATAAAAATATAAATTTTGAAAAATTTCTTTTAATTAATGAATCTATAATGAGAGAAACATCAATGTTATTGTACAAAAAAGGGGGCATGGGCTCCTCACTGGGACATGCAGCCACGTGCACATGGGGGCAATGACGGGTATTGTCTAAAAATGAAAAAGCTTAATCCACCGTCTTAGGGCTTGTTTGATAACTCTAGATAGACATCTAATGCCTGATTCGGTCAGACATTAGATGTTTGATGATGTTTGATAATATAGTTGAATTAGGGTCTGACTAAAGCTCTAAAATCTGATATTGCTCTGACCCATTCAATGATTGTATATTGTTTTTTTTTGATTCAGACGGTTCATTCTCCGTTGACGTACAGCTGCATCTAATGCATCCATTTGACAATTAAAATATAGATATATTTTTATCTGAATAGTGAAAAGTTTATTTATAAATCTAACGTTGATGTTATGTCATGCACATGTATAATAAATGTATTAAAATATTTATAATAAATCTAGCATTGGTGTTACGTCATGCACATACATAATATAAATTTTTATAATACAATTTATTAAAATATTTTTTGACTCATTATATAATAAATTTTAAATGTTACGTTCATATTTAAAATTTTTATATTTTCTACGGTCACGTGTATGATCTTAAGATTTAATGTGAAATTAATCTAATTAGATGTTGATTTAGATATTTTATCAAACATACTTATCACTTATATCTTAATAAAATTAAGTAGTTTTTTTACCACAAGATAAGAGATTAGAGGTGAAATTAAGAGGTTAGATTTTTAAATTAAGCCTAATCAAACACCACCTTAGTGTTTAAGAGCTTTTAAAGAAATAAATGATCAAATCAAATCTATAATCAGAGAAATTACCAAATTTTAAACGTAGGCAAATGTCTAAGTTTTCACGGGATAAGAGTCTAGACCATGGTTACCCCAAATCAAACATCATGTTAGAGTCACTCTCTAGGGGAGCACTTGATGGGTACACATACAATAATAATAAAAAAGATCTTATATTATTATAAAGTTGTAAAGTTTATTAGTTTGTTCTTCTTGGCAGTCAAGTTACCTGACAAACAAGGACGACTTGATTCTGCAATTATTGCGTAGATAGTGGTTGGTGTGGGACAAAGGGGTCAAAGACATTTATCTTCTATTTGATTGTAAATAATTTGTACGCAACTTTATGATAATACTATATAATAACATTAAATCTGACATGCACGGCGTTTGGTTGCATGAGAAATCAAGCTTTTGCTACAAAAAATGATTTTTATAAAAATCTGTCAAAAAAACGTGGCAATCATTACAAACGTATGTATGTTTTTATGTGAAATTTCTTATTGGACACCAAAAACTGAAAACAAAAAGAGTGGGGATCATATACAACTTAAAAAAAAAAAGAAATCACCAAGAAAAATAAAAGGAGATTTCATCAATTCCTTTAGTTCAAGAAGAAAATTTATACACCATCATGATTGTCCAACACCTTTGTAACATCTTTGTCTACAAAAATATATCTTTTAGACAAAATGTATTTTATCGTTACCACACACCCTATTCGTTAAGCAACAGGAAGACAATTTGCATGCATTGTCTCTATCTGTCGACAAAAGTTACATCTATACTTTAGATCCTATTTGGTAATATTATTAAATGTCTCTGTCACTGTCAATTTTAAAATAGGTATCGATAGTAATCATTTAAAAATATTTGATGAATAATATTAATTCTGATATTGATATTTTAACTTCTACCTATCGATAATATTAATATAGTACCAACAAACGGGCCATTAGCTCCATTGATCAGTACTGCAACTGTTTGTTTGTTTGTCTTTGTTTTCTTGGTCAGGTGAAATAGATTCATGTTAAGCTGAAAATGTAAGAGTTTGGGATACAAGGCGTAGAACAGATATGGAGACATGTCCAAATCCAGATTAGATCAGACAAGATCGATGGTGTGCCTCAGGAGAAGAGATGAGCCGTCTCGTTCGCCTCCCTGGGGGTGAAGCAGACAGCTGCTCGGAGTATGAATCTCCCTGATCTTCCCGTTGATGTTCGTCCCCGAGAGTTGATGGAGCTGACAACGATCTTGGAGTCACTCTCAAGTTTGCACCTAAGGGTAGACTGATGGCGATCTGGAGGGCGGACTTCACTGCGCTAAAGCCTCAATAATGAGCTGAGGGGGCCGGAATCCCCGCGTCTACAGTACAGCAGCCCTTCAGAAGAGCAGGTTTCCCCTACCGTAAACAGCTGTTAGATAGTGCTACTCCGTCCAGCTTTCCTCCCAAGATGTCTAGATCATCAGTTGCACCAAAACATTAATGCAAGGGTAGATGATGCATAAGAGATCGATCTTTGCAGACATGCATATATATACTCATGTCTAAATATATATATCTATGTATCTACACACACATATACAAGTGAAGCGGTGGCTTAAAGTCCGCATAGGGACACGCGATAAAAATTTAAACATATCAGGCCGTACATGTGAATGCCCCACATGGAGATCTTGCATTGTTTTATTCTCAGGAGAAGCAGCTTGAGCGAGGCTGCACACACAGTTGCAATTTTGTCATCGTCCACCACACCCGTTTTCTTTTTTGCTGACAAGGAAGTTTCGTTCATTAGAAGAAAAAAACAAGTGACCGAAAGCTAGCAGAGGCGTCTCGTCTGTGCATGCATGAGGAAGGAGACCAGTCTGTCACTTCCTAACTGGAAGCCAAACAAGTAACTTCATCGCCGTGAAGCGGAAAGTTTGATCCTTTTTTGAGCAGACCGCATGACTACAAGAAACTACACATGGAGGTGATAGAAGCCCTTGTGTGATCTTGGGGATTTCGATGGGGTAGCTAGCCTTAGATAGCAGGCAATGCGTCTGCTTCTGTGAACATACAGGGCGAGAGATTGTTGTGTGCTGGCTAAATTAGCAATGGGTAGGATCGGTTGGATTCAAATAGGAACATATATAGAGATCAAACTTAGGTGATATTTGTTTTAGCTTAATCTGAAATGTGAACTCTTATTTGTATATCTAATCTCCCTAAACTCAGAAGTTATTTGGTTGTACAATAATTTTTTATACATTTTTACTATAAAAGACTATATTAAAATAAAATGTGACCTGGTTAATTAATGACGTAAAATTGTAATGTTTGGGGAGAAGCTATAACAAAAAAGAGTAAGTACCATATATGACCAAACAAAATTAAGGACCAAAAGATAATAAAAGGTGAGACCCTCTTTTTTTGACCAAGAACAAAATCCCTTTAAAAACATAAAGTTATAATAGTTGTCGATCATCTCTTTTAACAAATTTTATTACAAAAATATTAAATTGTATTAAAAAATCAATTTGTCAGGCAAGCAAACACCCCCACTTAATTTGCTTAAGATGTTTCTATGTTAATAAATTTAATTTGCATTCAAAGATATATAAATTATATCATGAGTGACTGTGACGGCCCTCTTCATAAGTGCACTCGCAGAAGAGGGAGGAGGAGAGAGCGGAGGCTTCTTCTGCTCTGGCCAGCGAACGCCGCGCCGCGGAGGTCTTCGTCGCCGCCGCTGCCGCCGCCGCTGGGGGGAGGGGGAGGCGTCGCTCCTCCTCCCCCTCGCTCTATTGTCACCGGTGATCTTGTACTCCGGTGGAGATTTGGTGATTGCAAGGTATATGGTTGGTTTGGGGACGGAAAAGACGTTTTCTCCTTTGGGCTGCGTCTATCTATCTTCCCTACCAACCGTCTCTTTGTCATCACAGTAAAACCTCCCTTTTTTTCTTCTGCGAAAGTCCATTTTGAGAGTTCCGGAACTCTGCTAGGTTTCACCTAGGATCTCTTATATTTATTAACGTTTGTTATTTGTCTTTCTATTGTTAGTGCTTCTTAATGTTTGCTTAGACTAATAGATCTCATCATCTTTTATCTGGGTTCCTATTATATTTTGCAGTGAGATCGTCTCGACTTTTGTAGACAGACTTATTAGTCTGTTTGTCCTTATTTTCTGCTCTAGCATTTTGATTTTCTTCGACGTTGGTTATATTGTCATGTGGTTATTTGTGAGGTCGTTAGTTTGGACAACACCCACATCTCTGCGATGTGATCATCTGACCTTCAAACTTATGTCTGACTCCAAGAAGAGAGTCCATTCACGCGAGCTGTCAAGGTACATTCATGTACAAGCTCAACTTATTTCGTGGCAATTCTCCAATGCACTGAAGTCGAAGCTTCGAAGCAGTTTCACTATTAGGTTTATATCTATCTTTATTGTGGCCAATCACTGGTCTTGGTTTGTTCCATATGTAACTCTGTCTCATGTTTGTATTATCTACTTGTATTTGTCTTGGGTCGGACAAGTATGTAACACCTTCTTTCTCGGTTAAGTAACAAGGTTATAGTCTGTGTTTCAAAAAAAAATAAGTGCACTCACGTGTGCGCATTTGCGCACATCCTCTTTTCTTTTTTGTTTTGGAGGTCAAAGATATATTTAATCTTAGATTAAATAGTAGTGAGGGAGAATTATGTGGGTATTCTTCCCCTCTTAAATAACCTAGAATATTGTCATTAGTTTCAGGTGTGAGACTATGAGTTCGAGAGAGACATTAGAAAAAAAGATATATATAGTTTCCAACATGATAATTTGTTTTCAACACGTTGTAATATCATATATGTACTCCTTTATGTTTGTGTAATGTATGGATATGTTTCCTCAAAACTTTTTTGATTTCTTTCTAATCCTCATCTTGTGTGAGTGTGTAAATAGCGTTCTATCAATTAAGCAACATTTAATATAAGAGAGAGTCTATCAATATTAGGAGTCAAATATGAGACCAGTTGAGATGATTAATTTGATGGCACCAACCAGCTGGTTGCTTATGGCTTAAGTCAACGTAGTGTGTATCTTGTATGATGGCTTCATCACCAAGTGTGGTAAAGATGATCAATTGGATCTGTATATAAGCATTTAGGGTGAAGACTTAGAGTAGGTGTAAAACTATGAATAAAAAAAATAAGAGAATCCCTATTAGGAGAAGGGTTTGCTACGTACGTGTCTTTATAAAATATTCTAAGACAAGACATGGGCTTAATCGTTTGAGAGTCATTAGGGGGAGAAGTGATTTCTATAAAATTCTCATGTCTTGTACCTATATGTTTATCTTATCTTTATGGGACATGTTGGACCCATTCTCCAACAAGAGGTATCTGTCTGGAGTATTAGGTCTTCGGTATTCACCATGCCAAGTCTTTTCAGATCCACCATATGACATCAGATTGGGAACGAACACATCTCATGTATGATAAGATACTAATGGTATGATATGACATCTTTGGAGATGATCTTCCGCAATCCGGTGATAGAATACTGGGGAAGAGGGATGGTGGAAGAATCTTTTACAAGGTTGTAAAAGTTCCCTTCGTGAGCTCGTGTGTAGCATTTTCTGTAAGGGATGGTTTCGGAACCACATCTTTCTACATCCCTGGTCTTTGAATTTCCTTTTGATGTGTAATTATTTTCTTATTATAACGTCATAGTGCTTAACGTACATCGCTATATTCCAAAGCAACCATTGATGCCAAGCATGCGTGGTTGGACGTGGTACGATAAAAAGGAACATAATGGTAGGTTGCGCTATATTGCATAATGGTCCGTTTGGTAACACTATTTGACATTTCTATCACTGTCGATTTTAAAATTAATATTCTTAGTAATCACTAAGAAGTGTTTGGTTAATAGTATCAATTTTGAAATTGATAATGAAAACAAAACACATTATGTAATATAAGTGTCAACTTGTATCAATTTTGATATTGATACTCCAACTTTTAACATTATCAATATCAATATTGATGTAGCATCAAATTTAAAACTCTAACCAAACGGGCATGCGGATACATATATATATATATATATATATATATATATAAGCTTTGAAAAATACCAGTTAGAGAAAACTGTCGGCATTTGGAGAGTAAAGTGTAAGTGAAGACAATTGCATCATATGCTATAGACGGTCTTAGAAATGTTTGCATGTTTTTTAACATAGTTACTGTGCTCGGGATTGAAGGATATATATGTATATATACTATTATCTTTATGGTGTACGGATGCAAATTGTGATAAATTTGGAATCCATACGTAATTCAACTAAAATAACTTTTTTGTTGAATAATTGAAGGCTTGTGATAAGAAAATTTATACCAAAACCCATTTATTAAGCTAATAATGAATCAGAGCAATTAGACACACTGACAACAGTGTCAGGGGGACACGGCTATATAAGTATTATTTTATACCAAAACCCATTTATTAAACTAATAAATATTATTTTATTATAAAATTATAAAATTTTCATTTTTAATAATATTATAATAGTTTTATATATGTTTTAATTAAATCAATTTGAATAATTTAATTTAGTTTAAATTGATTTGGAGAATTTTTACACTGAATCAAATTGAAAATAGTTCAAACTGAACTAAATTGAGTCAAACAGGCCGATTAGATTTGATCTTTTTTAGTTTGAATTATTTAATGCTCACCACTAGTTAATATATATTGCCCGTGAAGTTTTCTCATTTCCCTAGTTAACCACAATGGGCACTGATCAATTTGTGTAAACTATTTCGTTCTCAAGTATTTGAGTAGGGTGTGGACACATATATTCATTTTAAATGCACAAACATGTCAAGTTCAACCTCACATAACTTCTTCTAAGCTGCTTCCATTTTTGGGGGGATCTTGTGCTCATTAGAAAGGATTACAGTTGATTAGCCTGATCTAACTTCTTAATATACATCAACCACATTTCACCTTATAATTAACTTATATTGTAAATTTGACTAAGTAAAATAATATTTAAAAAGTTCATTCATGGATCTTCATACCCAACTAAACAAATGAGTAACTCAAAATTTATGAATATTTGTTGTCAGCACAGAATACAAATGGATGATCACAAATCCATTTATTGTACGTTAGGGGACCTGTTTGGTTATAGAATTGAATCTATTATGGTATTATTTTTATATTTATAATAGATACATATTTCGTCGTACCTAATATCACAAGTAACATGATATTTTATATTTCCAATATTGATATTCAACATATTGAGTGCATAGTAAATCTATATATGTAATTATCTAAATAGTGTGTACAAACGTACCTGCAAAAGTGAGTAGACTAAAATATTTTTTTTTACAAAATTTTAAAAATAACAAACAAACTTCAGATTTTAGGAATAACACAGTTTGGTGAAAGTGATCATCCACCCACAAATTTAAAGGTCCGTTTTATAAGTTCAACTTTTATCTAAAATATTATTGTCGATCGAAGTCCAATTTCTATCCAAAATATTGAAGTCATTACTTACCGTGGGAGATATCTACTCCAATTTTATTTAAAAGTGCAAATAGCAAAAGTGAAGTTTTACCGAGTTAGGTGCCGTTTGGTACGAGGATAACTTGGGAATAAACTTAGGTTATCCCTAAAATTTTGAGGATATCTCAGGTTTATCTCCGAAATTTTATGATACCAAACATGTCCTTAGAGTCTAATATTTCCAGTAAGAATAATATCTTAAGATTTTAGATGAAAACTTTTGAGTGAAAATAAAACTTTTTTATGTCAGACATTATGTATCTTATATTTAAATTTTCGAAAGGAAATATGTTGTGCATGAAAAAAAGGATAAATTAATAATAGGTCTGTTTTTTTAAAAAAATGGCTATACCACTAAATTCGTTGACCAAATATACATAACACCTAATTCGTTGATCCGAATTTTCTTAACACCTAGTCCATTCTGTCACAACACCATCTATTCATCGTTACGTATTTTTCCTTATTCAAAAAATACCTACCGTGCAAACAAACAATGCTTTTCTTCGCCTAGCCCTCCTCCATGGTGGACAGAAGGCGAAGCTTGTGACAAAAGCTCTCCTTTACGCATAGACACTCTTCCGATAACGAAGATCTTCTCAACACGCGTATGCTCCTCCCCCGATGGCAAAGTTTGCGACGAAAGTCACAATGCTCTACTCCTCATGGATGAAGGCTACGGCACTCTCTCCCTTTAGATTATCTTCCATCTTCATCATCTTCTTTGTTATCCTTCTCTTATTTTTGTTATTCTCGCCCTAGCAACTCAAAGCAAAGTCGGTCTGTCTCGAGAGGCATCCAATATATCACCGCCCAGTAGAATCTGCAACCATAGAAGTGGATTCTTGAAATCTAAAGAGCTAAGGTGCAACTGCCGTTACTCCGCTCTACCGTCATGTGCTTGTGCTTCCTTGTGATCTGAATAGGAGGGATGGGCTAGCGGTTTACCCTAGAGACCAACCAAGTTCTTGGTAAGCCGTTGCCACTGTTGTTGCGGACACTTGCCTCCGTCCCATGGGGGCCTAGACTGCGACCTCAGCCCCAACATTAATGCCCTGTTTGGTTAGAGTTTCATTTTTGGTACTATATCAATATTGATATTAATATTTTCAAATGTGGAGTATCAATATCAAAAATAATATAAGTGGACACTTGTATTACATAATATGTTTTGTTTGCACTACAAATTTTAAAATTGATATAATTAACCAAACACCTCTTAATGGTTCCTATCAATATCAATTTTAAAATTGATAGTGATAGAGATACCTAATAGTGTTACCAAACAGGGTGTAAGGCTTTGACATTAATTAATATGAACATTTTATATATAAATTTCTTATTTTATATTAATCTCGAGTGTACAGACTTTGATGTCCACCCATTTTTTGTCTGAGAAAGATAATTTGGACAATGTATACAAAGGGTAACACCCCTCTCACGTTAAAAGAGAAAAATGGAGTGGGAGTTTTAAAAATCGTGAAAACCGGACCTAGTGTTAATTAAACTCGGATTTAGTGTGCATTTCTCAAAAAAAAATGGACAAATATATGTCAGGTCCGATTCAATGGACCCCCTTATGTCTAGTCCTGTCAAATTTCTAAGTTAACGTTAGGTCCATTTGTCATAGAATCCAGCGCGGAAGGGTCAAGATGAATGGTAAAAGGACGTTTTTACCTTTGAACTTGTAGACGCTTATGGCCCGTTTGGTTAGAGTTTTAAATTTGATACTATATCAATATTGATATTGATAATTTTAGAAGTTGGAGTATCAATATCAAAACTGATACAAGTTGACACTTGTATTACATAATATGCTTTGTTTTCACTACCAATTTCAAAATTGATATTACTAACCAAACACTTCTTAGTGATTACTAGGAATATCAATTTTAAAATTGATAGTGATAGAGGTGTCAAATAGTGTTACCAAACAGGCCATTAGATGATGTTGATAGAACCCGGCATGCATAAAATCGCCCCGGGCAGTGTTATATGTATATGCATAAAAAACATAGAAAATTCAACCGGTATGCATAAAAATCTCCAAGAAATAGAGATGTATAAATAAAAAAAATCAGAAAAAGCTACCTATTTATAAAATCGGTAGAAAATAGATGTGTACATCAAAAAATTTTCCAAATGTTATCTTGTATGAATAAAAATGCCAATAAATAGACATAAATGGATTGAAAAACCTAAAAAATGTACGTGAGCATAAAATTAGCAGAAAATAAAGATGTATATAATCTAAATTTTTAAAAACTTAACCTGTATGCATACAAATCACTTAAAATAGAAATGTATTTATAAAAAAATAGATATTTTATGCATACAAATCACCTAAAACTATATTAGGCATTGATACAATGGCGATGGATTGCATCTCTATTTCCGAGTAGATCCAGATCAACTACAACAGTTGCCTTCAATCTTAGATGGGGTCGAATAGGCATAGAGCCGTGAGTTTAGATCAGTTTCAAAAGGGGAAGAGACGGTGAAGCGAAGAAAATGTAATGCCGGATATAGGGTTACTGATAGAGAATGTGACGAAGTATAAGCTCCGCCGAAGAAGATGGAACGTAGATGAGGACTTGGTATAGAACGTGACGAAGTAGATGCACTACCGGATGCCCTCGCCAAGGTAGAGCTAGTGAGAAAGCTGAAGATGACAACGTGGAAGTCCCGCCGTAGAACTCTGTTGTCGCCAATGGAGATCTTAGAAGAGAGACGAACGAAGGAGGAAAGGGACCCATTCTCTTTGGGCCATCGGAGCACTAGGATCGAATAACCCTAGATAGTCGTGGCCCTGGTTCTCCTTGTGCCTGCCTCAGCCTTGTGACCGTCTCGTGCTGTCGACCCCTTTTTTGATCGACAGAAATCGTTAAAGTTGACCTATTGTTATAAATTTTGCGAAAATCAGATCTAACGTTTTGCGAATTTGGTCAACAAATTAACTATTAAGTTGACTTTCTTAATTGGACCCTAGTCAATTTTCCCCCCAAAAAATCCTTAGGCGATCCGGTCCCAGCAGTCGGAACGGCAGGCTGCAGTCGCTCGCCTTTTCTTCTCTTCGGATCAGGTTGTGATGGAGGAGGGCTTCATCTGGCCGAATAATCGACACCTCTGCATGTC